>BMAU01013161.1:0-94558 GCA_019973935.1 Trichonephila clavipes | reverse complement strand
AGTCAAGGTATTGTCATCTAACATTATTTCCTGTTTTTTGAATCGATTCCACAGTTTTGAAACAACACTTTGGTGACCCAACAGCGTTCGCGACACTACGTTAGGTTTACCCGATTCCAGTCTGCCTATAACACGCCATGCCATGGATTCCGGTAAATCACGTTGTTGAGACATTCTCAAGTAAACTTGTCTCAAAAATACTGCGCAATCGAATTGAACACAGTTACAGCAATAAACAGACGTTTCTGCAACATCCCGATTTCTGCCCTCCTTATCTCCTTTTTCTGGTTTTTGACGTCATGAACTTTGATTTGCATATAAAGTTTTCCTTCCCGTTTCCTGGTAGGCTTTACATTATGGATGATTCATTTTATGTTACTTATTGGTATACATCTTTGCTTACTTTTGTTAAAATCATGTGCTCCTCTAATTGTTTTGAGCAGTGTAATATTACATAATTATAAATAACATAATAGCTATAAATAAACAACAAAAATAGTTATAAATAAATAACAATCATAAATAAATAATATGAAAAAGATTTATAAATAAACTAGAGAGGACCCGACAGACGTTTTCCTGTATGCACATCTTAAATTCAAAAATTCCAAATTCTTTATGAATAAGCTTTAACAAAAAAAAAAAAAAAAAAAAAAAATCTGGACCATTTTGAGTAAAATTTGTATTAAAAAGTTATTACAATGTAATTATGTGCCAAGTTTTATACTTCTGGGTTGCTTAGAAGTGAAACACACACACACACAAACCTATTTCCGATAAGAAATAATTTTAAATAAAAAAAAGTTTAATATGTGTAATCAATTAGCTACACAAATAGATTTGTAGGTTAGGATAATTGTTGTCAACGCACGTGTAAATTTAATAGAAAATCATGTAAAATACTCCAATTGCTTACTAAATTTGGAGAATGTATAGTTTTTTATGCACGCTTCAAAACTCTTCAAACACTAATTACATCTGAATGTAATAATTTAATTAACACACGATTTATTTCAACAAAATAATAACACGAAGTGACAAAATATTTTCCTGAAATGATCACAGCACCAACTGTCGGGACCAACTTGAATTATAATAAAAGATTTTTGAATATTTTATACTGCGATCGTAGCGCAGTCTGCAGGATCCAATGTAAAACATCCCAAGATCAACAATTTATAAATAAAAAATTAAATAAACATTTCTAAATCGAATTATAAATCTAAACCATTCTCGAGTCCACTGGAACAGACAAAAACTTTCATCAAAATCTGTCCAGCCGTTTAGGAGGAGTTCAGTTACATACACACGCACAGAAGAATTATATATATAAAGATTATTTGAATAGATATTAATTAAAAACGCTAAAAAGCGTGAATCGTCTGCATTTTCGTAACAATAAAGACCGGGTTTGGCTGAAAATAAATTTCGACGCCAACTTACGTCTTTTTCAATTCCTACTGTTAGCTCACGATCTCTATACATACAAATTTTATTTGTTTATTTATTTATCTTGGTGGAATTTTCAATCGTTAATAAAGTACATTTTAAAGCGCTCAATTGAGCTGAAATGTAATGTACATGATTATTTTGGATGACACAATAATTTAATTTTAATTAATAAAAATTAATTGATTAAGACTAATTATTTAAAAAATTACAAATACAGCCACGTTGGCGACTTAGCTACCTTTTTGGCGACTGATGTCAAAATTTGAAAAGGTTTTTTATCTCACGTGTTAAAGCATTCAGTTGAAAGGAAATTTTATGTACACGATTGTTTTGGATGACAAAACGGTACTTTAATGATAATTGATAAAAACGAATTATCCCTTAATGTTGTGATTCTGTCATGTACAGATGGGTGACGAAATAATACTAACACCTGTGAAAGAGGAGAAAAGTTTTATTAATAGGGAGTTGGACCCCCCTTTGACTGAATTACAGACTGTATGCGACGTGGGATGGACGCATAGAGGTCATGAACAACTTGTAATGGAATATGAAGCCATTCTTCGTGGAGAGCGGTCTCTAATGCCGAAATCGTAGATGGTGGAGGGAATCGAGCACGTAGTTTTGACTCCAAATATATCCCCACAATTGTTCAATAATATTTAAATCAGGTGACTGAGGGGGCCAATCAAGATGACCTATTTCCCCCTCATGCTCTGCAAACCGTTCTTGCACGATTTTAGCAGTGTGGATAGGAGCGTTGTCGTCTTGATAAAGTGGGCATTCTCCGGGAAATGAAGTCTGGACAAATGGATGCACCTGATCCCCCAGGATATTGACATAGTGGGCAGCTTTAACCTTGCCATGCAAAGTAACAAGTGGCCCAAGACCACGCCAAGATATCACCCCCATACCGTACCTCCATACTTAACAGTCCGCACGATGCATTCAGGAGCAATTGCTTCTTTGGGCGTTCTCCACACATAAACGCGTCCGGTGGTTTGGAATAGGGTGAATGTCGATTCATCCGACCAGATGACTTGTTGCCACTTTTGTGGGGTCCACTGTCTGTGTGTTCTACACCACTGGCGTCGCTGTAAAGCATGGCGTGCTGTTACCAATGGTTTACGAATTCCAACTCTTCCATACAAGTTCGCAGCATGAAGTTCCCTTTGGACGGTTCTTGCTGAAATAGGGTTACGAAGATGACTATTGACCTCAGACGTTATCTGGGATAGCGATTGCTTGCGCTTTCGGGCCACTATGCGGGTTAAGACTCTTTTATCCCTGTCGGTAAGCTTTCTTTTCCGTCCACTGTTGTGCTTGCCAGACGTCACATTCCCACATTTCTTGTATGCTGTCATAACGGCAGATACAGTACTCCTTGCACGCCCCAAATAAATGGCTGTTTCCGTCACCGAGCAACCAGCGCACCTCATTCCAACAATCATACCTTTTTCGAACTCTGACAATTCCGTCATTATTGCGTTTTTCAGAAATTACAATTGACATGTGCAACACCTATCGCAGCTGTTGAGCGACTGATACTTTACCTTTCGAATCCACTAGGCGGCGGACTGCAACGCTAACTGACATGCGCGTTGTGTGTCTTTGAAATGGGTCATGCCTTTTTCACGGGTGTTCGTATTATTTTGTCACCCATCTGTATATACATATTTATATTAATTGCAACTATTTAATAAAAAGTAGCTAAAATAAGTATTTTCTTGGTTGATCCAAGTATATAGGAATTGATTTTAATTTTTTTATATTACTTGTTTATAACAATAGCGTTGTTACAACAATACAGGTGAATGTTGAGTTGTATTTTTTGAATGTTTTTAATTAATATCTTTTTAACTAATTGCGATATCGGAACGAATTGTGAATCTAAACCATTCTCGAATTTACTTGAACCCACACAAAACATTTCATCGAAATCGGTCCAGCCGTTTAGGAGGAGTTTAGTGACAAACACACGCACAGAAGATTTTTATATATAAAGATATTAAAAGAATCAGTTGTAAATAATGAACATTATACGATTATTACATATAGTAATAATTGCATTTTTATATTATATTATTAATAAAATAATTACATAATATATCTTAAAAATAATAATGAATATCAATTACAAAGTATATGTTAAAATTAATAATGAATATCAATTACAAAGTACTGAAAGCTTACAATATAAAACTTGCACTGCAAGTTCCTTCAACGAATTTCATCGAACAAAGAACGTAAAAAAAACGAAGCATTTTTAAAACGTAAAACAAACGATTTATGGCGATAGTTAAAAGTACACAACACTTATTCTTTTTAAGAAAAAAATATTATAGTACTAACTCATTAGAAATATCCACATTCGAAAATAGCACAAAATAAAACAGAAGACGGAAACAATAGAACAATTACACTGAAAATGATTAAACTTTTAAATGAATCGTCTGAAATGAATAGGGTTACCGCGGAAAAAAACCAATAAAAGTTATTTCTAATATACGTTATCTCCACGGCAACCACATCGACAGACGATACAAATTACAAGGCAACCATATTGTAATGTTATCGTCCATCTTGGCGAACATAAACAACAACTTGGCGATATTACCCCGGATATCAAACTAGCACCAAAAGTCTTATGTCCGTTTTGACACGTGAGCATTCTAACGTGTGTCTCGAGAAAGGTTTACTCGTTGTAACACGCCAGAATGACGGACGTGTCAAATGAAACGGACAAAAAACTTGTTCAGTTTTTCTCAAACAAAAGCACCACCTGTCGATGAACTTTATAACTAATTTTGAAATTTGGGGAGAATGATTTCCCTTTTTACCAGAGCAGAATGCGACAAACCGTACATTTTAAATCGTCGGTTATTTTCGGAACACCTGATAAAATGTTAATATCCTAGAACAGGCCATTTCGTAATTTTTCTTTTTACTGTGGAGAGTAATTTAAAAAAAAGAAAGCGTGTATCAGAGAGAGAGAGAGAGTGCGAACACGCGTTAGAAGTTAACTTCTTTTGCTTACATGTATTGAATTGTATAATAAAGTTTTATTTTGAAGTAATCTTATATATAATTAACAAATTTATTATTATCATTATTATTTCAAACTGTATTTAAAAAAAATAATTAGGATGGAAAAGGTATAAGTATAGACAAAATTTTCATTTTCAATACATAATGGTAAAATTTTTTTTATTGTATGTATTTTGAGAAAAGTATCATCATTATTAGTCTATTTCCATTATGCTTATGGGTGCTTCAGTACATACTTTTATTACCAAAGGCTTGTGGTAACTAAAGTAAGAAATGTAGATTTTGCACTCAATATCGCTTAAGTATCTCGAAAAGACTGCATCAATCGCAGTATTTGATTTTGTCGTTGATATTATTCTGTTGTCTTGTAGAGATAAGATGAAATTGTCTTTTAAAAATTCAATCAATTGTAGAGATTTGTCTAAAGCAAAATTGACATTAAAATCTCCACTTAAAATCATAGGTATTTTATCATAATTTTTATTAAGTAAAGCAGAGCCTCTTGATGTGTATGGTAATAATGATCGATGAAGGAACTCGATAATGTCATCCAACTTTTTGTTCGGAGTAATATATACTGCTACAATTATAATTTTTTGTCCATTATCTATTACGCATTCAGCCTAGCACAAATCCCCCACTGAAAATTGTATGGTACCATAAATATCGGATTGACTGACAGAACATTCCATGGATGGAGTTATAATGTTAACAGCATCGCAACTCCTCCTGTTCTCGTATTTGGTCGTTTATACTTCACAATGCAGTTGAAATTTGGAATAGATATATCATTTTCATTGCCCAGCCAAGTTTCTGATAAAACTAAAATATTTGATTTTTTTATTACTGAATCTTGTAAGTCTGCAGCTGGAGCTGTAAGACTTTGGCAATTAAAAGTAAAAATCGATAAACCTTGTCTGTTCGTTATGAAATTAATCAAATCTTCATTGATAGTTTGTAGTTTGTTCAATGAAAGTCGTTTAAATTCCTCTTGCAAATCAATTGTTGATGACGATCGTCTTCGACAATGGTAAAATGTTTTATCACTATTTTTTGTCGTAATATATAATCCTTCAATACTCGTTACACGTGATAAAGCAACGTATAATAATGATTGAGAGTGACGTCGATGGTATTCGTAAACAATTTCTGAGTATGTGTTGCCTTGAGACTTATGAATTGTTGTAGCACATGCATAAACCAACGGGACGTGCGTACGCTTAACAAATATTGTTTTGTTATTGTTGAATGGAATATTGGAAGATCTCAGTACGATTGGTACAGCCATTCTACTGACGTTAATTTCTGCCGCGTAACCTGCTGCTTTGCGTCTTAATTTTTTCCCTATTTGAGGTAAATCTGGAAACTCAAGCCATATTGTCTTAACTAATCCTTCACAATTTGTTTCTACATGAACTAGCTTTCCAACTGCACCATTTGCCAATCCATCTGTCACATCAATGTTTGTAGTAATCATGTAATAAATATTTTTCACATAAACTGTGCGATAAGGCAATCCATTTGTATCAATTAATGACATCTTATGTAATTTTTGACGCACGAAAGTTTTTTTTAATTCATAAAATTGATTATAATTTGACTTCTAGGTAACGTAAGAACAAAACAAAGTATGTATCGCAAAGCTAAAAGAGGAAAGATTTGTTAAAGCTGCTGTTGAATGAGGAGAGGGAGGTGGGAGCTAGCTCAGGGCCAATAGACGAAAAACACAAAAAAAATTTTAAAAGCCGTAATTTTTAATCTATTTTTTTAATCTTTGAACAGATTACGGATAATACTATTCTACATAAGGAAAAAAAGTTATTTTTATAAGTAATGAAGTTATTAAATATTTAATTAAAATTTTGAGTATTGTTTGAAAAATCGCAAAAAAAAAAAAAAAAGAGATTTCGTCATTTTTTTTTTTTATGACTGATTCTAAAAGAGAAAAGCATGAACTTGTTTAGAATAAAATATCAATTCATTAACTCGAAAGGAAACTTAAAGGGAACGATTTAGAAACCATTTTTATAAAAGCGTATCAATTTTGACTCATTTTAAAAAAAATCGTAAAAAATAGAAAATATCATTATTTTGTTAAAAAAATATACCATATCGTGGCGAAAAAAATGATCTTTCCGATTCTGAAATTATTTTTTTGCCTTAGATAGATAGTATGAATTAGATGGTGTTTTTTTTTTTAAACAGGGGGAATTAGAAACTTCATTCACTTCTACTTTACGTTCATCGCTAACCGTAACTGGTAACGCGTAACGGAAATTTCTCCCTACCGTGCCATAAGAAGTTAACTTCAAAAAAAAAAATCATTTTGTGTCGAATTTTAGTAATATATGCATTAATTTACAGAATTCAATGAATTTTGTGCAAGCTTTCATGATTTCTTCATACCATCACAAGATATTTCGGCAGTTCCAAGTTAATCTTCACCTAGTTAGTTTTCGCTGTATAGTAAAGTATAATATATTATTTTTGTAGAAAAATTTCAAAATGTTCAGATTTTGTGAAGAATTTTTGGAGAGGCTTTGTAAGATAAATTTATTTTGGAAATTTGAAGAAATATTTGTTTAAAAAAATGTACTAACTACAAAAAAAAAAAAAAAAAAAAAAAAACCCGTTTACTTATTTTATTTATAGTGAAAACTATACAGTAGTTCTCAAATAAACTGACTTTTTATTTCAAATGTAACAGATTCCAATGACAGCTGAAGGTCATGTTTTAATTAAATATTCTTTTCTAGTGATAGCAAAAATTTACTTTTTGAAGTTTTTTGATTCATTTCAGTTTTGAATTTTAGAATGACATCTAGTAACTTGAACTGATTAAAAATGTTCTGTCTGACATTGATTTTTTTTAAAGGTTTGAAGGTATTTTTCTATTGAATGATACAATTCCTTTCACGACACTTTGATAAAAGTACTTATATTTAAAAAGAAAATGAATTAGTGTGAAAATTCAAATATGATATCCTATTAAATACGGTAGGTGATGTTAGTGACAGATGAACGATAATATTTAACATCCGATATTGAAATTACGAGTTTAATTTTCATCATTCTAAATTCAAAATACTAAATAATAATAATAAAAAAAAAGATTGAATTTTTTTTTAAAAAAGATTTTATATATAAATTGATGCTTTAATTTAAAATTCACTTATTGAAATACGTAATCTGATTGTTAGCTTCATTAAATTAATTAAAATATGTCAAGCAGATATGAAGTTTTCCAACCAAATTATAAATTATTGAAAAGAAAAATTAAAGGATTTGGAAAACGAACATTATTCCGTTTTCAGTAATTAAAGGTGAAAGAATATTAAATTTTGTAGCCGAAATCATTTTATGACGGCTACTGAGTTGTTACTTCTCTATTTTATAGGTCAGGGATGGTGAACCAGTGGATAGAAGCAATATTTTGGGCACGCCAGCGATGAAAATGGTTTGTATTTTATTTTAAAATAAGAATAGTAATTATATGAAATAGTGCGAACAAACGCGAATGATTGTTTGTGTGCGGGGTGGCGGGGAGCATACTCGTTTGTTATTGTCTCTTTGTTATTACCTTAGTTACGTCTTGGACTAACAGTTGCTTATGATGGAAATTTGTCTACGCATAGCATAGCAATTTCGCCGACACAACTTGCATTTTAAAGTTTATTTGTGTTATATTTACGATTTTTAAATGTTACTTAACATGGATAGTTTAGCAAAAGAATAAAAAGTGCAAGATAGTAAGTGTAACAGAAAATTTCAAACAATGAATCTTGAAATATGGCATGATTAGTAAAGCGACAAAGCGGTGTGTGCTTTGTGTTCTGGGACAGTGGTATGCAGAACATATATCGTCTGTAAAATGGCATTTTGAGACGAATCACAAATCCTCTTGTCAAAAAGGTGAACCACAGAAAAAATAATTAATTTCTTAGAAACCATTTGGTAGATGACTCTAATTTAGCATGCATTTTACTGAAACTAAAATCTTATAATCCTAATGTAATTTATTTGCCATCCAATCTGCAACAACAGAAGTTATACTAATGTTACTTTAATTTGAATTACGTATATAACTAAGACTATACAGTGCAAAGGTATTTTTTCGTAGTAAATAAAGAGTTTTGAGTTTTTTTTTGTTAGTATTAAGTTTTATTATTTTCCTAATCAAGTCATCCGACACAAGTCAAAATTATTTGACGGCCTGTCTATGCCTCCTTAAACACTTCTTTAGAAAAAAATGGTTCGTTGTTCCATAAAGGTTTGCCACCCCTGTTATAGGGGAATACTTTGAAATAGTGTGTCAACGTGTTTAATTTGGTGGTATTTGTAAACACCTTGCAGTTACCATTAGTTCGGATATTATTACAAAGGAATTAAAATTAAAAAAGAATTATGATCCAACTTAAACCTTAAACCTTAAAGTTTTATCTTATCTTTAAATTTAAGATATTGCACCTTTTATCCAAAATGATCATCTTTGGACTTCAAACTGTCTTCAACTTTGTTTGGCCTATCATCTATCGAGACACGCACTACCTTCTCAGGAACATTTCAGATTATTCTGTTCGCCTATCCGGTACAGTGGATAATGACGCTGGCTGCTGTGCTGCAGGTCCTGGGTTTGAATGACGGAGAAGACATGAGTGTTTGTAAATGTATAGTCATTCGCGGCAGGGGGCACTCTAAATGCTCGTAGAGTCACAAATCCTTTCGTGAGGTTGGTGGAAGGCCCCTGACCATCCCCAGAGTGTTCTCCCTCAAAATTGGGGAGGAACCGAGTCAAATCGCACTGTCACTTGCATGGTGCTCAATGCCATGGCTAACGACAGGCCAGTACAGGTTTAAACATTGGGTGCTTGCGGTGGGTGCCTACGGGCCCAGATAAGCTCGACTTAACCGGATCCAAGAACCCCTTTTTGGATCTCACAGTGCCAAGGGGGTCCGGAGATCTGCGCTCAGGCCCCAAATGAGCTTAAACCGGCTCTGCGACAGGCGTACAACTAGCCCCTTGCCACGATGAATTTCGTGGACCTCAATCTAATGTTACTATCGTTCGGGTGAGATAAGTGACACGGTAACAGATTATTCAAATTGGAATGCCGATTTTGGTCCACATTTGCCTCTAATACCACAAGTGACTGCAATATGACCATATTTGGCCATATACTGACCGAATGGATTTAAATCCTGTCTGCTGGAAGTCCAATCTCCAAGTTCTCTTAAGTCGGGCATATTATCTTTCAAATACCGTTGGGTGGTTTTCGCCTTATGAGCAAAGTCCTGTTGAAAAGTCCAATCGTTTCCATTGAATTGGCTTACGCTTAGGAGCTTTTCTATTAATTCTATGATTGTGTTTTGATAAACTTTTGTCATAGTTTTCACTCATTTCTAGCAAAAGTTAATCTTTGAGATCCTTCATAGCTAATACCTCACCAAACCATTACAGAAGCCGGATGATGAGATTTTTTTAAAGAATTCTTTCTCCTCTTTAGTTTCTTGGGTAATCCTTGAGTACACACAGTTATTCTGATGGTTGAAAAATTCTTCAATGTCGAAATTTTTCTCGTCGATAAAAAAAATCGTCTGCGGCTTTTATGAGAGCGTGCTGCCGTAACAGTGCTTTTGCTTTAAGGCACCTCAGGCGTTATAATTTCTTTGTGAGAAAATGCGCACTTATTTTTCAATAACCTCTTGTGCTAAGATCTTCGTTTTCTTCGCGACATACTGTTCTTTCTGACACGTTAATCTAGTTAGCAAGACGAATCTTTTCTCGACAAGGATTATGATGACGAGAGCTGATGTTTTCACATATCGCGGACGCCCGTATTTAGTACGGTCTGGTATGCCGCTGATCTCAGAAAACTTTTATTCATTAGATAAATTAATAACATTTTGTCAAAACGTTTAAGATCACTAAAACTGTCCAACGAGCTCTTTTTTTTGATGCAGAGAAATATCTGCTGCATGCTTCTGTTCAGCGTGTTAAAGCTCTGACTGATAGAGATGTTCAAATGGACCCGGGCCCAGGGCCTCGTTTCGTTCTCAACTCTGTCTTAATAAGATCATGATCAGGACAATTTTAATGGTCAAAGATTATTCCTGCATATATACTCCGAAAAACAGGGAATTTCAAACTGAATGTCAACTGGCAAAAGTAATAAGACTATTATTATGTGATGACCGCGCGCGTTGTCCATGTCTAGGCCTAGACCTAATACCGTAAAAAGTAATTCAACTCATTTGGTTGAAATGCGGCCATCGGTCGAGCCGGTTTGTGCCTAGGTTTTTGAGTTTGTGAGTCGGGGACATTTGTTTCAAATTACTGTTTGAATGAATATTTGACAATGCAGGCTACATACTGTCTACTTTTAAAGATCTCAGGTAGGGACTACTTTTGCATAGGGTCCTAAAAAACTTAAGATTTCTTTGTGTCCAGAGCCTCAAAGGGTCTTAATACTGATTGGTTTAGAACACCATGCGTAAAGATCACACTTTTTTTTTTTGAAAAATATTGCAAATGATCTCTGACGAGGGAATTTAAAATAGTCTACTGCGTCTGGGTCACAGCAGAGGATCTCAAATTTTGTATCAGAGCTTATGGCACGACTAGGTATTAAGATACGATGAAGTGAATTATACGATGATACTAAAATTAGTATATTCGTATTTCAAATTGATTGGAAATCAGCACTTGATTTAGTAGATGAACAATTAACAAGCAACATAAATAAATAAAATATATTTAAGTTAATTCCTACTTAGATCAACAAAGAAAATTTTTATTTTAATTTCTTTTTATTAAATAGTTATGATTAATATAAATATGTATATACATATAACAGAATCACAACATTAAGTGGAAATTAATTTTTATTAATTATAATTGAATTATCGTATAGTCACCCAAAACAATTGTGTAAAGAAAATTTCTGCTCAAATGAGCGCTTTAAAATGTGAGAAAAAACCTTTTCAAGTTTTGACACAAGTCACCAAAATGATGCCAAAGTGGATGTAATTGTAATTCTTTGAACAATTAGTTTGAATCAATTAATTTTTATTAATTATAATTAAATTACTGTATTATCTTCCAAAATAATCATGTACATAAAATTTCAGCTCAATGCTCTCTAATTAGATTAGAATTTGTAATAGCGTACATATCAAGGGAATTTCTAAATTTGACGATAGAAAAAAGTTTTTCATAAGAGAGAAAACATTTACGTAGATATAATAAAATAACTCATAAGAAATATATATTAATGGAAATATATACTAATAGGAATTATATATTAATGAACTAATTTATTATATAAAAAATATTAATGAGATATTGAATATTCTTATAGTTTTTGTAACACTCTTATTATATAAATCTAATTATAAATTCGTCCATATCTGCGTTATTTCATTCAAATCAAGGAAAATAAACACAAATTTCAATAACTAATTAACGGATATTTCAATTGCATTTTGTTGTTCTTTGTGAAATTACTTTAACTCAGGTACCTTTGGAGAGCACATTTATTTATATACAAATACGAAATACGAGGTGTGGCTATTAAATAACGAGACTGACGCTGTGGAGGCAAAAGTGCGCATGCGTAGTTCGCCATTGACTGCTAGCTGTTTAGTGTGAAGCTTTCTCTTCAAAATGCCCTAAGCCTCATTTGCGTAAGTAACACGGTTTAGTCATAACCTTCATTTCCGTTAACATCGTTATTTTATTTTGGCGAAAAAATGGTTAGTGTAATAATAGAGCAACGAATTGTTGTTAAATTTCACTTCAAACTTGGAAAAACCGCTACTGAAACTTATAATTTACTGAAAGAAGTGTACGACAGTCAATGTTTATCCCGTGCACGAGTTTTTGAATGGTCCAAACGTTTTAAAGATGGCCGACAAGACGTTGAAGATGATTCGCGGCCACGTCGCCCTTCAACGTCACAAACGGATGAAAATGTCGAAAAAGTTGCTAGTTTGATTCGGTCAGATCGTCGATTTGAGTATTCGTGCAATAGCTGAAACTGTAAACATTGATAAAGAATGTGTACGGCAAATTTTACATGACAATTTGAACATGCAAAAAGTGTGCGCCAAAATGGTGCCAAAAATTCTCATGTTTGAACAACAAGCAACTCGCAAAAAATGTTTGTACTGTCATTTTGGATGCCATTAAAAATGACCCAAATTTATTGGAAAAGGTAATAACATATGATGAATCCTGGTTTTTTACGTATGATCCGGAAACAAAGCACCAATCCATGCATTGGAAGACTCCAACTTCACCAAGAGCAAAAAAGCAAGAATGAGCAAGTCGCAGCTTAAAGCAATGATGATTGTTTTTTTCGATATTCATGGGATTGTGTACCTTCACTGAGTTCCTGAAGGTCAAACAATCAATCAACATTACTACCTTGAGGTACTTGGCAATCTGCGAGAAAGAATAAGAAAAAAAACGTCCCGAAATGTGGAAGGAAAAATCATGAATTTTCCACCAAGACAATGCGCCAGCTCATTCCGCGTTATCTGTCAAGAGGTTCCTGGCCAAACACAGCATCCCAGTGTTAAAGCATCTACCTTACTCGCCAGACCTGGCACCATGTGACTTCTATCTGTTCCCTAAGGTGAAATCTGCATTAAAAGGAACAAGATTTGAGTCCGTGGAAGCTGTTAAAGAGAAAGCGACAAGAGTACTGAAGGAGTTGACAAAAGATGACTTCCAGCACTGTTTCCAACAATGGAAAATTCGCATGGAGCGTTGCAGGGATAGAGAAGGGGTGTACATTGAAAGCGATAATAAATAATTATGTATAAAATAAGAATAAAACTTTTTACAACGACAGTCTCGTTATTTAATAGCCACACCTCGTACGATCACGGAAACTGCACACAGCAACAGGTCAGGCAGAGAACCCCGTAGAAGGAATGCGTGGGAGTGAAGCGGGAAAACCGCGCGTGGGTGAGTCACACAGTTATCCTTCCGCCAGAAAAAAGAGTTCACTCGCTTCACCCCAACATACTCCTTCTGCGAGTGATACATTTTTTTAACAACAATTCTAATATTATAAACACAATATACACATAAAATATAACAATAAACACAGTGACACAAAATCAAGAGAGTAATGAATTTTTTTGCATTGAATATTCTAACTTTTTTACATTCATGGCTTTCGTAAGAAAATTTTCAATTAAACATTCTTGTTTGGATATATTCTAATTTAATTACAGTATCTTCAATTAAATCCTTTATAAAATGAAAACGTAAGTTCATATGCCTTAATTTATTTGAAGAACGGGTACCCTTAATCCTTAGAATTGGTGCTTGACTATCTGAATTTAAAGTTACAGCATTATTTATAAATTGTTCACATTTTAATTCAGTTAACAAATTTACAGTCCAAATTATATCTTTACAAATTTCAGAAATAGAAAATAACTCTGCTTCTCATGTTGATAAGCTAACACTCTTTTGTTTACTATATTTCCATAAAATTAATGAATTACCAAGTAAAACTACACATCCAGAAAATGATTTTCCCTTTTCTGCATTTCCCCAACTAGCATCTGAGCTAGCATTTAAAATACCAAATTCTTTTTCATAAAACAATTGTTTTATCCTTTGAGCCCATCAAATATCTTAACACTCTTTTAGCCAAATTGTAATGTCTCTTCTCTGGATTATGATTAAATTGGGATAAATTAGACGTTACAAAGTAAATATCAGGGTGAATTCTATTAGTTAAATATATAAGTTCACCAATTAATTCCTGATACATAGTAATATCAATAAATTCATTTGTAGAGGGAAAATTTTTGTCTTCCCCCTTCACAATTGGAGTTTTGACTCTTTTACAATTTTCTAAATTATGTTTGGCTAATAATGAATTAATGTAGTCACACTGGGATAAATAAGTACCATTTTCACATTTTTCAATTTCTATGCCTAAAAACTTATTAGTTTTGTTTTCAACCACTTCAAATACATTTTTAATCTTACTAACAATATCTTCATACATTTTATCATTGTTACAAAAATTAGCTAAATCATCTACATACATACATAATATAAGAACACTGATTATCAGTTTTAATAAAAACAATTATCAGAACCTAATTGCCTTAAGCCAAAATTTTCTAATTCACACACACCCTTTATTTTCATATACCAGTTTCTACCAGACTGTGGCAAACCATAAATACTCTTTTTTAATTTAGAAACTTTGTCATCTCCAATTAATTTCTCATAACCAGGAGGAGTTAATACATACACAGTCTCCTCTAAATTACCATATGATGCGATGCTATAGTTAGTTTATTTAATTTTCATGACTTTAACCCAAAATTCTAATTTCTTTAAAACCCAGTTTCTTAATTTAACATCGCATCATGACTTAAGTTAAAATTAATTCTATAAATAATAAATTAATGAAACTCATCTCACAATGAATTATTCACTGATCGTATAGATTTTAAACATTATTAAATTTATTTCTTAACACAATTTACTTTAATACAAAATCAAAAATTAACTTAGCTTGAGAGAGGTTGCACGGAGTGGGAGGATGGGCATGATCGACGCCCGGAGTCCCGCGGAGGTTTAGATTCTCAAGGTCTAAAGGTCTGGGATCTACTCAGTCTGTGTCTCTCAGTGTCTCCAAATCGGGGTGCGTCCCCTTTTATTTGACGACTTTTCACCCGAAAATCCTAGAGCGGACTCTTTGTCTTGTCCACGTAATTATCGCTGATTGGTCCAGAGCCAGCGCAGAGATACGCTGTTTAAAAACCCCGAGGGTTGATGAACTTGGAAACGCGCGAAATTTGTTGACGCACCCCACTATTTACGGGTCCATTGACCCCCAGGCGCGGGAGCCTTCTCGGCAGATTCCACCCCTCAGTGGAATTCCACAAAACTGACTTCGAAATTTTGAAGTTCTGTTGAATAATCCTGAATAATCCGCGCCTCCCATCACATATAAGTATGCAGTTTTTACATCAAAGAAATTAAACATTTAATTTTCATTTAGCTGCAAGTGCAATTAACAACCGAAAATATTCAATATTTACAACTGGTGAATACGACTCTGAATAATCTATGTTTTTAAATTGATCAAAACCAGCTGCTACAAGCCTTGCTTTGTATATTATATTTTTCCCAGCATCACCTTGTTTTAAACTATATACCCATTTAGTTTTTATTCATTTTGATTTCGAAGGTTTTTGTACGATTTCCAAAACTTTATGTTTATCTAACGAATCTAATTCATTCTCCATTGCCAATTTCCAATTTTGCCAATTAGCTCTATTTTTTACCTCAAAATAAGTGTTTGGTACACACATATTATTCGTTAAATGAACTGACATCTGCTTAGATTTTAGTCTTTACGATCTTCTAACAGGGATTTGATTTTGTACATCAATCAATTCAGGCACCGGGAGTTGGATTCTGCCTGTCTGAGGCAATGACGTGGTCTGAAGGGGAATTGAGTTATCATTCTCAATTGCTACAGGCCCATTATTTATTTCTAAATTAGACGATACTCCATTCTCTGTGTTTTGATTAATTTCGTTTCTTTCGGTAGAGACTTCAAAAAACAAGTCAATATCCCATGTTTCATTTTCAATCTCACCTAAATAACTTCTTCCATTTAAAGATTCATTGAATTTAACTGATCTCTCCTCAATTATTTTTTGATTTTTAATATCATACCTTTCTCCAGCATATTCTATCATAATTCCACGTCTTCCTGGAACTTCAAATTTATTTCTGAATACTTTCGAATCGTGAAAATAGGCCACAGCGAAATTTTTTAAGATAATTTAATTTCGGTTTATTACCTGTCCAAATTTCTAATGGGATTTTTTCTTTCCCTTTTCGTGGTGTAACATTAGATACCTGAGAACTACAATTAATAGCTTCAGCCCAAAATTTTAAAGGAGAGAAGCTTACTTTCATATAATAAAGATGTAGCTCTTTCTAGAAGAACGCGGTTAGCTCTTTCTGCCTTGCCATTTGATTCACTATTGAATGGAAGAGTTTTTTCATGAAATATTCTTGAATTAGCCAGGTCAGTATCTAGTTGTTCATTTACAAATTCTAACCCATTATCAGTTATCCTCTTTTTAATCCTTTTATCAGTTAAATTTTCATATTTAGCTTTAAATTGAGAAAATATATCAAACACTTCATATTTATTTTTTAAGAAATATGTAAAGTACATGCCAGAAAAATCATCTACAATTACCATAAAATATTTGGCACCACCATATGATTCGATATTAATTGGACCACACAGGTCGGCATGGAGCAACTTAAGAATTTGTGAACTTTGACTTATTTCAATACTATGATGAGTTTTTCTGGTTACTTTACTTATATCTCAAGTTTCACATGTGAAATTGTTTACATTATCAATATCAATATAATCTTTCATTTTAAGCATATATTTACAATTTAAATGGCATAACCTCTGTTATGCCAAATTTCATAATTATTAGCGGATTGGACAGAAATATAACACTCAGATTTATAAATAGGTTCTAATTTAATTTCTAATCTACCATTATTTTTAAATGCTTTAGTTATTAACTTATTATTTTTATCATATATCAATACACAATTATTTTTGATTTAATCTTACAACCTTTATCCATTAAACATGTTACAGACTGTAAATTACATCTTAATTGAGGAACATAACTGACATTAGTAATTGTTAAGATTAATAGAATTACAATGTTAGTTGTACTCACAGTTTTAGCTGAAACGTTTCCAGTTCCTTGGCTCATCATTTTAGAATTTTTATCGGCTAAATAAATGTCCATAACTTCTGGACTAATATTTTTGAACCACACAGATTCTTTAGCCATATGACAGGATGCACCACTATCAAGAATCCAGGTATTGCCACAAAGTTTTTCTTCTCGATGGGAAGCTGTAAATACGTGTCCATTTCAAGACAAATTGTTTCTTTGGGTTATATTCCTTTGGCTTGTATTATTTAAAGAGTTCTTGTTTCTATAATAACAATCCTTTGCCAGGTGATTTGCTTTTCTGCAAATATAACAAAGTCTCGTATGTTTTTCATTTTTTCTCCAGGAATAAAATGCTTCAGCATTAATCCCATCCATACGAGTTTTAATTAGTAAGTTGAAAGCTGTTTCTTCTTCTCTTAGAATTAGAAGAATTTCATCCATAGTCTTTTCCCACTGGGTCTTTAAAGTCTCTCGTACTTCGGAAAATTTTCCATTCAATCCTCTAACGGTATGGTAGACCAGTTCCCTCGGCGACACGTCCAATCCTAGGGAGTGAATGAATGAATGAATGAATGTGAGATTTTATGGCGCAAGAGCCAAATCTGGCTATACTGCGCCAAACATTTGTGAAAATCTGTGATCTAGACGGGAAAAGAAAGAAAGGATAAATTGAATCAGAAGGAGGGTCGAAAATAAAAAGAAGGATCACTAGGGTACCCCAGGTTTGCCCTAGGGAGTGACACTTAGTTGATATCCCCGTGTTCTTGCAATATAATTCACTACAGTTTCGCTGTTTTTCATAAGAATGTTCTTGAGTTCATTGCCCGCGTCAATTTTTCGGTCTTCGCCTCGGTCGATGAAAGTCGCTCTAATTTTATTCCACAGCACTTTCACGGTGTCTTCCGCTGTGAACTGCAACGCCTGTGTATCAGCGAGCGATAGCTTTATATACGATACAGCATCTAAAAACGTTTTGTTTCTCATTCGATTTCATCCTTGCGGCTAAGGTCTCCAGGTTTTTCGTTTATGATTAGAGAGCCTAATCTCTAAGCTTTCAACTTAAGCTCCCATATAAAATAGTTCGTTCCGTTTAAATCGGAAATTGTTATTTTTTCCATTATAGGTAAAAATGTTTAAAACGTTCACAAAGTCAATTAACACTTCACACATATAAACCACGTTCTGCTACCACTCGTTGTTCTTTGTGAAATTACTTCCACTCAGGTATTTTTTTTTGGACAGCACATTTATTTATATACAAATACGAAAAACGATCACGGAAACTGCACACAGCAATAAAGTCTGACCCAAAAGCACACAGCATCAGGTCAGGCAGAGAACCCCGTAGAAAGAATGCGCGGTAGTGTAGCGGGAAAACCGCGCGTGTGCGGGTCATCTTCAATATTTTTAAAAGCATTGAGTGAAATAGCATACAAAATTTATTATTATATAAAACAGTGCTGATAATATAAAGCATTGCGTAAAAAATAGAAGTGCTTATTTCATTTTAATTAAAGGTACAATAAACTTAGGTAAAATTAATTAAATTTTGTTTAGTAAAACTTATTTATATTTTGATTTTCAGTAAATGCATTAAAATAAGTAAATTGTTATAATTTCATTTTTCATTCTATTAAATGTAGGAATTTGTTACACAAACTTAATTTACGCAGGTGTCAAAAATAATGTAATTTTTAATTAATTATAATAATGTATAATCAATAATATAAAATAAAATAAAATGGAGAATGTGTGCTTGCTTTATGTCATAATGTAAAATTTAGATTTTCTTAGATCGTTAAAGAATTATTCTAAAATAGTTTAACACTTTGAAGCTCTATCTTTTTTTAAATAAAAATATCTACTTTGAGACACTTGCATACGGCTTCAATAAAGAAGAAAATTACGTGAAACGTGTTTTGTTTAAAAGTTGTTGTACGTATTTGCAACATATGTATTCCAATGGGTATCGTCAAAAATCAACTATGATTCTTACGAAACTGCACTGTTAATGATTTTATAATTGTTTTTCTCTTTTAGAATACATTTGCAGAAAACATGGTACTCTTAATCCATTCTGTTTTGATATATTAGTATTCATAATACACTGCTGGACAATTGCTAAGGACGGATAACACTATCATCCATAGCAACCACAAAATGAAAGGAAGCAAAATGTGGAAAATTAGAATAAGTGCGGGATATTAGTAAGAAGAAGTATGAGTATGCAAATTTTTTTTCCACGTCTGTTCATCACGTGATAGCTTTCATAAGAGCTTTAAAGGTTTTGACGCGTGTGGACAGTTGTTGTTTCAAGTCAAAGTTTTACAGGAAACATTTAATAGACGAACTTAAAATTTTTGGCATGTCTTCCCGACATCACATAGATGATTTTATGCGTGGCCGAATTATTGGAAAGATCGAAGAAGGGCGAAAAATAACAGATGTTGCCAGGGAGTTCGACATCGCTCACAGCGTTGTTTCACGGCTGTGGAAGTCATTTAAAACTACTGGAATGTGTAGTAGACGGCACGGGGGAGGTCGTGTTAGAAGTACGACGCCTGCAGAAGACAGATATATCGTCCTATCAACAAAAAGGAACAGGCGCACCACAGCTCAGCAGGTGGCAAATCAGTTTCTTGCTGCCTCAGGAAAGCAGATCTCACGAAAAACTGTTGCCAGACGTTTGAGAGGAGGAGTATACGCACGCAGACCTGTTGTGTGTGTCCCATTGACCAGACAGCACCGTACTGCCCGTTTGCAATGGTGTCGTGAGCATCACAATTGGACTGAATAGGACTGGGCATGCGTACTATTCTCAGATGAGAGTAGGTTCAGTCTGTCATCGGATTGTAGACGCCAACTGATCTGGCGCGAGAGTGGTACTGCTTATTGTCCAGAAAATATCCAGGAAAAGGACCGATATCTGACATGTAGTATCATGGTGTGGGCCGGCATCATGATCAATGGCCACACGCGCCTACATGTCGTTGCGAATGGGACTATGACGGGCCAACGATACATTGATGAAGTTCTACTTCCTCATGTTCCTCTTTTCCGTGGTGCTGTCGGTGATGAATTTGTTTTTATGGACGATAACGCAACATGTCATCGAACACTCGCTGTTCAGGATTGTCTAGACAGCGAGGGTATTCAACGTCTCGTATGGCCAGCGCGTTCTCCAGATCTAAACCCCATTGAAAATGTGTGGGATGCTTTGGGGAGGCAAGTTGCTAGTCGAAACTATCCTCCCACAAACAAGAACACTCTCATCCGTGCACTCACAGAGGAATGGGATAAATTGCCTCAACAGCTGCTGGATAATGTTGTGCAAAGTATGGTACGACGTGTGGAATGTTGCATCACACTCCACGGTGGACATATCCCGTACTGATACCTTTCTTTAAGGTTTCTGCTGACTTTTAGATGCATTGTTCCATTTCTCCGTACGCAGATCAAATGAACATTTTTTTTTCTTTCAGATGTTTCACATCTTTTGTACTTTCCAGAACAATAAATATTCTTTATTCTAATGTCTGAACAGTGTGGCAACTATATTTTATCCTACTAGGCCTCATGTTTCGCTTAATGTTATGCTACATAGCAATTTGTGATCCGTCCTTAGCAATTGTCCAGCAGTGTACTTAAAGAATCCTTAGAATAAGTCTAAATTTTATTTACAAGTATTTTTCAAAAATTAAAATTATATTTTCCTTTGATCTAATTCTTCCTATATATACTGAAAATTAAGATAAAACATTTACTGTGGCTAATAAATCAGATGAACAGCAGGTAGGTGTTTCGCATTATGCTATAAAATGTGAATATCCTAAGGCTATGAATGTTGGCACATGTTAAAAAGTGCCACATTGTAGCAGAAAAAACATTGTAAAAAAACATGAAGGGACTACCCTTCATGTTTTTTTATTGAAAAATAATCACAATTAGGGGTTCCATCATGCAACAGAGATGATATGTATTAAGTCAAAATCCTTACGTTGTCGTGGTGTGGAAATTAGAAGTGGGGGCTCTAGCTTGGCTATCGTTCTCGTTACTTAATCGTCATTTAAATTACGAGGTCCGTCTTATTACTTTGTTCCTAATGGAACTCGTAAATGAAATATTAATAATTTATCAATTTTTACCTACGTGTTTCTAAAAATAAATTCTTTAAATACACATAAGAAATTTAAGAGTATATTTTTTTCAACAGTAATAAATTGTTTTCATTTGTAAAAAATAGGAAATGCTTTTGAATTTTAGAAAACTTGATAGTAAAGTACAAACAATAAGCTGGTATCAAAAACAAAATATTATGAATACAAACATTTTCAATTTACCGAGGAGCTTCATGTATCTCGGTAAACTTGTTTACATAAAAGGATTATACTATTTTTCTTTGTACTGAATTGTTTCTTTTGCGAGTAATGACAACATACTGGGCTTCTTAATTTTTTTCGACTTTTGTACAAAAAAGTTATATTCTTAGCCTTTGGATAATCCTTACTTTTTACTTAAAATTTCAAAAGAATTGCATAATGCCTCAATTCTAAGATTATTGCTCTGATTTTTGTGCGATGATGAACTGATTTTGTGTGCGTAAGGTAGGACCAATACATTCCCTACGAAGACAACTCCTTCGATCAACATTCAAAACAATTACAAAAACATTTTCTTCGCAACGCACTAACTCCTCAATCGAGTTGCAGATAACTGTGACAACAATTTTTCTTTACTTTTTTCAAAACGAAGAAAGACTTGAGCTTCAAATATCACCCCCGACCCCTCTTCGTTTGAACAGTCCCCTAAAGTGACCGGGTAAGTAGAAGAGGGCTTTGTTGGCATAGTTTCTATTTATCCTATGTCCGACAATTTAACAGAAAAGGAAAGGCCATTTCCAAAGATTTATTACGGCAATAAGAGGAGGAATAGTTTCCCGGCTACTTGAAAGCAACCTTAGAAGATTTACAAAAAGACAGATGTACATTTCTAGGTTTTCTTACACCAAAAAGACATATGATAATCAACAATGACCAAAAACTGAAGAATCAAGAATAATCAACGAGGCATTTTTTGTCGATATATAAGATTTTACGACTTGCTTTCCATATTCATTTACAAGAACCATTTTATTCTGTATTCAGTTTCAAACGTTCAATAGCCTTGGAGCGCCCCCGAACACTTTTCTTTGTACTATTGTACATAAAATGCGTGACTCACGAATAAATAGGCGGAAAAAAAAAGAGAACGAACATGCTATTTTAATTTAAATGTAACTATCTGTTAGATTACGTTCTGATTATATTTATTTTTTCAGAAATTTTGGATTAGATAGTTTTTTATAAGAAAAATTATCCAATACTGTAGAACTTTCTAAGTTTGAAAGTCCCCATTTTCCTTTTCTTAGAGAAACTTGTGTTTGGAAATCGCGTGTTATAATTACTACTGATTTCAGTTCAAAAATTTCTTTTCCTTTTAAAGGAGACACTTCCTACGAATTTAAACCACATTCCACCAAGATATCTTTTTCAGTATTATTAAAGGCATTGAATGAAATAGTATAAAACATTGATTATTATATAAAACACTAATCAAAATGTAAAATATTGCACAAAAAAGGAAATGCTTTTTTTATTTCAGTCAAAAATATAGTAACCTAAAAAGCAAATTTAAATTAATTTATCAAGGTAAAATTTATTTATTTTGATTTTCAGTAAATGTTTTAAAATGTTGAAAATGTTATAGATTTATTTTTATTCTGTTAAACGCAGTAATTTCGTACACACAAACTCATATTATCGTGTTAACTCTTAAATTAATTAATTTTGAAAAACAAATAATAATATAATTATTGTGAACATTTAGATACATACAATGAATTAAAAAAATGGAAAGAAAAAGCAAAATTTTTGCCTGTCTCTATATGCCATAATGTAAAATCTCAAATCGATAATGGGCTATTTTATAATCATATACTCATGAGAGAAACCACCAGCATTCCATTGTAATATTCTTAGCCACTGCTGATCCCTAAAAGGACGGCTAGCACCAGAACTCGAATGCATCACAAAACGAGAGGAGAGCGGCAATCGCTGTAGCAGATTTAGCGTTAACCAGGGTGCACCACAAGGAGGCCTGCTACGTTACACCCTATCTATTAGACTTTAGATCGTGATCTATTAGACTTTTAACCGGACATGACTGCCTTTGTGCTCATCTGTTTCGTTTTAATTTAGTGACTTCACCTATCTGCGTTTTGTGTGACACTGGACAAGACATGACTGCCGCTCATTTGGACGAGTGCTCTGCACTGAATGATCTTAACTGCATTGTAAAAAGGTATTGGAGAGCCCGTTGCCTAATGACCTGATGGTCAATGGCCTGGCATTTGTAAAATAAATAATCATATACTCTGAAGCTCTCTATCTATTTATAATGGAAAATATTTGCTTTAAGAAACATACATAATTCTTTAACAAATAACAAAATTACATTAACTATAAGTGAGTTTAAAAAATCTTACAACTATTGAACATCTGTGTACCAATAGACATGTAAATATTCAACTAAGCTATATTGTGGTTAATCAATTTATAATTGCTTCTCTGAGAATTAATTAGTTATTTATATAACACTCTGTTAGGAATTTTTGTATACTTTCTTTCTTAAAAGAATAAAAACATTGATATAAATGTCATTTTTTTATTGCCTCGATAATTCATTCTGTTTTGATGCATTAGATTTCATAATAATTATTGAATCTTAAGATTAAGTTTAGATTTTTTTACACCTAGCATTTTTCAAGGATTAAAATTATATGATAATGTTCATCGTTGATCTAATTGTCCCTATGTATGCTGAAAATTATGATAGTCGATTAACAATGACAGGTAAATGTGATAAATGGCAAGAATGTGGCGTTAACTTAATACTATATCTCAAAATCATAAATAAATGTGAATTGTTAAACAGTACCACTTTGTACATTCCACATGTTTTTACAGCTGTGGTAGCCGAGTGATCACAATTGAGGATTCCATCACCTAGCAGGGCTCTAATATACACGTTAACTTTCTAAAGGCTTAAAGTACTTTCATTGCCGTCATAACATAATCGACTGGGTTCCAGGTCGGATATCATCTTCGTTACTTGATTGTTATTCAAAATAATGAGGTCCATCTCATTGCGTTATCCCTCATGTTTCCTCTGAATGAGACATTAATAAACTATCTATTTATTTGCATGTTCTTAAAAATAAATCCTTTAAAAACACAATTGAATAAATGTAAAATTTATATTTTTTCCAACTGTAATAAACTACTTTCGTTAGCATAAAATATCAAATCCTTTGAATTTTTAGAAAAATTCTTGATTAGTAAAACGCAAACAATTAGTTGACATAAGACAAAATTATGACTTCACATATCTTTAAGTCAGCAAGGAGCAAATAATTTATGTATCTTGGTAAATTTATTTATATAAGGAAAAAACTATTCTTATTCGAATTTAATTGTTCTTTTATGACTAATTACAACACATTTATTTCTTGCTTTTTCATCTTTCATATAAAAAGGTTATTTTATTAGTTTTATGGATAGAAGTTAAGCTTGTTAGTTTCTTATTTTTAAGTTACAATAAATTATAATTCTTTTGATGTATCTCAGTTAGTATAACATTGCTGAAATTCTAAGATAAATGCTCTGATCTCTGTGTGATAAAAATAAACTTCAAAAATATTTTAAGAAATATAATGCACGCGTCATTCTAATTCTAAACACAATCTTCTTTTTTAGGACGTATGGTAATACAATAGTTTCTAAATGTGCAGCTCAGAAAAAAAATTAGCCCCAGTCCAAAAATAAATCGAAAAATTCACACAATAATCGAATATTTTTTATTAACATAGCAATAAAAACCATTACATTTGAAAATCAATATGTAAGATCAATCCCCTCTCCCAATAATTTACACTCAAAACGTGTAAAAGGCATCCACAGGTATCTGCCATTTTTTAAGTGATTGATTAGCTTGAACTTATTCACTACTGGGCAATTTATTGCGCTTTACTACAGCTGAATTTTTTAGGTGCTTCATCTCTGTTATTATTTGGCATTTAAAGATTTGATCACTATCTCCTGCAGAATCCTATATATCTACTCATTCTCACCTGCAGAAACACTGCAATTGATAGAGACTCTCTAAAGGATTGAATATAATTGAAGACTCCTCCAAACTTCAGATCTGTGGTGATCACAATCCTATTGTTTTTTTAGATGAATTTGAATAACTATGCGCTACCCCCCCACTCTCTGCATTTATTCCTTTCCAAAATGAAACAAATTCCAAGAAATTTTTACTACCTCTAGTATAGATTTTATAGTATGGACCTAATTTATAGATTGATCTAAATCTTCTTCATTTTCTAATTCACAATCAGAATCTGAATCGTAAAAAATTTCGTCTTCTAATTCAATCAAAAGTTTCTGGATCTCCTAAATGGTCAGACCTCTTTTCCGTTTTGGCATTTTCTCTTCCGTTTTTTTAAAAAAATCAAGTTAATTTAACATGAGAAAAAATATAGAGATGAATGTGTAAAAAGGCAAGAAAAAACCATTTACAATAACAACTGTGTAAAGATTAAATCTCCTAGTGAGGAAAGGGCATAAGAGGGAAAAAGAGGAAATTCTAGATAAGTGGAAAAGAGGGAACACCCCTTCCCCCTCTCAATACAAAAGAGACCGGTCAAGTGATTGACATCCCTGGATTCTAATAGGAACTTGGTCGCTACTCCGACCAGCGCCGTCCTTTAAGGGGCAACTCTTTGGTCGCACTATCGACCAGCCGTCCTCTAACCTTTTAACTAACTTACCTTTTGGAACGGATCGACAAGTATGAAACTTCCCTAATGACCATAATTGGGAAAAAACCATACTTCAGAGAATAAATGTAGAGATTGAATTATTTAAAAGATCGAGTCAACTAAAATCTCTAGGAAATTATTTCTAAAATTTCATAAATAAATTTGGAAAAGTGAAATTATGAACATCTGATTTATCTGGGCTCTCGTTTAAAGAGGGAGCTGGACAAGCTCGGAGGCATCAAAAGAGAAAAATTATTATCCTTGAAAGTAAAGAAGTCAGTTATTGAATTTTGAAAGAGGAAATTTGACAGTAAATTCTTTTACAGTCATATGTGATAGAACAAGAGCAGAACTATTCCGCAAAATTGAGATTTATGAAACTGTTATAGAACACTACTGTATTTTTTGACGAGAGATTATTACCTAAAATTAAAGAGAAAGATACACAACAACTAAGGGAAACTTACAAAGACGATATTGTATCTTTTAATTTTGACGCTACGAATTAGATAAGTTTTTACTACTTTTAAAAGAAAACAAAGATGCAATGAAGACCCCACTGGAAATTTATCGAGGTACAGGAGATATCCTAATTTAGATATACTTTTGAAAATATGTCTAACAACACTGATATCGAATGCATCAGATCTTGAGAGATCTTTTTCAGTTTTAAAGAGTGTTGAAAAAGATTATTTAAGAAATACTATGGGAGAGAGAAGATAAATTGAACAACAGGGCCATATTATGTATAGAACAAGATGTTTTGGACAAAATAGACGTAGCAAAAATTATTGATGAATTTGTCAAAGAGAAATCAATAAGTAAAGTTGTATAGCAAAATTGTAAGCTCTTTAGTGAGATTTAAATTTTTTCAAATATTAAGATTTTTCTTTAGCCGTTGAGTTTTATTATTATTTAAGGTCAGCGACTCTTTTCACTATTTTAGTTTTTCGACTCAAACCTTTTACCACCAGGGACCTCCAAATACCTTAATCCGCCTCTGCGAATATGTGGATCATGCGACTCCATATGCCTTTTCAAATTAGCAGGATTTAAGCTACTGTTTATGATGTTACTTAAACACAGTACTCAGGGTTCGTCTTCATTCCAGGCGCCAGAGAAGCCACGTGCTACACAGTTGTCACATTTCCGCATTTTTGTATTACCACATGAATACTTGAATGAGAAAAGTAATGCAAAGATCTAATCATTTATTACTGAAGATTGCTATTCAGTGTTGGCGCTGACTCCTGTTGTTTTCTTTTCAAATGACAGCGGTTTTCAGCGTCTCGTCCATTCTAAAAATTCGATTAATTGAAATAAAAGTAATAAAAGACCCATAAAAATGTTTACCAAAAATAGCGCAAAGTACATGATTAGAGAGAATAACAAAGCCTTTACAATGGAATTTTTAACATTTATATTTTGAAACACCTGAACAGCGAATATTAATTTCAAACTATGAATGTGTCTAATGTTATCACTTGTACATAATTAGAACCATTTCAATTTGAATTGCTATAAAAGGCGGAAAATAAATATTTAAAGTTTGAGGAAAACGTATCGAGAGAGAGATGAGATCATATACACACACTGAAGTTTAATTCTCAATTATTGAAACGTCTTAATTTATGCCGTGGTTGTTGTAATGCTAATCTTTTCTCAAGAGGGTAAAAAAGAAAGAAAATATGCGCTCCGCTACAAGACTGCTTAAATGTGCCCTTCCCCCATAAGTAAAAGAAAGACTCTGGTGTTTTCCCAACCAATAAAAATGCAATGATCTATTCTAGGGAAGAACGCTTTATCCTGTGAGATAAAAGGCTGGGATGGATTTCGTGCGACTCGAAAGCGAATCTTCTCTCAAATTCGCGTTATCTTCAGCCAAGTTAAATTCAAAATGACAAGACTTATTTCTCTCAGCATAACAATGGAAACAGAAGTAGAGAAAAGAGATTGAGATGCGATTTATTCTCATAGCATATCCCCTTTCGTATTTTCTCCGTTCACGGACGTGATCAGATCAGAGGAATGCCACTTTGGATTGAATGCCAATTTTCTTCTTCATCTTCTGTGCAACTGGGAATAGATCTCCCGATAAACGTGTGTTGTTTCTTTTGAGGATGCTGCCTTCAAAAGAAAGATCGTGGGATGGGTTTGGCCAAAGAGATTTATTTAACCCGAAGAGCTTGAAAATTATTGAAAAACAAAAAGGGGGATGGGGCTACACAAGTCTTTTTTTAAGGCAAATCTTTATTTTTTTAAAGGACTTGAAGTGACTTCCTGTTCATTTACATTAAGAATCAAGTGTTGAAATGGCCAATTCATTGTATTTCAATACATAAATAATTTAATGAACCATGAAAGGATTTCTATACTGACATGTGGGTTTGAAGAGCTTTGCTGTTATTGTACGCCTTTCGATTTATTTTGCAATTGAAGAATAATTTCGAAATAATCCTGAAGAAATTATAGATTTTTTAAGTGATAACTTCTTTAGGAGCATTTTGCTGAAGAGTGAACTTAAATCAAGCGTCAGATTCCGGTGCGTTACGGCTAATCAGATTTTGCCGGCTCCAGTGGATAATCGTGCTCGGGTCGGCGATGCGCGCTTAGACTTCAATTGAAAACATTTTAGGCGCATGTTTTTTTAAAGTAAAAATTTCATGCACACTTTTTTCCCGTGATGATTGATTGATTTAATATTAACGTCGCACTGTTCAGCTACACGAGGGCTTTTGGCGACGGACCACGTAATTTTGAACCATGGTCAAGTGACGTGGACGACACCTGAGCTGGCACCCCCCTCTCCTAACTACCACACCACACCAACGGGAGGACGTTTCAGCTCTCGACAGATTTAACGTGCATCGCTGCCCTACACGGCGGGTCTTTTGTGGTGCTGGGATCGAACTCGTGACCAGGCAAGCCACGATCCGATACCTATACCACTCGGCTACCGCGGCCATTTTTTTCCCGTGAAGTTTTACTTCCTTTGTTTAAATACTACTGTGATGTATTCCACTTCCACTCTACTCCAGCTAGTGAACAAGAGAAGAGAGAGAGAGAGAGAGAGAGAGAGAGAGAGTAGAGAGAGAGAGAGAGAGAGAGAGAGAGAGAGAGAGAGAGAGAGAAGAGAGTGCAAGCGAAAATAATTGAAAAAAAGAGATAATTCTATGTATGTATGTATGTATATATATATATATATATATATATATATATATACAACCGCTGACAATAAAGTTCGGTGAATAAAGTCAGAAAAGCCGATCTGGCAACACTTGCGAAACAAAGTGCTGCATATATGTAGCAGCAGATGTTGACTATCTGCCCCACCGCTGTTCAGTTGAGACTCATTTGTGTTCTATGTAAGACTAGCTTTATAAAGTGCTTGTTTAGTACGTCGGTTCTTAACTCAGAACAGGAAAATGAACGAACAAAAGATCAATTTAAAGTTTTGTTTTAAGCTTGGAAACCAAAAGAAACTAATGCGATACTGGTACGTATTTATAAAGATCAAGCACTGTCCACGAAGTGTGTGTACGAGTGACTCGCCCGTTTTCGAAAAGTAGGGAAAGTATGTCTGACATCCCCCGAAGCGGAAGACTGGTGACCTCCGTCAGTGATGAAAACATTGAGAAAGCGAGGAAATCAATTCCTACAAAACGTCAATTAGCTGTGCGCATGATAGCTGATGAACTGCAGATTGATTGTGAATCGGTGCGACAAATCGTTACCCAAAATTTAGGAATGAGGAAAATGTGTTACTGATATTGACGATATTTCTAACATCCAACAAAACGTGACGATGCTTTTGAACTCCATCCCAAAGGAAGATTTCTTACTAAGTTTCCAGGATAAGTATAGCAGATCTCAGTGGTGTATAGTTATGGGGGGGGGGTGACCATTTCGAAGACAGTAAGGTAACTTTCGTTAATATTTCATCTACGTTATTGTTACAGGACTATTCCCCGAACTTTATTGTCAGAGGTTGTATATATATATATATATATATATATATATATCGCAGGAAAACGATGAAATTAGGAATTTTATGAAATCCCTAAGGGATAGGATCAATTGATGGGAGATGATAAAGAACGTGTCTTCAAGGTCATTTCCATGATGAAAGCAAGAGATTTTCTTTATCAAACCCTGAAATGTTTGAGTGAAATGATGAAGTGAACAAGTCAGGATTTGCATTGGCAAAATGCTGTCCGGGGGGGAGACACCTGGAGGGTCGAGTCTTTGTACTTCTCCTAATCATAAAGATAGTACTATCGATCCCTTAAATATCAACCCCATATCTTTAAAAAAATGGCACCATAGGATTAACATAGGGATTGATATTTTAGTGTGTAAGCAACCGAGAGAAAATATGTCACACATAAAAAAATACCAGCCTAATTTTCTAATTATTTGTTAATTAGTTTCGAATAAATAATTTGTATTTCATTCACTATTGTTGTATTACTTACTTCTACGTTTAATAATGCACCCTATTTGTTAAATAAACACTTTTAAACAATACTATTTCATCATTTTACTGAAACATGTTAAGGATTTGTTCAAATCCCTTACTTTTATCAGGGAAATGACTTTGAAGAGAGAGAAGTCATTTTAACATCTCCCATCAATTGATCATCTCTCTTAGGGATTTAATGAAATTCCTAATTGCATCATTTTCCTGCGACATATACATATATATACGAGGTAGGATTCAAAAGTTCCCGGGCTGAGCAAATTTTGGACAAATTTACGTGGACAAATTTTGCAGTAGAGTGACTACGATAACATTTCTGTGTTCTTCCCCTTTTCTAAAAATCGTTTGTTCCAAATCACGTGGTCGGTGACTCCCTTCGGCACGCCGTGGGTAGTTTTCTCAATCTGGGGCAAGGAAAGTCCAAAAATAAAATTGCGCGAAATAAAAAAAGCAGCCCACTATTTATGGTCCTCATAGGTTCCCTAGCCATGTGGTAAACAGCTTTCATTAGTACGCGAATGTAAATATTCTACAATCAGTGGTTTAGATCGGGTTTCTTTTTGCTACAAGAAACACTTGCGAGCGTCAAATATATTTTCTAGTATATATATATATATATATATATATATATATATATATATATATATATATATATATATATATATATATATATATATATATATATAAGAAGTTTAATCGTTTCGTCTGAAAAGGATTTTGCAGATTTTGCGCGGTTTTTTAAAAATAGATGCTATGGGTAAGTAATTAAATGAAGACCAATCTACAGATGAAGTTAAAAGTGCATCGCAGGCTGATTGATATTGATTGAATATTAACGTCACACTGTTCAGCTACACGAGGGCTTTTTGGCGACGGACCACGTAATTTGGAACCATGGTCAAGTGACGTGGACAACATCTGAGCTGGCACCCCCTCTCCTAACTACCACACCACACCAACGGGAGGACGTTTCAGCTCTGGACAGATTTAACGTGCATCGTTTCCCTACATGGCGGGTCTTTAGTGTGTACAGGGCACGAACTCGTGACAAGGCATGCCACGGTCCGATACCTTGACCACTCGGCTACCGCGGCGACGCATCGCAGGCTGAATTAAAGTACATGGCAAAAAAATCGGATTCCAGAAATATTTCGGTGACCTTTACAAGCGATGGCAAAAGTGTATTGTTGATCAAGGGTCTTATTTCGAAAAAAGGAAGACATGTGTCAGCAGTTTAATCGGTAAAATTTTTTTTTAAAGTTTTCCGGGAACTTTTGGATCCTACTATATATATATATATATATATATATATATATATATATATATATATATATATATATATATATATATATATATATATATATCTTTATATATAAAAATCTTCTGTGGGTGTGTTTGTCACTAAACTCCTCCTAAACGGCTGGACCGATTTCGATGAAATTTTTTGTGTGGGTTCAAGTAAATTCGAGAATGGTTTAGATTCACAATTCGGTTCGATATCGCAATTAGTTAAAAAGATATTAATTAAAAACATTTAAAAATACAACTCAACATTCACCTGCATTGTTGTAACAACGCTATTGTTATAAACAAGTAATATAAAAATTTTTTTTAAATCAATTCCTACTTAGATCAACCAAGAAAAAATTTATTTTAGCTACTTTTTATTAAATAGTTGCAATTAATATAAATATGTATATACATATGACAGAATCACAACATTAAGTGGTAACTAATTTTTATTAAGTATCATTAAAGTATCGTATTGTCATCCGAAACAATCGTGTATATAAAATTTCCTTTCAACTGAATGCTTTAACACGTGAGAAAAAAACCTTTTCAAATTTTGACATCAGTCGCCAAAAGGGTAGCTAAGTCACCAACGTGGCTGTATTTGTAATTTCTTAAATAATTAGTTTTAATCAATTTTTTAAAATTATAATTAAATTGTTGTATTGTCATCCAAAATAATCATGTACATTACATTTCAGCCCAATTGAGCACTTTAAAATGTATTTTATTAACGATTGAAAATTCCACTGAAATAAATAAATAAATAAACAAACAAACAAATAAAATATGTATAGAGATCGTGAGCTAACAGTAGGAATTTAAAAAGACGTAAGTTGGCGTCGAAAATTTATTTTCAGCCAAACTGGCCAAACCCGGTCTTTATTGTTACGAAAATGCAGACGATTCACGCTTTTTAGCGTTTTTAATTAACATCTTTTCAAATAATCTTTATATATGTAATTCTTCTGTGCGTGTGTATGTAACTGAACTCCTCCTAAACGTCTTGACCGATTTTGATGAAAATTTTTGTCTGTTCCAGTGGACTCGAGAGTGGTTTAGATTTATAATTCGGTTTAGAAATGTTTATTTAATTAATTTTTTATTTATAAATTGTTCATTTTGGAATGTTTTACATTGGATCCGGCAGACTGCGCTACGATCGCAGTATCGAATATTCAAAATCTTTTATTATAATTCAAGTTGGTCCCGACAGTTGGTGCTGTGATCATTTCAGGAAAATATTTTGTCACTTCGTGTTATTATTTAGTTGAAATAAATCGTGTGTTAATTAAATTATTACATTCAGATGTAATTAGTGTTTGAAATTTTACTCAATTTTACTCAAAACGGTCCAGATTGTTAAAGCTTATTCATAAAAATTTGGAATTTTTGAATATAAGATGTGTGTACAGGACAACGTCTGTCGGGGGGCCTCTAGTACATACATACATATACATATACATATACATATACATATATACAGGGTGTTTCAGCTAAGATGTTACAAACTTCTAGGAGAGGTAAGGGACAACAAGACGACTCGAAGTATATAGGCAATGCTGGGTCGGAAATGCTTTCCTAAGGCTCCACGCGCCGACAAAATTTAGGATGCAAAACTTCAACTGGTCTTAAAAACGGGGGAAATTATCGAAACGCTTTGGGTTTTGGTCAAAATTATTGTTATTATTTATTATTTCATTAAAAAAATTCTGAGCAATATTGCTGCTTAAACATCGCTAGAGGGCGCCTTAGACTTTGGAACGCTAGGGAAAAAAATTTTTCAATATTTTTTAAAGTTTTTTGATGGCTTTCATAAGTTGAAACATTAACTTGAATTTTGATACCAGATTTGGTATCCTCCGGGGAAAATTGATGTAAAAATCGAACATTGTTCAGGGCACTTAAAGCACAAACGGTGCTAAAAAACGAGCAAAATGTTGGATTTCGGTGCGGTTTGCGCGAAAAGCATTCCCTTGCTGACTAATTTGTTCAAAATAAATTTTGACTTGGTAGCCATTAATCAAAACCAGAGGGCGCTTTCAGACATTGCAACTTGGAAACTCATTTGGATAATTTTGTGGTTGGGTGTAAGCCGAATAATTACTAGCAATTTTTCCTCCTAAATGAGATTCGTGTGTTGCAAAAAGTAATTTTATAGCAAAATTTTAGTAAAAGAGGGTAAAAAACACAAGTACCAAATCACAAGAAGTAAAACACAAGGAAAGACTCAAAATAGGAGGAAAAAAGCTGTTTACTAACTGCTATGCATAATCATAAAAGAAAAGTAAAGAAAAAAGGAAAAACTGCTGTCAAAGGAGGTGTTCGAACTGACGCCCGCCGCATGTGATGCAGGCTTCACATCTTTCGCTTCATGGAGCGTCGAACATTCGATAACATTTCTGGAGTGTTTCGTATTTCCCCGGCTGCTGCACTGATGCGTGCTACAAGTTCCTCGGCGCTGTTTACGGGTGTTTCGAACACCAAGGATTTCATTTGCCCCCAGAAGAAATAATCCAGACAGGAATGGTCTGGCGATCGGGGAGGCCAATGCACTGGACCTCCACGGCCAATCTATCGTTCACCACATGTTGCATCCAAGTTATTCCGAACAGAAATACTGAAATGTGCGGGGGCTCCATCTTGCTGGAACCACATGGAAGTACGAGTCGCAGCGGTAACGTGTGCGCTGTCCAATAACTCTGACAAAACTTGTTCCAAGAATATCAGGTAGCGTGGACCAGTCAGGCGATCAGGCAGAATGTAGGGTCCTATTAGATGATCCCCTAGAATGCCCGCCCATACGTTAACCCTTCGGGGAACTTCGCCGAGCTAAAATCGTACTGTCACCTGTATGGTGCTCAAGGCCAACGACAGGCGTACCTCTAGCCCATGCCACGATGAATTTCGTGGGCCTCGATCTGACTGCGTCAGACAGGTGGCATCAGACAACAACAACAACAAGGAAACGATCCTGTGCAGCCCGAGTACGTGTTACATGTGGGTTCGCTGCTGCCCACGAGTGGCTGTTATGGGTGTTGAAAATACCCTCTCTTGAAAAAGACGCCTCATCTGTGAACAACACGGAGGCTGCAAAAAAGAGATTTGCAATTCGTTGCTGCAAGTACCACTGTGAAAAGGCCTGACGAGGTGCAAAGTCACATTCTTTTAGTGACTGGACGCTGGTAGTGAAATGGATGCAGGGCACTATCATCGAGAATCCTCCAAACGCTACTGTATGAAATCCCGATTTCATTAGCGATACCTCGTGTACTTAAACTGGGAGTGGTCTCTACCATATCTAGTACAATTTCCTCATTCAATTCGGTACGTGCCGTCCGATCTCGATTTCGTGCTGCCTTCTGGAATGAACCGGTTTCACATAATTGCTGGTGTAGGCGAGCAAACATGGTATGAGCAGGAGTCCGCCTGACAGGATGCCTTTCGGCGTACAACCTCTGAGCGGCTCGACCATTGCAATCTGTGGCCCGTACGCCAGAATCATATCTACTTTCTCTGCGTTCGTGTACTCTGCCATCGTACAGCCAGTCTGTGTGCGATGGAAATAAAGCTTCCTTCCAGCTGTCTCCTTCTTATCGTTCTGTCCCTCTGGCGGCTAATTCACCTCTCGACGGTGAAATTTGCATATTCTGCCTTTAACACTCTCTCGCTAAAATTTTCGCCGAGAACCCTGCTCGCTTTATTCACTGCCACGACACTTGCAATTCTGGGCTACGTATCAGGCTTTCGATGGTCTTACTGCTTCAGGAAGGCATTTCCGGACCACCTTTCTTATGTTATTCCGAGTCGTCTAGGTGTACTCTACCTCGTTGGTGGAAGAGCAGTACACCTAGATAACTCGAATCACAGGGAAAGGTCGGTCGGAAATGCCTTTTACTTGTCTGAAGCACCTCTGGTTTTAAATTTGACAACAATGTCAAAATTTATTTTGAACAAATTAGTCAGCAAGGGAATGCTTTTCGCGCAAACCGCACCGAAATCCAACATTTTGCTCGTTTTTAGCACCGTTTGTGCTTTAAGTGCCCCTGAACAATGTTCGATTTTTACATCAATTTTCCCCGGAGGATACCAAATCTGGTATCAAAATTCAAGTTAAAGTTTCAACTTATGAAAGCCATCAAAAAACTTAAAAAAATATTGAAATTTTTTTTTCCTAGCGTTCCAAAGTCTAAAGCGCCCTCTAGCGATGTTTTAGCAGCAATATTGCTCAGAATTTTTTTAATGAAATAAGAAATAATAACAATAATTTTGACCAAAACCCAAAGCGTTTCGACAATTTCCCCCGTTTTTAAGACCAGTTGAAGTTTTGCACCCTAAATTTTGTCGGCGCGTGGAGCCTTAGGAAAGCATTTCCGACCCAGCATTGCCTATATACTTCGAGTCGTCTTGTTGTCCCTTACCTCTCCTAGAAGTTTGTAACATCTTAGATGAAACACCCTGTATATATATATAGTTCCTCTGAAATATTTGTTATTTTTATGAAAAAAAGCAAGTAATATTCGTTAACAGCCAAAATAAACAGAATGTTACTTACTTCAACTAAAATAAGTAACATTCATAATTTTTTTAATATCCAATGATATTTTCTACTTGTATTTGATGGCAGTTTAATTTTTTGGCTTCTACTTTAAAAAGTTGACTTTAATTCCCTCCTTTTTTTTCTTCCAATAAGTTTTGTTTTCAAAATTATTGATTGCGTAAAAAACATTGAAAGATTAAGCGTTTAATAACTCTTACTCAAATGTTATTTTGCTTTTAAAAGGTGAGCGTATAACAGTCAACAGATTCTATTAAAGATTTTAGAAATCCATCATTTACAAAACATAAAAAAGCTAGAAATGAAACCAAACAATTTTCTAACATCTAGACAATTTTGGAAGGTGTTAACATATATATGTGCGAAATGTTGAAGTCAGAGTGTAAAAAGAATTCTTTTAAAAGAATTTCCCACTTCCAAAAACTCATTCAAAATGGAAGGACGAATAATATTTCACCAAAACAGCAACTGAACATTAAGAAAGGATCAATCAGAAAAAAACAACTTTTTTCCCCTTTCGAGCCGAAGAGATTACTTGAGAGTGAGTGGAACATACATAAAAGTCGAAAACATCTGCTATGTCAATAAAGATCTTTTTCAGTTCCACCTGTTTCCATTCATACACTTCATTTTAGCGAAATTATTTATCTCAAAAGTGAACAAGTTCTATATCAAAGTAATCAGGAAAAATGGAGAGGAAAATGCAAAATAAACCACAAATAATAAACGGGTGAATAATTTTCCTTTGTGACTGGAGTAATTTTTTCTCCTTTTGTGTTTAAATATGCATTTACTTAGGGAATATTTCTTTCTTTTCATTTCACTTCATGGATGTAATTGTTTTCTAAACAACATCACGTGACACGTTAATTTTTTTGAAAGGTCTATTGCTTTTATCAGTAATGAAATAGGAGGAGAGGAACAACAACGTCGATACGTGTCTTCATTAAAACTTTTGCGAGAGAAATCAGGTAAAGGATTTGGAAGTAAACAACATACTCTGTACCTCTCCTTTTTATTTGAAAAAATTCATTTTCATCTCTTATATCAGTTATTGTTTTCTACGTTGCTTGATGAAAATTGCTTTGGTGCTCTATTTCGTGCACAGTTAACATATTTCAGTAAATGTTTTTGATGAAGAGAAATGTATGGTTCTTTTTTTATTAAAATACGATTTTATCGATTGAGATTTTATTTTTAATATGAATTTTTTTAATAAATATCGTGTTACATGTATTACGAGTAATAAACTACATGATTGCACTTTGAAGAAATAAGGATTGTATACAAAAAAAGTGACACAAATGAAAAATACTCGTTTAGTAGTTATATATATATATATATATATATATATATATATATATATAAGTGGATAGAGATAATAATAAATGTTTGACTATTTTTTGACGAACATAGGAAGAAAAGGAACAAAATAGACTTCAAATATTATTGTTGAAATTATTGATAAAAAAATCGAAAAAATTCACACAGAGTTTAAAACTCAGTTTCAGCTAAACAAAATTTGTTTGAATAAAAAGTGAGTTGGTTCTTAAATCAGCGAGTAGTATACTTGTTTATTAACACTTTTTAAACAGTTCATTTTTTATTAATGACTTTTAATTAATGTTACTTTTACAAAATACCTGTAAAGCCTTTGGCCATCCTTGAATTTTTGAAATATATATGTATATTTAATATTTTAAATGGTTTTCTAGGACCTCAAAAATGATGTCCCGAAAGATTATGGTCGGGGAAAATCTCTTAAGTACTTGGTTTTTGAATTTTAGTACAAGGCCGTCTGGTCCGCTGTGAATTCCTTTGTGAGCTCTAGAGGCAAGGTACGTTGAGAGACTGGAGCAGGTATACGGCAGATGTTATTGAAAAAATTTATTTCCTAGTCTAGACGAGTTTAGACTTGTTGAATGTCTGTTTCAGTCAGTTAGGCACACCAAAGCATTTGAGAAGGAAGTTAACACTCATTTTTCTCGATACTTCTAGGAACTTTCATTTCCCTTTAGGGATTCGTTTCTTTTACAATGACGGGGTTTCTTCAATTTTTGCACATAATGAATGCAATGAACTTGGAAACCGGGCCGAACAGCTACGAAATGAGCTTGGAGATCGACAAACAGCGCATAAAGCTTGCAAAGAGATCGCTATCTGACCGGGTAAAAGAGGAAAACAATAAAGCAGAAAAGAGCAGGACGACAATCTGGAAGGCCAATTGTATGGTGCACGCATCGCAGGTTAACTGCGATGCGTGCACCATACAATTGGTGTTCCTCACAAGGTTTTCCAAAATTATTCATGATTTTCAACTACTCAAAACTTCAAACGCGTTTAATCTCAAAACTGCATTTTTTAAGTTGGCCGGACTCATAACTTAGACAATTTTTCACCGATTCACTTGAAATTTTGAACCCCGTGGTGAACGACTCAATCCTGCCTTTGTTTTACAGCGACAAACCGCTCCTACAGCTGGTGTGATGGTATGGGATGCCATTGCCTAGAATAAACAGTCACCCTTAATATTGATCAGTTGCACCATGACAGCCCATCGATATGTCCACGACATCCTGCACTCGAATGTGTTGCCCCTCATGCAACGGCTCCTAGGAGCCATTTTTCAACAAGTCAATGCTCAGCCTTACACTGAAGGGGTGTCACGAAACTGTCTCCACACTGTTACTACCCTTCTTTGGACTGCCCTATCCCCAGATTTGTCTCAAATCGAGCATATCTGGGATCATTTGGGACGGCGAGTTGGGCATCCCACGAGTTTGAACGAAGCGAAGTTACAGCAAATATGGAACGAAATGTCTCAAGATATCATATGGAACTTGTATGCCTCAATGCCCGATCGTATCGCATGGTGTTTTCGCACTACAGTGGGGTTCAATAGGGAACTAAATCCTCCGTTTTCCCCCCTTTTTCTTTGATTTTCTAATCTCTCTCATTTACTTATATCAAAGTATTCCTTACGTATGTAAAATTTCGTTTCATTTTGACGATTCCTTCTTGGTGCGCTAATTTTTTTGTCCATGTTTGTATATATGCAATCACATTTAAAATGGTACCAGAGCTAGATTTTTCTGCAAAAAGCTGAAAACATTACAACATTGGATAGATGTGAAATGAATTTAGTTTTATAATGTGATATTTCAGTAGATTGCACTGCTTTATTAGACTAAATACACTGACGGAAAAAAAAATCCCTAGAACAAATTACTGCAGAGTAATGAAATTTGGACATTGCAATTGTTCAGTTAACATGTTTATTGATTAAATTTTCCAGACCACAGGTTAATTTAAGCTGAAAAAAATTCATTTCCAATGTAAAATAATCTTACATTAATAGCCGGTGTAACCTCAGGCCTTATTTTAATTGAAACAAGTAATATAATTTTTTTAAAGTCAATTCCTACTTAGTTCAACAAAGAAAATTCTTATTTTAGCTACTTTTTATTAAATAGTTACAATTAATATAAATATGTATATACATATGACAGAATCACAACATTAAGCGGTAATTAATTCTTATTAATTATCATTGAAGTATCGTATTGTCACCCAAAACAATCGTGTATATAAAATTCCTGTTCAACTGAATGCTTTAAAAATCAATTTATTTTTATTAATTATAACTAAATTATTGTATTGTCATCCAAAATAAAATCGTGTATATAAAATTTCAGCTCAATTGAGCGCTTTAAAATGTATTTTATTAACGATTGAAAATTCCACCAAGCTAAACAAATAAATAAATAGAGAGTGTGAGCTAATAGTAGGAATTTAAAAAGGTTATAAATTGTAGAAAATATGGACTCCAAGGGTGAGAAAATTTTTTCAACAGAAAGAGGAAAAAAAAATTTTCTAACAAGTTTAGAAGAAATCTTGCGGGAGAAAAAAATATTTGAGCCACACACACACACAGCAGCCTACTTTGTTAGGTTTTGTGATACCTTCTACATAAAAAAAATTCGATTTGCTATTCTGTACAATATATTGATCTTATCTAATATTAAACCAAACATTTTTTCTCGTAAATTATTATTTTCTTTCGTCTCCGGCCCAATTAAAAATAATTTAAATGTATTCATTTGAGAAATCATACCCCAATATATATATATATATATATATATATCAACACGGTTATCACTTAGTCCCACCTATCGCATAAGTTCGGGATTTTATAGTATTTCATGTTAAAAAAATTGAAGTTAGTTTTCTCCCTTTATTGTTTTAAATTAAAATGATACAGTATCATGAAATGGTGTTTACATTAACATGGAATTAATTTTCAGGATAATTAAGACCAAAATTAAATAAAGGAGAGATGAGGTGAATGTTGAAGTAACGCATCCCTCTTCTCTTAAAATGTCGAGATTCTTTAACGAAATATTCTAACTTATTCTTTTTAGCTGACTAGGTAAAAATTATCGCGCGCGATGTAGAATTTTCTTTTCTTTGAAATTTTTAAAACCGTGGAAAATTTTTATTATTCGTAATTATTTTTTCCCTTTAATTTTACTCAGGAGATTTAAGGTAAAATATGAAAAAAAAAATGTTTAAAAAATGAACTATAAAAATATTTAAAGTAAGTTTTTATTATGTTTGTACATTTCGAAAACTCCACCTGGTTTATAATTACACGATGTTAAAAAAGAAATTTTCTGTTTAATTTACACATTTTAAGTTCTAAGTATTTATTTTTAAAAGCACTTTTTCCCTTCCCTGACACTTTTGATGCATATTAATTATTCATGCTTTAGATTAATTAATTTTTTAAGAAGGAGAAATTAATTTTCTTAAAAAAATTAACAGCTGCTTAAGAGTGAAGAGCCATTAGAAAAAGAAAACTTTTTAAGAAACCAAGTTAAGATTTAAAAAAAAATAAAATTAGTCAAAATTCTTTTATTATTTTTATCCATACGAGCTCAGAAATGTCATATTAATGCTTCCTTAACAAGGAAATGAAATATAAATAACTGCGTATAAATGTTTAACCGCGCGTGTAAGATGTTATTGTTAAAGGATATAGTACAGGGGGGCGAACTTTTATTCTTTATGGATCAAAGTGCCATTTTTTCTAAAGAAATGTTTAATGAGGTACAGATGAGCCGTCAAATAATTTTGACGTTATTATTAGAAAAATAATAGATCTAAATACTAATAACTCAAAACATTTTATTTACTAAAAAACATATACTTCGCACTGTATATTATTAAATGTTTTAGTTATACGTGCAATTCGAATTAAAGTAACATTAGTGTGATTTCTGTTGTTGCAGATTATATGTATATAAATGATCAATCAAACTTATATTAGGATTGTAAGATGTTAATTTTTGCAGAATTCATGAATCTACCAAACAGTTTCTAAGCGAGTGTGTTAAATGTTATTCATTTCTGAAAAAAATGACTCTCAGGCACACAGAGAGAAGAAAATATGGTTAAAATAGCATGAGATAGCTTCTTCAAACAGTTAAATGTGATTGATATTGAATTCCATGTGCCCAAAATATCGTTACTGGCATTTTTACTTATATTGTTTGTTAATCTTTCTATTTCAATAAATTCCAACTTTCTCTTTGTTTCAATACATTTTTAAATTTTTATTGAACTAGACTGCAAATCAACCATTTGCATTTCAAAAATTCTTCATTTTACAACCAATCGAATTGAGACAAGTTCAGTTCATCAAGTGAAGCCACATCAGGCTACATAATAAACTTAATCGTTTCCCATAATTCTTTGAACTGAGAAAGTCTGGCTGAAAATTCCTTAATTGAAGAATCAATTACAGAAATAAATTCTTCGGTAGTTTTTTCTTCGTTTAATTTCTCATGCACTTATAAATTTTTTTATATATTCTTTTCAAGTTTGGGAAGTACTTGTAGTTTTTTGTAATACTAATTGCAAACACAAAAAGAAAAGAGTGTACCTCGCACCGCTTCGTGACTGATCACTCGCGTTTGTTCTAAATACTTCATTGTGAATTTTGTTATTTTGAACTAAAATGCAAATCGTTTTGATCGGCGGCGTGCCATTGGTTCGCCATCCCTGATGTAGTAGCTTGCGAAGTTTTGAAATTTTTATATTTTGATATACTTTTTGATTTCTCATTCACTAGTAAATTTTGTTCATTTTAATACGAGCTTCTTATAAATAGTTTGTGCAGTGAAATACGAAGTTTAAAATACCAAAACAATTTTTTCTTTGGAATTATTGTATTTTTTTTGAATAGCATAGAGTATAGACTCAAAGATAATAAAAACTAATTTGCTTTCTTTCTGTTACCCGCAAGATAACTTTTGAAAGACTCATCATAGAGTCTACATTCTTATGTAAAACAAGCTGGTATACCCGTTCTTTGCACGGGCGAATTTAAAAATTAAAAAAATACAGACTGAAGAGTAAAGAAGTTTTTAATGAGTCAATTTTACGTGAATTGTATATAAATTAAACAAAAAAAGCTTTTTATATAACTCAGCTGAACAAAAAAAAAAAAAAAAAAAAAAAACCATGTTTGCTAAATTTTAAGTCTTTAGATATAATTGCTGATTTTTTTATTATTGTTATTATTTATGACGCCCCGTAACTTTCTTGTGGGTCGATTTTTGAAAACACCTACCTGCTCAGCAAAAGTAACACATTGTTACAAATTTTGTGTAATAAACGCTAAAAATAGTGTAAATAATTTTTATCTGGATGTGTAATACGTTAATATTACTTTCCGATGCATTTATTTTATGTTAAATAGCTGTTACCCCCGCGACTTCGTCCACGTGGAATTTAACAAAAAGTGTTTATTCACTTCGCAGAGTTTACGAAAACTTTTCTTCTACTTTGTGAATCTATGTTTCTTTTTTGTTTTATTTTTTTCTTTGCTTTTTGTTGAGCAAGGGTGAAAGGGACGCGTGACCTTTGACACTGTCGATGGGTGAGGACTAAAATCTTTAGGATCAAAATAGGTATAAGTAGTAAGTAGGGTGAAACGCGAACACAAACGAAGCCGCAAAGAAGGGGGTGAAAGGGACGCATGACCTTTGACAATGCAGTTAACGACTGTAAAATCATTAGGATCAAGACATGAATGGGAAATGTGGCGAATGGCAGCAACCTAATCAAAGAAAAAAGTTTGATATAACTGCTAGCAATCGTTGAGATAGAAGGCTCGCCAAATAAAATAATTCCTATTAAATAAAAATAATCCCTATTGAATAAAAATAGTCGCTATTGAAATAAATAATCCCTATTTGAATCGGATATTGCTCACTATTTCATTGGTTTTAATTTTATTTTCCCAGAATCCTAATTTTTTTCTAAAATAAAAGTAGCCTAAGTTATTCCTTATAACATTAACTATCTGCCAGTGAAAGTTTCGTGAAAATTGGTCCAGCCGTTTCAGAGATTAGCCCAAGCAAACAGACGGACAGAAAGACAGACAGACAAAAATTTCAAAAATTGATTTTTTCATTTAAGTACCGTTTATACTTTTAAATGCATTTAGTAAAAAGCTGTTAATTTCAAATTACAAACAGACACTTCATTTTTATTTATATGCATAGATTAAAGAATGGCTAAAATCTATATACCTCAAATTTTAAATATGTATCTTATTTAAGTATTTTTTAAAATTAATAAAATTAAAGCAATTTAAAATCACTATTTTTTTCCCTATTCAACATGTTACAAAATAAAATCTACCGATTCCATTCACAAAAATGGAGGTATACATAATGTACAAATTTACAAGTACAATACACATACAAAATACATCATAGCACTGCAACTGAAACTTATTTTTAATGCTGTGGGTAAGTGTGAAAATTATAAACTGAGAAAATCGAGTTTAAACTTCATTTTTCTTGCATTAAAATGTTTTTTTTTACCTCTAAAATGCAACTGCTTTTGTCAATGTAAATGCAATTTCTTTTTCTATTCTTGTCACCCCCCCATTCTCAGAATCTTAAGAACCTCTTTTGTAGAAGATTTCGACTTCGTTTCTGCTCCCTTTTCTTACGCAATTGTCAGTCTCCCAACCGGTATAGCGGTTAGCGACCCTGACAACGGTACTGTAGGGACTGGGTTCGAATCCCGGGGAAGACATGGATGTTTGTAAATGTATAGTGCCTTTGCGGCCTGAGGGTACTCTAAATAGCCGTCGAGCCACAAGTCCTCTTGTGGTTGGGAGGTGGGAGGCCCCTGGCCACCGCCAGGGTTTTCTCCCTCTAAATTGGAGTGGAACTGATCAAAATTGTACTGTCACTTGCATGGTGCTCAAAGCTAAGGCTAACGACAGGCGTTAAAATTCTAGCCCTTAGCCGTGATGAATTTCGCAAGCCTCGATCTAACTTCGTAAGGCAGGTGGCATTAGTCACAACACACGCATTTGTCATCCTGAAAAGCAGAAATGACAGAAAAATACTCTAATTTAAAATTTAGACGATTAATTATATCTAAGTGATTATTATTCCAACATTAAATATCACTGTTGCTTGATTGCATACCAATATACATTTTTATTTCGGAAGATCCAGGTACATAAAATTTGGTCACAGTATTTCCAAATTGAACAGCTGAGAGATATCCTTCTTAGTTTTAAGTCTTTCTACCCCAATTATTTAAAAAATTGTTTGGATGAAGATAATTCTGTAACTTAAGTTTAAACTGAAACTGTAACACAACACAATACGCATAATAATGTTACTTTCGATGGAAAAAGTATTTCTTTGTGATTTTGCACTTCAGTTAATGCATTGCAAAGTAGCGTCAGAAGATGTAGAGCAGGGATGTCAAATTCGTGGCCCACAACGAGCATTTTTGCGGCCCGGTCAAAAAATTAGCACAAAATAATATACAATACAATAAAATAGATATACAATATATACAATACATATACAATATAAATATACAATACAACATACAATAAACAATATACAATACAATATACAATAAACAATATACAATACAATATACAATAAACAATATGCAATACAATATACAATAAACAATATACAATACAATATACAATAAACAATATACAATACAATATACAATAAAATATCAAATTTCTCCCGAACGAGGAAAGATAGTATCAGAGAAGAGATGTCAAGTATCAGGGCGCACATATTAAATTTTTCTTGTTGTTTTATTAATGTTTATTATAATGTATTTTCGGTACACAGAATTTTACTGTATATACTTTAAATATAAATTGAAAGCTGTGCAGAAAAGGAATGAGAGAGAGAGAGAGAGAGAATACCAAACATATATTTTTAAAAATAAAATCGATTTTTGAATATTTTTGCCATTCAGAATTAAATTAAAGTAAAAAAAATTAATTGAGTTCAAACTATGTATTTTTATATCTTTTTACGGTATACCAGCAGAAAAAGAATTTTTATTCCACTTTTTAGAATATTTTATCGAGCAAACGACTCAGACATTTTGCTATATTTTTTTTACGAGATGCAAAATATTGAATTTTGGTGGTCGATTTTAAACGCATTCGCATCACGATCGCTTTCCATTTCCGATTCTGAGCAGTAGGTGACAACCGATTTTCCAGAAGTGGATGTCATTTCGTTCGGAAATAGGTTCAATTTTTTTCCTATCTAGAAAATAAGGAGGGAAAAAGAGTATTTTTAATGTTTGTGTGTTGAGAGCTATTTTCTCCTAAATCCAGGAACCATTATTTAAAAGGCTTTATCATCTAATCTCTGATGACAAATCAGAAGATGAAGTCAAATTGCTGCAACTCGTTTTTTATAGATTCTTTTATATTACAATACCTTTACCTTCCCCCCCCCAAAAAAAATGGGGGAAATTGAAAGTTATTCTTTGAGGTCGAATAAAGCTTCTTCTCTAGAACGGACTAATAACGAATATTTTTCTCTTATTACAAATACTAGGGTGAGTGGCAAAGTAAGTTTCCCCTGTCGACTGTGGTTAGAGTTGAGTATGAAAGTCAAAACATAGAATGAGACATTAAAGATAAGACATAACTTTATTTTTCCACTTAAGTACAAGTACATTGAGGCATTGGTCATATCACTTTATAAGCTACAAAAAATCCTCCAGGAAAACTCAGGGCTTTGCATACGGAAGAAACGTTTACTTTTGTGTGGACTTTTTGGAGGTTGGAACCTGGGTGTGTCACAGTGTCTACGCGGTATTGTGACACCCTGATCGAAATTGAAAGAGGGGATTTGGAAAAAGTGGCCTGGATTTCTCAGATCTAGCGTTGTGTTGTTGGAGGACAATGCGAAACCACACACGGCGATGGCAACGGAAAACCATATTCAACTTTTTGGTTGGGAGCGTCTACACCATCCGCCAGTCGTAATCTCGCACCAAGTGATTTTCATCTGTTTCTGGCATTGAACAAGAATCTCACCTGAAGGCGTTTTGAAGTAAGGCTGAAATCAAACAAGCCGTTGAAAGCTTCTTCCGTATACAAAGCCCTGAATTTTTCCTGGAGGGGTTTTTGAAGCTTATCTAGCGGTATGACAAATGTCGCAATGTACTTGGTACTTATGTAGAAAAATAAAGTTATATGTCTTATCTTTAATGTCTCATTCTACGTTTTGACTTCCACACACAGCCCTGACCACAATCGAAAGGGGAAACTTACTTTCCGATTCACCCTCGTACAACTTAGATTGTTGGAAATATCGATCATTGAAAAATAAGTAAAGGACATTCAATTTTGTTAAACCTTGTTTCCACCACAGTTTCCATGTTTTTCGAAATTTATCACTGATGTTCTAATAATGATGACGTGAGCCCGCATTCGTTTCTTTTGGTCGTTTTCGTACGTGTAGTTGGGCACGTTTTAGAACATTTTAATTGCACAATGAACAATTGAAAACTCATGAAGTAATCTTCAGTTTTTTTAAAAATTACAAACTATTTATGATATGTATTTATTTCCTATGACTTGGAGTGAATATGAAGATTAAGTTTTCAGCTGTCCGACACACTGATTCAAAATTATGAGACGCATTTGCTGAGCTGAGCGGGCATTTGAATCAGATGAAATATGACGAGATTCCTTTTATTTTTTTATTTTAAAGTTTATTTTTCACAATTATATATAATGCCCTCAATATTTGTGTTGAAAGTTTTTGATAAATCTAATTTTGTTTTTACTAGAAAATAACGTAAAAAAAAGAAAAATCTTATTCAATCTAATAAACAAACAGGACCACTTTTTAAAATCATCTGTCGTGCACTTTTTAGTAATAACGTTTTTTTTCCTCTTTCATCTTACAGTATATGTAATATATTGTTACGAATTTTGCATAAAATAGTGTGTAAATAATTTGTATTTGAATATGTAATGTATTTATATTACTCTGTTATGTTTAATTTATGTTAAAATTATAATATTCGCAAGAAACGCCATCCCTTACGTTATAATGTCGATTCAATGAGAATTGGACGAAATCTTGGTGATAGTGTCAAATTGGCATAATTTTTGGTGACAAATTTGGCGACTATTAGTGAGTTTGGGACCCTCTGGACTTCTGGAAATTAGCGGAGAAATAGACTAATTTCACGATTTATGACGCAAGCGGATCTTTCTCGAAAGATCCGCAAGGAATATAAATAAAGACGATTGTCGAGAGCTGAGTTAGTATGGTTTTTGACCATCGATTAGTGAGTATTGTTTTGACTAGTGATTAGTAGACTTGCCTTGACCGTGATTACCGACGAGCGGAGCTTGTGAATATTCTTTTACATACGTATATTTTAGACACTGATAATTGTGTCTGAATACTGTTGAAGGCGTAAAGACCTTCTGAGATTTATTCTGCGAATATTGCTGCTGAATCCTGTAGGATTCAGCTGTAAGGATTGGATTTTCGACAATAAATTCTCATCTCTCTTTAAGAACTGTCTTGCTCTTTACGACTGATTTGCATAAAATCCTCGAACCTCTATCAACGCAACAATATAATATTTGGATAGAAAATATCAATATGATGTATCTACATCTGGCATCAGCAACCTATGGCACCCATGCTAATGTAGCATACGGAGGACTAATTCTTAGTGTCACACTACACAACTCTATCAGGTTTTGAAAAAAAGTTAAATCGCTCTCTCTGTTTCTAGTTTCTACCCCTCTTGCATATTTATTTAGTTTAGTTGTTAGTATTTATTTATAAAAAGAGGGATCACTGTGCTTTATGCAACAAGCCATGATCTAAATTATATATACGTCTAATTTCTTCATCAAGTTCATATGAAATTTTTTTAGTCAGGTCAGATTTAATTTACAGCAGCATTTTTCATTATTTTTATATCTGGAATCTTACATTTTGTTTAGTTACCAATTATAAACACGTGAATAATCTTTACCGGCCTTTTTAGGATATGGTAAAGATTTTCGCGTGTCACTTCTCCATTATAATTGAATTTAATAAATGCATCAATTGCATAATTCCATTTGAAATCTGTACTACTTTTAAGCTACATAGTTTTTCAAACTGAGAAATTCTATGCTAATATTACATAATTAATTACTGGGGCTTCAAGAATCGTAGTATCCACAATCGTAAAGTTAAAAATTCATCTCTACAAGGACATGGAAATCAATCCTGATGAAACAAGATCTTACATACAGTGTAAAAACTGCCCCGAAATCCAACCGCTCACATCCAAAAATATCTTTATACCCAGCTTTCACCCTAAGAGAGCACTAAAACTCGGACTAATTCCACTCACGGATGCACTGCAGGAGATTCTCTATTGCCATTACGCTTCAAAACGGGCAGCCGCATTTGTTGCCACCTTCGGTGGGAGAGTGAGTGAGTGAATATTAGCGTCACACATTTCAACCACACGAGGGCTTTTGGCGACGGACCTCGCATTTTTGAACCAGAGTTAAGTAATGAGGACGACATATAAACTGTTATACCCTCTCCTAACTTCCCCACCACACCAAAGGGAGGACGTTTGAGCTTCCATATATTTAAGGTCCAATGACCACCTCTGCACAGTGGGTCTTCAGCGGTACTAGGCTTGAACTCACGTGAAGCCGGTGGCCACGAGTCCATTACCTTGACTACTAGGCTACCGCGGCCACGCCACCTTTCGGTAGAGTCTAGTGTTGTTACACTTTTTTTTGCCAAATGCATGGACACGAGAACAACAAATAATAGGAATGCGGTCACCGAGTAATATCTTTATGCCCAGCTTTCACCCAAACGGTGGTATTCTCAATCGCGAGTTATTGAAAAGAACACTCGCGGATTGGGTAACCCCCTCTTGACGATAACTCCCGAGTAATTCCCTTTTCTTATTCTCGAACTGACGATTACCGGATCCGAGAGTTATGCGTTCGCGAGATGTTAAACTCGTTGTGATTGGACACTGATAATCACGTGGTATATTGTTTACATGTATCTCGGCGCAAGACATTCGATCCACAGCTATTTTTCTTCTTCTCATGGCTAGTACGTCAAATAAAAGTAAATTTTCTCTAGTGGAATCTTATTGAAAAACAGAAGATGTTATTCATTGCAAAATAACCAGCGCAGTTTACAATAAGAAAAAAGAAAAAGCACGGGATTGCTTGACTACTGATTTCAATCCAGGCAGCCTTTCCAAACGAAGTCGATAAGAGCTGCAAAATAAAAAATCGCAAAAACGAAGCTTTAAAATGTTTAAACTTGTAAACAAAACTGGTGGAGGAACCAAAAGTTACTGACCACATCGTTAGATGAATTGCTGGCCGCTATGGGTGCCCTCATTGAACCATTGCCGGGTAAAATCCTAGGAGGACCCACTGCTGTTTTTGGCGCCAAAAATTTTTCGTAAGTGTAAAAAGCGCCAAATTTATTTAGGTTTTCAAAAATTTTCGTCAATGACGAAAAACTCTTTTTGAAGTGCATGCGTCAGCGGAGGAGAACTCTAATATGGATGAAATGGGCGTTTCGCAAAGATGAAATCGAATAAATACATTAAATTAATCATTTATAAAATGAAAAAAATGGAGAAAGCAATGAAATTCATTTTTTGAAAAAGTATTCTAAAACCAGTGTGTACAACATGATTTACATTTTTAAAAAAGGACGAAAGGGGCGTTTCGCAAAGATAAAATCGAAGAAATACATGAAATCAATTTTAAAAAATGTTAAAAAGCACTTTGTGACCTTACGGCCCCTTGTCATTTCGTCATGATCTGTTGGTGGATACACCCAGCGATGGATGCAAAATTTATGAAAATTCTCATTCACCAACTTGTGATCGTAAAGATCGCCGCCACATCTCTTATTAACTTTGTCATATTCTTATTAACTTTCAAGTCATTCATCACGAACTCATTCATGCTCTTGCCAAACCAATATCTCGTCAAACGCAAGATAATAGTTATAATGTTTGCTTTCGCTAAACCAAGTGCCCTTTCTACACTCCGAACGACGTCGTGGCGATTATCTTTCGACTGGTTGCGGCAACGCCATTCGTAGCCGTCAACCGTTCCCTTTCGCTTTTCAAACGCATATTTTTTTACACCTCGAACATTCATAACGAGAAGCAAAAAAATTAATTTCATACGCCATTCTAACGTCTCTTTCTTCCCCTATGTGCCCAGGAGCACAAAGAAACCTATCGTAGCCTCACTTTATAAATAATATTCCTTTCACACGCCATTCTTCATTCATTCTAACATTCTTGCAAAAACTTTCTAACAACCTCCGGCTTCTCTATCAAATGTCAAAAAAGTGACGTTTTTTCGGAAAAGGCGAAAAATGTTGCACTTTTTAATTGCCATTTTTCGGTGATTTGAAAATCAAATTTTTTATGAAATGGAAAGGTTACCATATTGTAACGTTTATCGCTCAAAATTTGGCGACAAAAAATTTGGCGACCAAAAATGGGTCCTCTAACTTCAACCCCATTTATTATACCTATTGAAAATGACGATTATGATACTGCTGTTTTATCAGGAACTCAGGGTAAGTGTACATGGATTTTTTTGTCTTTATTTAGCTTTTAATTTAAATTTTCCGTATTATTTTGAATAGATTTTTGATAGTGATTTGTGTTTTATTACATAAATGAACTCTAATAAATCACATTATGAAATGTTGAGTAAAAAGAATCAATAATTGAACAAAATTTCTTTTCCAAATACAATTTATAATTAATTTGCATCTTAAAGCAATGTGAGGTCTATTTGCAATGAACTTCATCATTTGAACATCTGTCAAATATCGAGGACAACACACCTGAATTAGTAACTCATTCTAAATTGCCACAGTACATCAACCTGTGGGCTTTTAACGATGGCAGATTTCAGATTTTCAGATTAACCAAACTCGATGGCTATGAATTTGTGACCACGGCCCCTTTCTCATTCTAAGCTTTTACAAATATTTGATTAAGAATTACATAAAGAAATAACTCAGGTTGTGTAAAATTATGTGTATTTTTACATAAAAAACATTGTATAAAGATGACATGCACATCTTTTGCAAAATATATAAGAAATGTAAATTATTACACCTAATTAAAAATGATTAAAAGAAATTGAGCTACATTCAAAATCATGGTATTTATGTGTTAAAATAATTATCATTGTTTAATGTTTAAATGAATCAAACTTGAAAATGTATAATGTGATTTCTCATTAAATTTTATAAACTGTGCATAATCCACCTTTATTGTATGAAAATTTATGTATAATGAAGGACTTACAGAAAATAAAACTTATTTTAAAAAGTAGGCAATAGCTTACAAAATTTCTTTTCGATGAATAAGATTTATTTTAGTGGAGATAATTTGTAGTGTGGTAAAAATTAATGTATCAAAAGCGGCAGTGGCATATTTAATATTAAATTAACAAGTACTAATGTATGCATTTTAAATTATACTAAATAATATAATTTATGGCATTTTCTAAATTCTATCATTTATTGCAGCACAAACTATTTGAAGAAACATCCGGCTTCTCTATTTCTCAAAGTGCTTTCTTGTGGAAAAAGATCACTAGTTTTTGAAGAAAATGAACTTTATTGTCATTTAAATAGTCAGATTTCATTTTATTACTATTTATTATTATGCCGGATCGGATTCTATTGTTTGCGATTTTTAAACGTATGAAGATGTCATATTTTTTATAATGAATCGGGATTCAATAAAATTTAGATGACCTATTTTCTCAAAATGTCAAAATATGTTCTACGAGGTTTCAGAATAATTTCATTTTTTTTAAAAATTATATTTAGTATTTTATTGTAATTTACTTACTATTAGTTACTATAATAACTAATTGAATAAGGTTTTTTTGTAAACTGAAAAGTTAAAAAATGTCATTAGGAATAGTTAGTTTTGAATTTTTTGCTGCCAAAATATTCTTTTCTGAAAAATTGTAAATATTTTGTATATGTAAAAATTTGTTTTCTGTTTTATACTGTAAAACATTGATAAATGTGTGTGTATATATAATGTTTTGTGACAAATAAAATCAGATTAATACCAATAGTATAATTACTTTTGTTAGATGGAATTGGAAAAGATTCAGTAACATGTTCTGTTTTAGATAAATGTTACGTTTAGATTCAATTAACAAATTTATTCTTCACAAAAAAAAAAAAAACTGGATTTTTCATTCTAAGATTTTATAAAATCATGAATTAAGAATCATTATAGACATTAGCCTTGTCTCATTTAAAAATTAATGATTATATACATAATAAACATAACTTACCAAAGGGTTGCTGGAAAATTTTAAATAAAAAAAAAATATATATAAGGATATATATACTCGTATACAATCAAAATATAAATAGAAATTTTAAAATAATACGAGTTTTGAATTCTCTTTGTATAACATTAAACGTAATTTTTAGCTGAATCATGAAAAAAAAAAGTGTATTGAGAATTGCTAACGTTGTTCCCCTATGTTAAGGAATGAAAACTGGCCTTCTTTCAATACTTTCCAATGTTTCTAAATCCTCAAACAGAAAAAAATCGAAGCGGTCGTCCATATTTGTTTACAAATCCGCGAGTTACCCTCCGAAATCGGCGAGTAGAATCCGCGGGTTATCTTTGGATGAATAATCCGTGGATTTGGCGCAACCCGCAGTTGAGAATAACGATGTTTCGCCAATCTGCGAGTTACCTCCGTTTCGGGGATAACTCGAGGATAACCCGCTATTGAGAATACTACCGTAAGAGCACTAAAACTCGGACTAATTCCACTCACGGATGAACTGCAGGAGATTCTCTATTGCCATTACGCTTCAAAACGGGCAGCCGCATTTGTTGCCACCTTCGGTGGGAGAGTGAGTGAGTGAATATTAGCGTCACACATTTCAACCACATGTTATATATTCCACATATTATATACAAGTAATATATATTTCCGTTTAAAAACACCAAATCTAATATTATACTTTAATTTTTTCATTGTGAGCTTAATTTATGGAGTTGTATATGTATTCCCTCCTTAATTAAATAATATTTTTCGATAAACCACGAAGTTAAATACATTATAATGTAGCTCCTTTGACAAAGTCATAAACATACTTCAATGTTTATAAGTATTCATTCATTAAGATACGTCCTTGTAAAACTATTGCTGCGAATTTTGTGTAATGAATGTGTTTAAAATAGTGTAATTAATTTATATCTGGATGTGTAATACGTTTATATTAAAATTATAATATTTTCAAACAACGTCTTTCCTTACATTATAAAGGCGATTCAATGGAAACATGACGAAATCTCGATGATAGAGCCAAATATCCTATTTCGAGACCATGTTAGCGCCGTGGCGATCATTTTGGGTGATTTGGTGATCGCATGGATGCTTCTGGAAATTACTAAAGAAATCTACTAATATCCCGATCTATGACGCAGCCGACTTTTCGAGATAAATACGCGAGGCCTTCAAATGGAGAGTCGCTCACCGAAACTCGGTTAGTCTTGTTTTGACTGTTGCAGAGCAGTATTGATTTGATTGTGAAAAGTCAACCAGCGATTAGCGATTACTTCGGTCGTTGAATAGGATGAGCGAGTGTTTGTGAATAATCTTTAAACATACTTTTATTTTAGACACACTGATAGTTGTGTCTGAGCACAGTAGAAGGGGTGAAGGCTTCCTGAGATTTATTTAGAAAATTTGAGTACTTTATCCTGTATTTCAAGGAATGTTTCGACAATAAATTTCCATCACTCCTCACTGTCTTGCTCTTTGCGTCTGATTTATATAAAGCTCAAACCCCAATGTATGTTACATTATTTACAGTATTTTGTCTATTCTCTGGATAAAATACTACTTCTGTAGGAAGTTTCGTAATTGCAGTTTTTAAAATTACAATTTTATGATATCTAGATTTACATTTTAATTTTCAGTCATGAAGTCATAGAAATGTTACTTCACCTTTTTTTATTCCTTTCAGAAAAATATATAGATTCCTAATATTAATTTATTTTTGTACATATTTCTTTAAATTATAGAGCACAAACGTCATCTTTATATTTTTTCCCGCTCGGTTATAGACAAACCAATAAAAAAGAGCGGACAAGCGTAAAAATTATTTAATTGTAGAACCGATTGCCTTATATTCGGCTCTTTCAGAAAATAAAGTGTCATTAGAGTTTCGACAGTTATTAGCTTAAAGTCATTATTTGCTTACTCCATGATTGGAAAAGTTAAAAGGAAAAGAAATTGAATTTTCAAATTTTGATGGAATATTGTTAAATAAAAAAAGAACCCAATGAAATGCAGCAGACGAGTAAGCAAACGATTTTCGCTAGTAATTAAAGTTTCATTTATGATATTTTCAGTTTTTTCTCAGATCAAAAACATTAAAAAATGTATTTATTTTTCACTAATATCGATATTAATATGCTTCTTTGTTCGTGATTTTAAATTGAAATGGAACGAATTTTCCGATATTTAGAGAAATTACAAACGTTTCTAGATTTTCGTTTCTTTCCCCACTATTTTTTAATTGCTATTCAAATTGCTTTAAACTTTTTAGATATTTAACTGTATTTATTGAAGAATTTTTTGAAAACTCAGATTAAATTATGAATATAAGATTGAAAATATAACGAGGAAAATCTTTTACAGCTGTCTGAGGAAAACTCATTTTGTGCTAAATATTCTAGAGATATTTGATTAATTTATTTGTGCTTTTGCAAAAACTTGATTTTGAGCGGCGTCAACTGTGATCGTTAAAAGCAACAAATGATGAATATCCATATCATTGGATTCTTTTCTTGATACTTTTATTCTAGATGTGTATCATTGGAAATACTTAGTAGTAAGGAAAATGAAAATTTGAAGTTCTATTTTAAAGAATATGTTTAAAAAAGATATGGCTGTGCAAAGTGTTTAAATAATGTTGTGTTATAGAGCTCGTTAACTAATCCAGTGTTATTTTAAGGGTTTAGTTGTTAAATGTAGAAAATATGTAATTCATATTCAATTTTTGTGTTTTAATTGCTCGGGTCACCATCATGTTAAGAACTGTTCTAAAATAATATTTTAAGTCTAAGAAAAAAGACATAATACTTTAATACATGAATATTTTAAAGGATCCTTTATACATGATATGCAATCCATGGACATAGTGTTGCAACTCGACCACCTGCACTGGTCACTATTTTTGATTCAAATGTACAGTTCTGTTAAGGGGTAATTTTTAAAAAATTATATCGATTTTCACTTTTTTATATATTTTTTCAAGTTTAAATATTTCTGTTTAAAATGATATATGGTATGAGGAAATATGATAATTAGAAGTATTTTTATTTTTTAAAAAATGAAGCTACTTCTCTCTCTCTTTCTCTCTCTTGACGCGCATCAAATGAGCTCTGCTAGGAGCACCTGTGTTTCCCCTTGCATAGGTTTCTGATGAGCGTGAATCCATACGATGTTCAAGTGGAAGAATTAAGAGTATAGTATTGGGATCATCCAAAAGTGTATGGGTACACGTCTTTTGGATCTTAAAAGTGAAACAGAAAAAAAAGTTAAGTGATGGGAAAAGCCAAAGTAGTCGTAAGTGGTCATCGGCAGTTTAATATCAAAAATTCAAAAGTTATTATAGAATGGCTCTTAGGAATAATATCAATGATCTATACACAGCATGAAAACTGCTGTTTGGGCTGTTTATTTTCATCTTCTGTTTTCAAACGACAGCCTTCAACATGGACTGTGTCCTGCGATTATAAATGCCTGGTGCAAGTTTCAAAAGATAGAAGCTGAATGCAACGAAAGGCACTATGTCATAAACACATACATATGTGCCATATACCATAATGAATTAAATGAAGCCATATTTGAGATATAGGTGGCCCTATGTTATTAAGAAAATGTTTACATGGAAAGACCCAGAACCCAAACGAGTCAATTGATAACACCATATGGTCAGTGATTCCAAGATCTACATTTTTGGAATTAAAAACTCTAAAATTAGGGGTAAATATGCCTATTGCAAGTTCAATGTGAGTTATGTAGCAAAATTAATGATTTTAACCAAGTTATAAATGTGTGTGTCATATTTTTTAAAAAAACTTGATATACGTAGGATTCGTGCAACACAACGAAAGCATTTTGAGATCCCCAAAAAGGCAAAATTGTTAAAAATAATGAAAGAAAAAAAAGAAAAGAAAAAGAGTCTTTTGTACGAGCAGAGAGTAAAAAAATGCTTAATATGCTTCTGCAAAGTATTAAAAAAGTAAATGCTCAAAAAATTACAAATTTATACTTTAAAGCCTGCTTTCTTAAAATGTAATATTTTTCTCTTTATGTATCTTTTTCCTCAAAAACTACTTATCATATAAACCTCAAATTTTCAGTGAGCAGACTTTTAACATGTTTACACATTTTAATGGAGGAAATTAGAAATATCTAACAAACTTTTGTAAATATGACTTTTTAAACTAAATTTTAGGGAAAAAATTGGACAATTTAAAAAAAAAATTATAATTAATTTAATTTTGAACAAATGATAAAACCCCCCGTTAAAGTGATATTAATAGAACACATAACCTACTGTAAAAATTTTATCCATGCGAAGTATGTAGTTTCTGAGAAAAAGGTACATAAACTTACCCAGTTCAACATGGGCTCCTATAGACGTACCGGACCCCCTTAAATAGCGAGTCAGAAGCCTCTTTTTTCCAATTCCTACTACAATCATATCCATAAATTAAGAATAATTCAGAATTACACAGAAATTGAACTCTAAAATAAAAATTTCACCTGTAGATTTATCACACACATCTTGAAGAAGAATATGCGAATTACAGGAAACCACCAGATGGCGCGGATAGAACGTCACAATGATGAGAGTGTAAGAGAGGGGTATATAAAGAATGGTGGCAAAGAAGTAAAATTGTTTTTGTATCAACTGCCAGGACTTCGGTCACTCGGCATGTTATACAAAATGTCCCAAATTCCCCCAACCCAAAAAAGGTACTGCCTTTTCCGACCCGATTAAAAGAAAAATTTTTTCAAGCAAATGGACAAAAGAGGGAATTTCCTTCGCTAACGTTGTTAGTGGAGAAATCCCCAGTCAGACCCCTTCCGAAACCGAAAATTTAACTGCAAATAAAAAGGAAGACTTTTCCAGTGGATTCCTTACCCAAGATAATAACAGCTCAGATTTTCCCCAAGTTTTGGAACTCTTTAATACAATCTCAAACCTAGAAAAGAAAACCCCCCAAATTCTCGACCTTCTCTCTAAATTTAAAACAGCAAATTCCGACGAAGAAAAAAACCTGCCTTCTGGCAGAAGCTTTAATGAACAATATTTAAATACTCCCTATTATTCTTAATTGCAATTCTTAATTTTCTCTCCTTAACTTTTTTAAATTTTAAATTCTCTCTATATTATTCGAATTTCTCTTTTTAAATTCTTTAAATTCACTCCCTATCACAAAGTACATGATTTCACTCTTAAAAGCTCACTGCCATCCTCCAATCAACGATCGTTCCATAGCCAACACCTCCTGCACTACCATTGGACCTCCTCTAAAGTCACGCCCCTCTCTTCAAGCCCAAGTTTCCAAAACCATGAAAATCAGAGTCCCAGATAGAGGATAGAAGGATGCTGGCGCATCCTAGATTCCTGGTTACAAAAATATCCGTCAATCACCCGTCAAGTAAAATTGTTCACAAGCGCTTTAAAAGCCTTTCAGTGCAATAACCGCATAGTTATGGCACAAAGGAAGCATTTGGATGATTTTTTACGTGGTAGAATAATTGGACGACTGGAATGTGGACGTACCTAGCTGGAAGTATCCGAGGAACTTGGAATCGCCCAGAGTGTTATCTTCAGGCTTTGGCAACGATTCCAAGATGATGGTAATGTGAGTAGATGTTACAGCACAGGTCGCCCCCGAGTTACAACGCCGAATGAGAACCGGTATTTGGCAGATACTGCCAAAAGAAACAGACGGAGCATCGCATCAGACCTGCCTCGTCAGCTCTCTTCAGCTACCGGTACGACAGTTTCAAGGCAGACCGTGTACAGACGCTTAAGGCACATTGTTCTAAATACTCGTAGGCCTGTCAGATGTGTTCCACTTACCTCAACTCACTGTCGCCTGCGATTAACCTGGAGTAGAGAGCATGCATTGTGGACACCACAACAGTGGTCTTGTGTGATGTTTTCCGACGAGACCAGGTTCAGTTTGCAGACTGATTCTCGCCTGACTTTAATATGGAGAGCGATAGGTACCCGTTACCACCAAGAGAACACCATTGAACGACACCGTTACGATGGTGCAGGATGGCTCGTTTGGGGAGGAATTATTCTTGGTTCCAGAACTGACCTGCATGTTCAGAGTGTAACGATGACAGGCCACATCTATCGGGATGTCATTCTGGATCAACATGTACGTTTGTTCCGGGGCACCATGGGTGCTGATTTTCTGTTTATGGATGACAACGCCCGTCCTCACCGTGCAAACATTGTAGATGAATGCCTTCAATCGGTTGATATCGCCCGTATGGATTGGCCAGCATACTCACCGGACTTGAATTCAATAGAGCATGTGTGGGATATGCTTGGCCGACGAATTGCAGCCCGTCAACCGGAACTTCGGAGGGCATTGCTTAATGAGTGGTGTAATATTCCCCAAGATCAGATTGATAATTTGATACTCAGCATGCCTAGGCGTTGTAAGGCCTGCATTGCATCGTTGGGGAGACATACTCCGTATTAACCATCATACTAACCATGTTATACTGTTTTTTGTAAATAGGTTCTTTTTTGAAATTTGCTCCAGGGAGTAAAAATCGCAATTTTTATTAATTATGTCAAACATATAGCATCTTTTTTGCTCTTTACCTTTTGTTTAATAAATAGACTTTACAAATAGGTCAAATTTGTTTTGCTTCTGTCTCCTTCTTTGTATCACTCTCTGGACATGCGTGTATTAACTTCTCTATATATATACTATATATATACTCTCTACATATATATACTATATATATATACTATCTCTATATATATATACTATAATATATATATATATATATAGTATATATATATAGTATATGCGTATATTATATTATATATATATATATATATACTATATATATATATAGTATATATATATACTCTATATATAATTATATATATATAGTATATATATATATATATATATACTCTTATCTATATCTATCTATCTATCTATATATATATATATAGTATAGTATATATATATATATATACTATATCTATATATCAATATATATATATATATATTATATATATATATATATATATATAATATAAATTAAAATAATAATAATCTAGTTAAAACTAATTACTTGGATGTATCATTGTTGTATATTAAGGATTATAAATTTCTTAGTAATATTTATGACAAAAGAGATGCTTTTAATTTTTACATTCTTAAAGTGCCATACTGGAATTCTATATATATACTATCAATCTATCATTTGTATATTAAGGATTATAAATTTATTAGTATATATATAATATAAATTAAAATAATTTAATCTAGTTAAAACTAATTACTTAAATGTATCATTGGTATATTAAGGATTATATCTTAGTAATATTTATGACTCTACATAGCAATATTATTTTTAACTATATTTATCGTAATAATGTATTAGTTAGCGATAAATCTAATATATATTTAAATTTTAATAACTTTATTAACCAATTTATTGAACATGGATATATATATCCTGCAACTTTCTTTACAATTATATTTCTAATAGTTCTTAGTGAAATGACAATATGTAATAATAATAGCCTTTTTAATTAGTTATACAGTTATTCACTAGTTACGCCACATGTTTAATAAATTTATAATATTATATTTTATTTAAATATTCTTGTGTATGTTTGGCATGTTTTTTAATTTCCTATAGAATTTTATATCAATATTTAAAGTTTTTCAAATGTATATATATGTAGACTTAAAATTATTTTATCATAATTCACTAATTTTAATTTATGCGGTACTACAATTTTCCTTGTACCGAGAGGGAAACATAATTTGTTGCTGTACTCACGAAGTAAGTATTATCTACTTTATTACATCGATTTTAACTCTATACTAATAAATACTAAAATTCTATGATTTTATCGTTATATTTTAATAGTATAGTGTATTTTATTTGCAACGTGTAAACTTCTTATATTACACAGGTCTGCAAAAAAAACTTTTTAAAAATTGTTTTGATTTTATTAACTGATCTTTATTTAGTTACTTGCGCTGATTTAAAAAATGACGGGTTTTTTTCTAACACGTAAGGCTTGCCTACAAAATAAAGGTAAAATATTTGAAAAAAGTACAAAAAACGAAAATTTTTGATTTGTTTTTATTATTTTAACATAAACTAAAAGAAAGAAAAACAAAGATAAATAGCTTAAATAAGAATAATAGTGATACACATGTGTTGAAAATGCTTCTACTATAAGTCTTTGTAAAAACGTTTTTTTCCCCATCGATGCTTCTTAAAGTACTTTTTCGGCTGTGTTCTTGGGAATTTTCCCGTTTTAACATCCAACAGTAGTCTGCCATCATGTTGACATTCCAACGACCTTGGTATCTGCGCTCCATTTCTTTTATATCCTGATGGAAACGTTCTCCTTGTTCGTCACTTACAGCCCCAAGATTTTCTGGAAAGTAGTCCAGATGTGAGTGGAGGAAATGGACTTTGACACTCATGTTGAAGCCCAATATTTTGTAGTTTTGTAACAATTCAGCAACCAAAGCTTTGTAGTTTGGATCTTTTTTGTTTCCAAGAAAGCCTGTTACAACAAGTTTAAATGAATTCCAGGCATTTTTTCTTTCATTTCCATTTTAGTGACAAAAGTTTCATCTTTTAAAAGTTTTCTTATGTCAGGCCCAACAAAGATGCCCTCTTTCAGCTTAGCATCGGATAGACCAGGAAACTGTTCACAAAGATACTTGAAACACTCTCCTTCTTTGTCTAATGCTTTCACAAACTGTTTCATTAGCCCCAATTTTATATAAAGTGGTGGAAATAAGATCTTAGGATATACTTAACTTTGTATTTCAACATTTTTAACTCCAGGAATAAGAGTCTTTCTGATTGGCCACGTCTGCTTTACGTAGTGTTGTTTCTTGTCACGGCTATCCCATTCACAGAGGAAACATGGAAACTTTGTGTAACCACTTTGTTGACCTAGTAACATAGAAATAACTTTCAAATTACCACAAATGGTCCATTTATGGTCAGAGTAGCTGAGCTTATTAAGAATAAACTCAAGATTTTCGTAGCATTCTTTCAAATGGACTGAGTGTCCAACAGGCACAGAAGCATATCGGTTACCATTGTGAAGAAGTACAGCTTTTAAACTCCTTTTTGACGAATCGATAAAAAGTCTCCATTCCTCTGGTTCATACATAATTTTGAACATTTCCAAAATTGCAGGTACATTGTTGCAGAAAACTAGGTCCCCCTCTTGCGTAAAAAAAGGGACAAATTCCTTTTCTCTAAATCGGTACCACGAAAATGAAACACCGGAGTTTATAACAAATGTCTTTTTCTTTAAGTCTAGACCCTAAAACTTCCGCTGTGTCCTTTGGGAGGCCCAAATCTCGTACTAAGTCGTTCAAATCTGATTGAGAGAAAATTTCAGGGTCATTTGTACCTGGATCTCGTAGCCATCATCATTGTCGCTGCTAATATGTGATATTTGGTCTAAATCGTCTAAAATATTGTCCAGGGTATCCGGAGGTGAAGGAATAGGCAAGTCAGGTCCATGAGGTACAGGACGAATAGCCGAACGTATGATGGTTGGGTATGAAATGTCTTTCCTGTTTTTTAAATTGAAACCTTGCACTGAACAAGAACAAAAATAACAGACATCACTGTGATTTTTAGGCTCTCTCCAAATCATGGGTACTGCAAAACGAAATGACTTCTTCTTTCCTTTAAACCATTGTCTCAGTTCTTCAACACACGCAGAACACACTACATGGGGCACCCAAGATTTATCTTGGTCCCCTAATTTAATACCAAAGTATGCAAAATACACCTTCTGAACAAAATTAGACATATTCCTTTGTTGCTTCTTGACGATATAAGACCCACAAATATAACAGAAACAGTTAGGAGAGTTAACACATCCTCTAGTGGCCATTTCTTTTAAATACCGTAGCACAAAACTGTTTGATCTTTACACCACAGTGGCTAGCTCCACACTGAGTCATTGACTGCAACCAAGGTCATGGCGCACGACGCATAGCAGCCAGTAGGATTGGGGAGGGGGCAGACAGAATGAGACATATCTCGTTCCAGTAGGAACTGGTATTCTGAGTTTAGATTCATTGTCATAGCAAATAAATAGAATAAAACTGTGTTTGTAAATAACATACATTGTTTAGTAACCTATTCACCATACAAGATCCATAATTCAGACTAAATTCACCAATTATATTGGCTATAATATTGAAAAATCGTACGCATACTGGACCTAAAACCCCCTGAAAATAAGAAAATTTCAGATGAAATTTGTGACTTATCTAAGGGTGATGGAATTTTTTCACTTTTTTCCCCGTAAGCAGCACAAAAAATATAGCTAAACCCACTAGTTAAATGTACAACAATTTTTTCACCGCAGACCTGTGTTATTCTTTCTTTTCCTTATGGCTCAGAGTATAGGAAAACTGCAGGTGAAGGTTGGCTAGCCTAAGGCCAAGAGTTTGCTATTGTACTACTGAGGCTAATATTTCCTACTATCTTGACTAGTTATACTTAGGTTTTTTATAGCTATTTGTAAATATTTATAGATTATATAACTTAACTCAGTGGTGCAACAGCCCATAGACCTACTGTGCCCAACTCAGTATACATGACCTTGAGCCCTGAGGTTCATTAGCAGATGTTCTGGTCAGGTTGCCACGTCACTTGACCATTGTTCAAAATTACGTGATCAGTCGCCAAAAGCCCTCGTGTAGCTGAACAGTGTGCGACGTTAATATTCACTCACTCACTTCGGTCAGGTGGTCAGTCTGACGAGAACAAGCAATCTATAAAGGGAACCCTTGGAGTGATATAAAGAGAGCAATAATCTTTTGTGAATAAGCATACGAAATCCGAACAGCTTAACTTTAATCAATCCTATCTTAATAATTCTAAATTCACTGATTTATTCTAGTACTTAAAATCCATCCTTTATTCACGATGCGTAATTTTAATCCTTACCGTAGTAACACCGATTTCAGCGGCTCCACTCCTTCTGATCTGCGAATATTAAACTAACTTTATATACACTGACTAATTTGCATCTCATACTTTCTTCTTGAGAGGGATGGCAGTGAAATAAACGCGATTGCTGGACCAAAGATTAGTAGTTGAAAGTCGCGTAAAGCCCCGTTACACACCTATTTGGCAAAAACTAGATCAAAGTTCACAACATTCATCATGGCAATGGGCAAAGTGATGCTTGTCGTTAGCCGTAGCTTTGAGCACCATACAGGTGAATGCTCATATGTGATTGAAAAATAACAAAATCATTAACGTTCGAAACACAAAATGCATAGATAAAAATGGGTTCTTTAAAGAAAATGAACGAAAATTTCTGACAAAATGCATTATCAAACTCTCTGTGGTTTAATCTTCATTGGCATTTAATTTAAGGTTATGTAAACTATTATTCGAACTTTGCTATCGAGATAACTTTGATTTAACTATAGCAAATCTACATCTTTTTCTCCGGGAAAGTTTCCATGGATCGCAATTAAACGTAAAAAGTCTCATATTAATCATATTTAATAAGGCATCTGTAGCCTGGTGGTCAAGGTAACGGACTCGAGGCTGGTGTGCAGTGAGTTTGAACCTAGTGCCATTAAATACTCGCCATATAGAGGGGGATATTGTACGTTAATTCTGTCGAGGCTCAAGCATCCTTCCATTTGTGTGGTGTGGACATTAAGAGAGGGAATGCCAGCTCAAGTGTCGTCCTTGTCACTTAACCATGGCTCAGAAGTCCGTCTCTCAAAGCACTCCTGCAGCTTTACAGTGTACAATAAAATATATCTCACTCTCTAATCATGCTTAATATTCTCTCGCTTGACGTAACATTTCTATTTATGCACTAAATTAGAAAGATCGAATTGATCCTTTTTCAATAGCATTCCAAGTAATATCCTTTTAAATATCGAAATAAATCCAGACAAAGCGCAGACAATTTGATTTGCCCCAATTCCTAAGCTCCATCCTATAATCGTTCAAACAAACGTTCCTCGAAAATTTATCTCCGAAGAAAGGGAAAACAGACGAAAATCTAATGGTACCTGTGTGTGTTTCGTGTATTTCCATATTATTTTTTTTCATCTTTGTTTATCTTACTTGATCTGTACCAAGAAGCACGCGAAACTTGCCTGTTTATCTCGAACAGAGAGAAATTCTGTTTATTTTGGGTTGGATTCGACCAAAGGAAAATATGTTGTTAAGAAGAGAATTTTTCCTACTCAAGGATTTTATGTGGAGGGACACGGTTTTGGGATCAATGAAATACATTTGGGAAAATTCAATTTAAAATACACTTATGTAATGTAAGTGAAATATTTGTGGACAAGACCATTGATTATGAATGACTTCATTTAAGAAATTGGATTCATTTCAGAGCATTTTGTAAACAGATAACAATATCGAAATCTGTTATCAATGGCATAAACAGAGACAGTGAGCGTTACACATACATATATTAATAACTCTTTTTACTCTCTTACTTTATAGATGGCTATATATACTTTATATATAGCTAGATCAGGTTTCATCCTTGTCACTTGACCATGGGTCAAAATTACGAGGCCCGTCACCCAAAATGGCCCTCAGTTAGTTTTCTTGAAAATAAACTAAGGAGTTTCCAGACTTCATGCTCTAATTGTTGCAGCACGGCACCGATGCCATTATGAAATGCATCAATCATTAAGGAAATGTATGCATTTTCTGATGGTTGAATGAGCACTCTCACTCTACATAGATGCCCTTGCTATTTTCGAATGCTTGAACTGACTCTTCTGTCCAATGAATTTCATTCTTGTCATTACCAATTTTATAGTTGTTTAGAAAGGCTTACTTTTCTGCAGCATTAGGAATAAACCAATGATATAAATTGATAATTCCTAAGTATCTTTGTGATGACCCCCTTGGGTCACACCTTGAACACCAAGATTAATTTGAGGCAAAGAACCACTAAGAGCCATTTTGAATAATAATATTTATTTTTATTATTATAATTTCCTCAAAAATCTCTGATAACAAAAAATACGATAATGCTACGTCTATTAAAGGGATTTGCCTTTATATTAAATTAAATTACTAAGAATAAAATTAATTAATAACCTAACTCAAACTCAAGTAAGGTTTACCGAAATAGGAGATCCGAGAAACACACGTATTCGAATTCTTAACTTTCATTAACTTTAACTAAGTCACTCAAACTGACGTTTATTTTAAGCGTACGTGAATTATATTTACCGCTGGTTTATATCAGCTTTCTGGTATGTCTAGCAGCACGACGTCTTCACGAATCTAATCTCCTTGAATCTTCTAGTAATGCTTTTAAAGTTACTGGATCAATAGCCTACCATCATCTCTCTTGCTATCTCGCAACTCACGACTTAAATATCTTATCTAATTTAAATATCCCATATCTCTTTTTGGAGTTTATTGGAAATAAACGCGAATTTATATTCCCCAGAAAGACGCCTAAGAAGATTAGTGGAAAGGTTCCGTACAGATTCGTCACATCGCCATTTTTTTACAGCCTCAGGAAGCTTGAAACCTTCGATTATTTTAATTCTTTCCTTTGATGGCCTAAGAAATCAACACTTCAGTTTATAACCTTGCAACCTAATAACAAGGCCAGCATCCAGAAGACTTTGAAAAGTTTATCTAAGATGAATGATACACTGGACTTTATCCTTAGATGCAACGAGAATATTAGCAATGTAGCTGAAGCAAGAATCTAAGCCCCGAAGTATGGAATGAAGAAATCGCATTAAAGTTTGAGCTGCATTGAGCAATCCAAAGGTCATTCTGGTGAACATACAGACTGAAAGGTGTTCAGATGGTAGTTTTTCCGATGTCAGATGATTCAACTGGTATCTGATGGTCTCAAAATAGAGAGTTAAAAATAGAGCGCATCCATGTGAATTATAAATAAATCATACAGATGTAAAATAGAATACCTGTCTGGTTGCGTTACAGCATTAAAAGCTTGGTAATCCCCACAAGCTCTCCAATCATGTCCATCCCGTACTAGATGTAACGGGCTTGCCCACGGACTACTTGAAGGTCAGGAAATCCTTTGTTCCAGCATAAATTCGATTTCCATTTTTCAGTACCTTAAGCTTGCCAAGTGCTAAGCGACGAACTTTGCTGAGACAGGTGGACCACTTGTTACAATATGATGCGTCACTAAATGTTTAAGTTCTTTAATGAATGGGTTATTAAATGTTATTTCCTTGAATTCACTTAGAAGTTCAGCTATTGAAAAATCATATCCGGAAAGAGCTATTGTAGTGAGAGAAAAATTTGTGGTAACGATTTTACCGAATGAAGACAAGGACGTTAAAGGGTCAATAAGATGTTTTGCTTTTAAAAATCAGCTAATAATCCAATTTTTTTGAGAAAATCTGCTCCTATATAGCTCTTGAAACATTTGCTATTATGAATGACCCAGCAAATTGTCGGCGATGTCCAAGATCCAATTTTAGCATTTTAGTGCCAAGAGTGTTCATTTTTGAAACATTGGCGGCAAGTAAGGTAAAATACGATACTTTATTATTTCTTTGTTTACTTGCAGGAATTACGGATACATTAGCTCCCGTATCGATAAGAAATTGCTTGCTGGTTGATTTATCATATAAATATTAGCGGCAATTTTTTTCGCCAGTATCTCTGGCCTCATCAAGTAATTGACCAATTTGTTTTCCGAAATATCTCTTTTAAACTGACACTGTTAAACACATTTCTTGACATTCCTTCCAAACTTAAAGTGGTATCAACAAAATGCATAGTGAAATTAATTAGATTTAGATCTAGTATGTCTGCTATATTCCCTTGATTTACTACGTGGCCTCTAGTTTCGAACAATTCAAAATATTTTTGTTAATGAAGCTATGTCTGCTTACAACACCTTTAATTTATTTCGATTGGTTGATTTTAGCGATGAATCATTGTTTGTTACCGAGCACACTTCGGATGCATTAAAAACAGCAATAATTTTATCAGCCATTTCTGCAATATTTTTTAAATAATCCTTACTGATCGACAAAATGGTTTGTGACTGTGTTGGAAGCCTTAGTAGCAACAAAAATTTAAAAACTTCACCAGAAATAGAATTCCTTGCTAAACTTTTCATTTGTCGCAAGAGATCGGACGGACGTCGGTCGCCAAGTCCCATATCAGTCAAAATATTTTTTAATCTTGACTCTTCAGTATCAGTTAATCTATTTAACAAAGCATTTTTTTCAACGTATCATATTTATCATCTTGAGGAGGATTTGATAATATATCCACCACAATATCTAAAACTTTCTCATCTAAAGCAGTTGAGAGAATCCCCTTGGGTTCCACCCAGGACACTAAGATTGAATTGAGGCAAATAATTACCAGACGACATTTTTACAATAACAAATTATATTTATTCACTTGAATCAATTATCAACCTTCTAAATACAAAGGTGAATCAATATGTCTACGTCAATAGGATTTAACTTTACTATTAAATTAAATCACGAAATATGATACTAATCAACTATTAAACTCAACATCGAACGGGTTTACCGGAATAAGAGGACCGAGATATACGCAATTTGAATTACTAGCAATCATTAATTTTCCACTAACTCTATTATATATTTACTCTTATGATCCGATAATTGAAATTTAAATATCACCTGACTTTTACTACTTCACTCCTTTCCCGTCGGCTCAAACTTTCCAAATGTAGATCGCTGCCTGATAATCAGCCAGAAATTAATCACACATTCACATGAATCTTCTTAGAACTCCGTCAATGTATCTCTGGGCTCAACAGCCGTCTCCCTGCTGACTTCAACACTCTCCTTAAATACTTAGATTCATTCGCATATCCCGGTTTCTCCTTTTAGAGCTGGTTGGAAATATACGCGAATTTACAATCCCCAAAGACGCCCAAGAGTATTAGTGATAAAGTGCCATACAGATTCGTCACACAGCGACAACGGTATTATATTTGGTTGTATGATTCGAAATACAGCTGTTAGAGAACTGCGCTTCTAGTTGCAAAAACCATAATTTGGGCTCATTTCACCAAAACATTAGTGGCTTAACTGCAACTCTATTGATTTCGGTATTTGCATCATCGGTACTAAATCTAGAAGAATTTTGTAGCCATTTTATATGAAAATGTGAAAAGGTTTTGGATAAATGTACCTGATTTTCCAGTTATATCAGCAGTCGTTAATGGCGAGCTTTGCAGATGGTAGGTCCTCTTGTCACCAATGAAGGAATTACTTTTTATTTATAACATGATATTACTCAGACAACTGGCACTTGAAGTAATAAATGACATACCCGATCAAGCCTTGATTATTTACACAGATGGTAGTCGTTCGGATACGGTTAGAGCAGGGAGTTGCATTTTTAGTAACACTCCTGGGAATGATATTAAAATCAGCAACAAGAATCCTGACCACTGTTCCGTCTTTAGATCGGAATTCTTTGTTATTAGTGGTGCTCTCGATCATGCTCTCAACTCTTATAAGGACAGTATCTGGATCCTGACAGACAGCAGAAGCTCCATCCAATATTTGAAATATAGGCCAAAAATTATGGACAGTACTGGTTTAGATATTTTATTCAAATTAAGTAGGCTTGGTCAGAGGAAACAAGTATGTCTCCAGTGGATACCATCACATGTGGGTGTGCCTGGTATAAGATAAATGTATGGAGTTGATAGTTAAGAAGAATGTTTAACTATTTAAGAAACAAATAACATTTAATAATAGCGAAAAATTATGTTGCGGTACAATATGGTCACTTCGGCATAGCGTCTGTGCATCTGTTCTCGCCAGATTACATTACATAAAATACCATAAATATGGTTGCCACTAATTCTAACAAAATGGGGACCTTACACTGGGAACTAAGCAGAAGATGAGCTGGCTGGAAGGGGTTGTGATCTCTCTAACTCCAGTTCCACTGTCTTAACCCATTCGGAAATTCATTCCCTCCAAAGAACTAAAATGAATTTGACTGGGCGAAACCCTCCTGCTCACTACTGGTACACAGCTGAGAGTCCTGGTCTATCTATACATTGCAGGAGTTCCAGAGCTCATCAGACGGCCTTGGCGCGCTTTAGAAGCGGTCACCTCTGTAGTATGACTTTTGTGCAGGGGGTAAAGTCTTTCTTTACCTGTCCCTGCTCTCTCCCTGCTTCTCCTGCTCATCTTCTTGACCGCTGGGGCATTTCCCTGTGACAGTTGTATGAAGAGCAAGACCTGGTGTGTGACACTATTATGCAGAAAGGTCGAATGAACTTGGTGTAGTTTTTCTACTCCAAGGGGATTGTAAACAACAACATAGCATGATATTAAAGGCTAAATTAATATTTGGTAAAGAGCTATAATGCATGCACAAATTGTGGACATCAATGGCTGACTAAATGCTGGGAAAAATGTAAACAGAAGGACAATAAACGTTAAATACAAATTTGATTAGTTTGTGTCCTTTTTCTGTAGTACGAATATTGTTTGTGACATGTCGACGCAAACCAATAGGCTACCGTGGCTACGCTGATGTGTAGAATATCTCATACTAAGAAAACTAAATTTTCGAATTTCAATACATGTTCCTGTAACCCTGTTTTAATTTTGAAGTTTTGAGCAATTAATTTGAAAGTTTTTCGTAAGATCATGTTTAACTCTTTAAAATCGTAATTTGTATTTTAATTGTGCATAGCCAATTTAATATATTTTTATATCCTTCCAGGATGTCAAGTTTTGTACTTTCAAATGCAGTAATTAATCATCTGATAAATAAAATGCAAAGAAACATATAAATATATGATTTTTTGGCTTTCTTAAATCCTATTTCATAATGATATATGCTACCATTTTGTACTATATTTTATAAAATATTAGTTCTTAAATAGAAGTAAAATGTAGAATTTCGAATAAAATATGGCAAAACAGATATCTCATAAAATTAATAACATTTTGCTATTCATTATTATTATTTTGTTGATAGCAGACAAAATATCCAAATAGTTCTTTTTAGTCAGTACCGACACTCATAAATCACTAATATTTGGCTACAGTGTTTTTGTATGCAGCTATTTTAGGAAATAAAGGGTGAGTATTTACAAATAAAAACCAAGCTGTCGAACACGGAAAACTCAGTGATTGTGTGATTATTTCCGCTGCAATGCGGAAAATGCTTTTAGAACTTTCATCATTCTTGTTTAAGCGGGAGCACATAATGTTCCTGCGTGGGAAGAATGCTTTTAAGAGCGATTACATTATGACGTACTTCTCGTATTTTCACTCAAACTAGGACTAGCAACTTCTCCATCTAGTTAGAAATGCGAGAACAACGTGCATACTCGTATTTATCAGTAAGTAGAATGTTTGATATATAAGTTGGATTATTCTTCCCAAAGCTATGGGACAATATCGAGAATTAGCTTTATTTTTGAATACTAATTTCAATTAATGATAAATCACTAGTCACCCGCACACATTTCATGAGAAAAATACTTCACGGATTATATTCCTGTGCAAAATTTCGAATAGTGCTTCGAAAAAATGAGTAATTTAAAGTTGTGAAAATAAATATTAGATATATTTTTGATATTTTGAGTAAATGCTTATTCCTGAAGAAGAGATTGATTTTAATGCTATTAAAACATAGATTCTTACACACGTATTTTAACAGAAAGAGATAAAAGGTACTTACGTATTATACCGTCGACCAATCGTGTCAAATCAAAAGGTGTTACCAAATGCTTCGATATACAGCCAATAACGGAAACCGTTCTCGTGCATGTTTGAACTCGGTAATAGCATTTGGCGATAATTTTTGAATTGGCGATGTCTTTTCATTTGGCGAAATTGGCCGACGGTATAATTCGTAAGTACGGAGATAAAATATTGGAACAATATAGAGCTAAAATATTAGAATATTTTTTTCTTGGAACAGAAAATATAAATATTACAATTTCTGTTGATAAAGGAATAAGAAATTTTTTTAAAACGGAAAAATATAAAAATTAGATGATTAATATATACTTTCTAAGAAGCTGAAGTACCCTAATCGATATAATAATGGATTTGTAAGTGATGAGTTATGGATACGAGTCTTGAAACCTTAACCGAAGAACATTGTGTGACTGAGATCGAGGGACATTATGTTCTCTCATAGGAGCTCAAAATCTCTATGAGCGAGTGATCGCTGAGCGTCGCCAAAGCGAGGGCTATTGGCGACGAACCGTGTAGTTTTTTTTAGTCGCCCATCCGGTATAGTGGTTGGCGACGCTGAGTGCTGTGTCGTAGGGCCTGGGTTTGTATCCCGGAGAAGACGTGGGTGTTTGTAAATGTATAGTACCTTTGCGGCATGGGGGTACTCCAAATAGCCATCTAACCGCAAGTCCTCTCGGGATGTTGGTGGAAGTAGAAGAGAGATTGGAGGCCCTTGACACCCCCAGGGTGATTTCCCTCTAAATTGGGGTAGAATTGAGTTAAAAAAAGTTGTACTGTCACCTGTACGTTGCTTAAGGCTACGGGCAACGAAAAGAGTACATCTAGAAGTCCAACCTGTCTCAGGATTTGGCAACTTTCCTTCCTACCTTTTGGGAAGGACACGGCAACAACAACTTTGTAGTTTTTAAACATGGTCAAATGACGAGGACGACACCTGATCTGGCACCTCTCTCCAAATTAACAACGGGAGGACTTTGAATTTCGACAACATTAACCAGCAGAGTTTCCGTGGCAGTAGGACTCGATCTCATGACATGCCTACCATAAAAGCAAGTTTAAATCTTTGTGTGAGTTTAGTTGCAATTTTTCTTCTTTCAAATGATTGTAGTTTATAAGAAACCTTTTTCTAATTGTTATTTTGTTATTGAGAAATTCTTTCGCAGGTATCTTGAGACGAGGAGATAAAAAAATACTTTTGCAGCTCTAATTATCGTAAAATCCGGTGAATAACATGCACTTTGAACATAAGAAATAAGCTCGAAATTTAAGGGTTGGTGTTATGCGCCTGGTATAAAAATGAGAGCTTTAAAAATAATAAAAAAAGAGGAGCATAGAAAAAATAGACTTCTACATAAAGCGAAATATTGTTTATTTAAGAGAAATGACATTCCTTAAGAACTTAAAGGGTCGTAGATCTAGAAATACACTATTTTTTCAAAAGACTTGAGTAATATCTCGAATAAATGACTTCAAAACATAAGAGCATTGCGCACGTATATTTTAGGTTTCTTCGTACAAAAAAGGGTGCGCGTTGTACAGCGAATATACCAAATAATTAAAAAGTGCAGCTTGAAAGTATAGGTGCAAGTTGTGCGGTGGTGCGCTTTATACCCCGGATTTTACGCTAAATAAATTAACTGTAGAGACAAGAAGAATCTGAAAAAAAAATCATGAAGCTTTTTATTTTGTTACAAGAAAAGTCAATTTGAACAGGATAGAAATAAAATTTTAATTTTTAAAGAAACGTAGAAAAAACCACTAGAAAAGGATTATTTAAAAATTTTCTATTAAAAAATGTACAATCAATCAAAAGTTATCTTTTCTCCTCCTTGAAAAATTTAGTGATGTTGAACTATCGAATTAACGCTTACCTAAATATAAAAAAACGTGGATTTTTAAGATGTTGAACACTTTAGTGGTTGTAATTTGCATCGACTAAGGCAAGAAAAGCTTGATTTAAGTCCAAAAATAAAATAAAAAAATTCTTTCCTTTTTTTTAAAGGCACCATCTCTTGCAGATGGTTTTAAATTGGCTCTAATTTGATGCCAAAGAAATAATCTTTTTTGGCATAGGTAATCTTTTCTGTTCGGGAAAATTGTAGATTGCAATTTTTATTAGATATGACTATTTTTTAAATCTTTGCTTAACTGACTGAAAATATATATAATTTAGACTTTTCATTTTTATCGCCAGATACCAATTTTGTTAATGAATTTCAACATATTTCCATTAACCTAGTCTCCTACGTCACAGAAAGAAAAAATTTTCTTTTTAATTAACATATTCTTATTTTAAATTTTAAAAAGGTTGTTGATTTTTAATTATGTCTTAGATGTTGCTTAAATGCATAAAATGTTACTTAAAATGAATTTTTTTTTGCAAAGTAAATTGAAATTTTTTTTAAAACTAATCAAGCAATGAATAATAAGAAATACTAAGAAAAACGAATTGTAACAGACATACGAAATTGACACTAAAATTAACGGAGAAATGAGTTTTTTCAAAAGTTGGGAAACATGTGTATGTAATGTCAGAGAGTGTCACACAATAAATCAGCACCAGTGTTGTTGGCGACGGACCTCGTAATTTTGAACCATGGTCAAGTGACGAGAACGTCACCTGATCTGTCATCTCTCTCACCTAATTTCCAAACCACACCAACGGAAGGATTTTTGAACTTCGACAGATTTAACGTGCATCTCTACACGGCAGATTTTCAGTGGCACTAGGCTCGAACTCATGATTTGCCAGCTACGAGTCCTTGTTCTAAGACCAGTGATCCGCAACCTTTTTATCGCTGCGGACCGGTCAACATTTGATAATTTTACCACGGCCCGCCGAGGGTGAGGCAAGTTGATTGTTTATATATTAGATTTATTTGATTTAACAATTTTAATTTAGTTGCATTTAAATGTGCCTTCAGAATAAAATATAGTTACACCAAAAATGAATAAAAGCGATTTAACGTGGAATATAAAGTAATTTCTGTGAAAAGTTGCGTAAATCCGAGAGAAATGCTCCACTTTAAATAAAATAGCAATAGTTTAATGCAGCGCTTCTCAAGCTGTAGGGCGCGCCTCCCTAGGGGGCGTGATAACCCTAGGGGGCGTGATAACCCTAGGGGGCGTAATAAACCTAGGAGGGGGCGCGAGCATATTAAAAAGTCGAAAAAACAGAAGATTATTTAAAAAAATTATTAAGGGGTCACAGGGGTGTTAAATTTCTCTGGAGGTCTGAAAATATAAAGAATTTTCAAACAGGTATAATTTCTTTAAATTTAAGTTAAATAATTCGAATCTTTTACACACTACTTATAAAGGAATGGGGCTTCAGAAAAGCATAAAATGTTTAAAATATAATCATAATTTAAAAAAATTATAAGCATATGAACATAAGAAACTTTTCTATAAGAAATTTTTATTAAGTTTTACGTCGCGCATGTTATTTTCTAAAAGAGTAGGTTTAATTACTAGCTTTTTTTAAGTTGATTTATAAAGACAAATGTATTCTTAATACTTTGTAGCTACTTTTATATAAATAGAATAATAACTTACATATTTTAATAAATAAAAAATATGCATTTTTAAAAATTTTTTAAAAAATTGAAATATTTTACAAATATTTTGAAATACAAAAGATATATAATACTAAAATTAGGTAGGGTTTAAAGAGTATGATACATTGTATAATTCTATAAAGTTTTATACATCAGAGGCTAATATTTTAGAAAATAGCGTGCGCAAAGCAAAAAATACTTAATATTTATTTATAGAATTTTCATATGCTTATGACTTTTAAAATTATTAGTATATTTTAAACATTTTATACTTTTCTGAAGCCCTATTCTATTTTAAATAATACGTAAGAGATTCGAATAATTTAATTTAAATTTAAAAGAATTATACGCGTTTGAAAATCGTTTGTATTTTCAGACCTCTAGAAAAATTTAACACCCCTGAGACCTCTTAATTTATTGAAAGTAAACAAAACACACACACACACGCACACACATTCAGGCGTAATAAAAAAACATTTGCACTGATGTAATACACTTATAAATGTATCAGTGCTGCACAATGCATTTTATAGTTTATTTAACAATACTAAGTTAAGAATAAGTTTAATAATTACCAGTGACCCCCCACAGGCTTTTCATATATAAAATTATATGCGAACAATAACGCTTATCTTGATAATTTGTAAGGTTTCTAACTAATTCCTTAATTGCCGATTAAAAGTTTCGCGATTCGCTCCTCAATGCCAACCGTTTTTCACGTATACAATCGTATGTGGTGTATTGGAGAGGGAAAAGACAGGGAATAAATAAGAAAATTCTCTGAAATAAGTAAATCCTTCGCAAACCCTGCCAAGTTCATTTTATTGCATTCCAAAGCCTTTGGAATAATTTTATGGATAGCAGTGAGCAGAAAAGATCATTTTTCGGAAAGACGTATATCTACGTCCGGGGCAATTTACACACTGTCAGAGTGAGACGTTTATATACGCTGGAAGCACTTAATATGTTAAAATTGTACAGTAGCTTTTGCGTTCAAGTATCACATTATTGGATTCTATACATTGTTATTGTATGGAGGGGGGCAGGATGAAAATTATGATTGAATATTGGGTCACAAGTAGTGAAAGTTTAAGAAACACTGGTTTAATGTTCTTTAGGCGGCCCGGCACCATTTGATCCACGGACCGGGGGTAGCGGATCACTGATGTATACCACTAGTCTATCGCGGCCGCTATGTAATGTTAGAAGACTAAAGCTTACAAAGGAACGATTTTTTTTATATTTCACACAAATAAATTATATTATTCAAAATCATTTGATATTTTTCTTTTTATCCTTTTTTTTAAAATTATTGCCTGAAAGTACATAATCACACTTTTTTTTCCAAAGCAACAAAAGAAGAAAACAGAAAATGTTCGTTCAAACATAGAGCCATGAAAAAGATTAAACAATTATTTTATAAACAATTTCAGTGTTGGAAAAACTGTTATTGAAGAAGAGAATAATAGTATTTCTATAAGAACCAACAGGAAAAAAAATGGTAGAAATAAATGGTAGTAATTGAAAATACTAATTTCTAAACAAATATTATCAAAATGCTCTTAAAAAATGAAATCATTTTCGTTTTTTTTGTTTAAAATTGGCAGTCTTATTAGTTCAAAGGTACAAACTATAACTACATTTTTGAAAAAAAAAAGGAATTTTTCATTATCTTAAAAATTTCTGATTCCCCCAAATTTTTAAAAGTGGGTCTCCTAAATTTAAAAAAGTGTCTTAAACAATTGATGGTGAAAATTTTCTGCTAAACACTTTTCAAAATTTTTATAGTCAAAATGATTAAGTTCTCAAAACATAAACGATTAAAAAGATTGTAATTGTTTTTTCAATGTACATAGTTATGAAAAAAGTGCAATGTGATATATAATAAGGTTTTGTTATTTAGAGTTTTTTTTACCAAATTCTTTATTTGATGCAAATTCCCTTCAATATTACAGGAAATAGAATATATTTGGTTTGAAGGCAATGTGAGAAAGTTATAGATATCTGATTATTTGTTGGTTCATATATTGGAAAAAAATGGTAGAAAATCTCACGAATCGCGCATTTGCAAATGTTATCTAAGAAAAACATGAATAGCTTTTTTAATACTGAAGAACTATTTTTCCCCATTATCCTGATGAAACAAAGTAAATTTCTTGAAAAAGGGCTGTTACCCTTTACGAATGTCACCTCAAAATCTGATGTGCTTCTAAAGCTTGATTACTACCATTATAACCTGACACAGGTTTTTCTCAGCATTTTATCCTTTTAGTTACTTATTGATTTATTTTTCTACGCGTACTTATAGTAAATAGACTATTACTACACTGGTGTGCAAAAATTAAGGACGAGACGGTTTTTTTAATATAACTTTGTACAAAAGCTTTCCAAATCAACACATTTAATACCGTAAGATCCTCAATACGTAAGGACATGTGTAATATGTAAGCAACACTTACTAAAAGAGAAATCAGAGGGATAAAAAGAAGCTTGATTGAAAAAGTAGCATGGAGCGCAATGCGACTGAAGGCCGAAACATCCCTGTGATGCGTGTCCAGCAAGAAACATCCGGTCTTTAGTAAGGGATATGATCTCCCCTGACTGCTAAGCAAGTTTCACAGCGTCTGCCCATGCTGAGAATGAGGGTGTCAATGAGTTGTTGAGGCATTGCTGCCCATTCGTCTTGCAGCGCCAATCGAAGCTCCCGAATCGTTACTGGTGGTAAGGTACGAGCTGCCAAGCGCGTCTGCCTAGAAAATCCCATACATGCTCGATGGGATTGAGATCCGGAGATCTTGGCGGCCATTCCATACGTTCAATATCCTCACTCTCTAAGAGCTGTTCGGCAGCTACTGTGCGATGACATGGTGCATTGTCGTCCATGAAAAGGAACTGCAGACCCATAGCGCCTCTAAAAAGACGCACATATGGAAGAAGAATCTCGTTACAATAACGGGTCCCGTTGACTGAACCTGCGTCGAAGATGTGAAGGTCTGTACGACTACCAAGCATGATGCCTCCCCAAACGAGAACACCGCGACCTCCATGCCTGTCCCTTTCAATGATGTTCGAGGGATGATTGCGGCATCCCCGCTCTCTCCAGATGAGTATGCGATGAGAATCGCTACTCAAACTGAATCTGCTCTCATCTGTAAAGAGTACTCGTCCCCATTCACTGTCTCTCCAATTCCGGTGTTCCCGGCACCACAGAGAACGCTTTCTCCGATGGGCAGGCGTTAAAGGTACACACCGTGCAAACAGACCACCACCGTGCAGTCTTCTGGCCACGGTAAAACGCGATATCGGTCGTCCAGTCGCCTGTGTCGTGTGTCTGGCGATTTCTCCGCTGTCTGCCGCCTGTTTCTTCTGGCCTGTAAGACAATGTACCGGTCATCTGCGGGTGTTGTTCCTCGTGGACGACCACTACTGAACCCCCGGATAGCTGTTCCTGTAGTTTGAAATTGTCTACAAAGTCGTGAAACGATGCTGTGAGCAATTCCGAACTCTGCAGCCACACTTGTCACACTGCGGCCTTCCTCCAACTTCACAATGATTCGACCTCGGGTTAAAGCATCCAGATGTCGTCTAACAGATTGATTATTCGCAATTTCTCGCTGAGGCAGCAACTCGGTGTGATTTTAACTGCTATACGGCGTGCAATCTTTTTGCCAGAAATACTGATCTTTCACCGTCAACATGCTTTATACTACTCAGACACTCCCCCATTACGTCTACCTGCATATCTGCGCATGTGCTACCGTACATCACCTTACTTAATCTCCTGATTGGTCTTTCTGTCCGCTCTGCCTCTTCGTTCAGCTGATATGCTAATTTTTCGACTTCGTCCTTAATTTTTGCACACCAGTGTATGTTTTAGAATGAACACTTCGCTATTATAAAAGCTCTTTACGATGTTTTCAAAGATATGCAGGCGGAATTACAAGTTTTTATGAGCTGGTTAGATTTTCGACTTTTGCATTAACATCGCTCTAAACTAACACGAGGCTGAGATGAGAAAAAACTTGGTAAATAACTATATTAGTTTTAATTTCTGAAGAACTTAAAGCCTTCCATATGGCGACAGCAGCAAAGATTTTGGCCACGAACGTGATTTTGAGGGACGAGTGACTCAACTGGTGAGAATATCACATGAGCTGACATCCAACTCTCCAAATTTTCCCACTAAACCGACGTTAAAACTTCGAGCCTGGAAAGATTTAACGTGCAGAGCCTCTCTACACGGCGAGTCCTTAATGGGAGAACTCCAATTCACGACCTGACTGTCCACGAGTTTCTGGCCATGATAACTCGGCTATCTTGGTCCGACTCTTGAGTGTGGGGTAAATCTCTTCACTCCCTTTGTGACTTTACCAAGAAGCTATCGCGGCTTGATATTAGTATATCTCACCAGAGGGAATGTGACTTTTATTAAATTTTTGGATCAACAATTTGTACGAGCTGCATGTTAAATTTTTTTTTTCAAATATCGTTGATAAATATTCAGTTTTCTAAAAAGTCCCTGTTTCCCTGATATTACTTTCCATAATTTATTGATTCTTATTCACAAATATGAACCATATCTTGATGACTGTTGGTGAACAGTACATATATAGTTATCAATAATAATTAATACAGTGAAGGGATTACATTAGGAAATTAAATAACAAATGAAAGTAATTTTTAAATAACAATACCACACACAAATTTTTATAAAATCGGCGTTCTAAAAAATGTGTCGTTAATTTTCCCATTGCTTAAGCCAAATTTATTATAATGATTTATATATATACTAGCTGATATACCCGTTCTTCGCATGGGTGAATTGAAAAATTAAATAATACAGATTGAATGATAAAGAAGTTTTTAATTAGTTAATTTTACGTGAATTGTAAATTAAAAAAAAAAAAAGCTTTTTGCATATCTCAGCTGAACAAAAAACCATGTTTACTAAATTTTAAGTCTGTAGATATAATAGCTGATAATTTTTTTTATTTATTTATAACACCCCGTAACTCTCTTGTGGGTCGATTTTTGAAAATAACTACCTTCTGCTGAGCTAAAGTAACATTATTACAAATTTTGTGTAATAAGCGCTTAAAATAGTGTAAGCAATTTGTATCTGGATGTGTAATACGTTAATATTACTTTCTGGTGCATTTATTTTATGTTAAATAGCTGTTACCCGCGAATTCGTCCACGTGGAATTTAACAAAAAGTGTTTATTCATTTCGCAGAGTGTACGAAAACTTAATAGTTATGTATTCCATGTAAAGAAATACCTATGCTATAAGTATATTGTCATTCTTCTACTTTGTGAATCGATGTTTCTTTTTTGTTTTATTTTTTCTTTGTTTTTTGTTGAGCAAGGAGTGAGAGGGATGCGTGACCTTTGACACTGTGGGTGAGGACTGTAAAATAATTAAGATCAAAATAGGTCTAAGTAGCAGTAGAGTGAAACGCGAACACAAACGAAGCCGCAAGCAAGGGGTGAAAGGGACGCATGGCCTTTAAAACTGTCCATGGGGTGAAGACTGTAAAATCATTAGGATCAAAGGACATGAACGGGAAATGTCGCGAGAGGCAGCAACCTAATCAAACAAAAAAGTTTGATGTAACTGCTAGAAATCGTTGAGACAGAAGGCTTGCGAAATAAAATAATCCCTATTCAATAAAAATAATAACTATTGAAATAAATAATCCCTATTTGAATCGGATATTGTTCACTATTTCATTGATTTTAATTTTATTTTCGCGGAACTATAATTTTTTTTCTAAAATAAAAGTTGCCTAAGTTACTCCATATAACATTAGCTATCTGCCAGCGAAAGTTCCGTCAAAATTGGTCTAGCCGTTTCAGAGATTAACCGGAACAGAAAGACAGACAAAAATATCAAAAATTGATTTTTTCATGTAAGTACCGTATATACTTTTAAATGCATTTAGTAAAAAGCTGTCAATTTCAAATTACAGACACTTCATTTTTATTCATATGCATAGATATATATAAGTGAGTGACACACACACACAGTTGATTAAAGTCCTACTATAAAGCAACAGAAGGACTATTGATAACAGGCGTAGTAACTTTGAACTGCGCTCAAGTGAAAAGCATGGCACCCGAGATATCACCCCAACTCTCTAAACTTTCTAAAAAATATATTTTACTGAGTTTTTTTTATAACTTTCTAGAATAATATATATATTTTTGTTAGAAAAAAAAATCTAAGGACTATATTAAATATTTACAAAACACACAGATTGAATCCGAGAGTTCAAGCATGGTTACATTCGCATTACGAAAACACTGTCATTTTTACACAAGCTTTTATTTAACTTGCAATGTAAAATGTTCGTGTGGAATCTTGGAACTCAATTTTGAAGCTGATGTCTTCAAACGATTGAGCCGAAATTTTGTATACAAGTTTAGTTTCGATGACAATGCGTGTTTGTGCCCTTTATATTCCGATATCGCAATTAGTTAAAAAGATATTAATTCAAGTAATTTGTTCGGGTGGAATATCTTGCAACTCAATTTTGAAGCTGATGTCTTCAACCGATTGAGCTGAAATTTGATATACACGTTTAGATTGGATGACAATACATGTTTTGCTGATTTATATTCCGATATCGACCCATTTACTGCAACGATCTTGTTTGGGTGTTAAGGCGAGCATGTTTCCTATACTACAGGGGCTGACTGGGTCCGTAGCTTAGATGGTAGAGCGCTCACTTAGCATGCGAAAGGTACGGGGATCGATGCCTCCAATTATTATTTTTCTTGTAAAATATATTTGAGATTCGTTTGATTTGTACAACGAGATATTTTACAATACTTCCACTTTGTATACGCACAAAGTATGCTATATTATTACAAGCTTTTATTTAACTTGCAATGTAAAATGTTCGGGTGGAATCTTGCAACACAATTTTGATACTGATGTCTTCAACCGATTGAGCTGAAATTTTGTATACACGTTTAGTTTGGATGACAATGCCTGTTTTGACCATTTATATTCCGATATAGCAATTAGTTAAAAATATATTAATTAAAGTAATTTGTTTGGGTGGAATATCTTGCAACTCAATTTTTGAAGCTGATTTCTTCAACCGATTGAGCTGATACTTTGTATTCACGTTTAGTTTGGATGACAATGTATGTTTGTGCCATTTATATACCGATATCGGAAATAGTTAAAATGATGTTAAAGTAATTTGTTCGGGGGAATCTTGCAAATCAATTTTGAAGCTGATGTCTTCAACTGATTGAGTGGTTTTTAGTTTTAATACAGTATTATAGTATAAGAGCAAAAAAAGGAGCTTTAATATCTTTTTCATTAATTTTGCTTTGTCCAATTTTGTTTTGGTCTTACAGCATTTATCCCCCCTCCATTTTTCTCTCTTGTGGCGGCCCAAATGAAATATCTATAACACAAATTTGGCCTGGTGGAAAAAAAGACTGATCTAGCCTGTCCAAAATTAACCGGCAGATGACCTTGCAACAATGATGCGTTGAATGAGATGAACAGACTGAGAAACCTGCACAGTGATAACTAAAAAGTAAATTTAAAGTAAAAAAACTTTTTAAAAAACAAGCTTTTTATTTAAATGTTCTAAAAAGAATAAAATAAACTTTTCTTTAAAACTTTTAATGTTATAAACTTATAACGTCATTACACAATTTATGATATGCTTGTCGCGAGATTTACCTGTATAGATAAACAAGCAAACTAAAGAACTTGATCTGATTAATTTTAATTTTTTAAAATTTTCAAACTAAGTAAAAATACGAGTATTTAAATTTCGCGACAAGCTTTTATATTATAAATTGTGTAATGACGTTATAAGTTGATAGCATTAAAAGTTTTAAAAGAAAAGTTTATTTTATTCTTTCTAAAGCATTTAAATAAAAGCTTGTATTTAAAAAGTTTTTTTACTTTAAATTTATTGATACTAAGCATTCTCGGAATGTTATAACTTATTAACTATAAAAATAACATTTCACACTGATATAAATTAAAATTTCTCCTATTCCGGAAAGAAAATCAACTTCTCATTTTTTTTTCACAGCCTACACCAATTTCCGGAATACCTGCCTTTCTCTAAACCTCATCTCATCAAAATGTTCTTTATATATATATTCTTAAAACTTTTTCTCTCATCTTACCTCCCATAACAAAGTAGGAGTTAAAGTGTGATTAATGCAATCCTTCTTTTGTATTCCTGATAAGAAAAAAGAAAAAGAAAACTTTCTTTGAAAACAAGGAGACGCGAGGCCTTCTTCATCTCTCTTAAGTAAATCCTTTACCGGAGGAAGTCGAACTGACTGATAAGGAATTTCTTTTTAAGAACCAACTTCTTACAACAAAAGTGAAGGTTTCAATTGTTGACAATAGTGATTGTTTCTAAAAGATAGGTGGAAAAACTATTCATTCCCCCTAAAGCCTTCACGTTGGCATCAAACAGTGACCATAATTAGTTGCTATGTAAAAATAATGTAGTTGAAAGGATTTGTTAATCTTTATTTGCTGTGTGTAATCAAACACATTTGAAAAATATTTTATTTTTTGAGCGTAAAAGACCCCGAAATTTGATCAAGCAGCTTTCAATCTTGAAAGTAGTGTTGAAGAATTTAATAGTTTAGAAATTTGAAAACATTGATTTTTTTTTTTTTCATATTTTCAAAACTTAAACATTTAAGATAAGAATATGTATTTAAGAGGATTTTTAAAAATAATTTTTAATTCGGGGACATAGGTATTTTAGTGACGCGGCATATAAACCGGTTCGATTTGCCTTCTCTGTCTGACAAAGTATTGGGAATAATAAAGCCGATTTAAACACACACACACACACACACACACACACACACACACACACACACACACACACACACACACACACACACACACACACACACACACACACACACACACACACACACACACACACACACACACACACACACACACACACACACACACACACACACACACACACACACACACACACACACACACACACACACACACACACACACACACACACACACACACACACACACACACACACACACACACACACACACACACACACACACACACACACACACACACACACACACACACACACACACACACACACACACACACATACACACACACACACACACACACACACACACACACACACACACACACACACACACACACACACACACACACACACACACACACACACACACACACACACACACACACACACACACACACACACGCACGCACGCACACACGCACGCACACACGCACGCACGCACGCACGCACGCACACACACAGTAGACCTGCAATTATTTAGTTTTATTGCAATTATTTGATACGGACGGTGGACATTCAAGGGTAATCGAAGTCCCGGACGTGTCAGTGTTATGTTTTAAAGTTTCATATTAGCGTTCTGTGGATTGGATGTTTGATTAATTTCAATTTAGATCACTCTGTGAAACAACGCAAGAGTTTGTAGAGACGGACCTTGCAATTTTAAACTACGATCAAATGAAGAGGACGGCAGCTGATACGGTGTCTCCTCTTCGAGCTTCCACACCACAGCTACGGCAGGGTAATGAACCATAACAGATTTATCCACACCACAGCAATGGAAGAGTAATGACCCATAACAGATTTAATGTGCATTATTTCTCTACGTGGAAGGTATCCAGTGGCACTGGGTTACGAACTCATGACTCGAAAACACCAACCACTCGAATACCGTGGTTTCGAGCGTACTGTAACGTCTTCGCTTGGTGCGAACCCCACCCTTCCATTCACGCCAAGGCTCAGAGCAGGTGGCTAAGAGACCAGTGTGCGTGGCCGTGGGATCATTGTTTAATGTTTGATCTCGGAACCGCGACGACACTCAGACTGAAAGTCATAATTGACATAATGGTTGGCAATTGTCGAAGCCTGTCTAACGGAGAACACTGTCGCCTAGACAGATGGTGAGAGAATGGATTTAAGAATCAAAGGCGGTGTGATGGACAATTGACCAGATGTTGGACGAGAAATCTGGCGCCATTACGTTCCCGTCGGCCCAGAGTGCGTGATTATGTGTTCCGCGCGAATAGGACACTAATGAGGCCAAGGGCCGTGGGCAGACTTTGGAGGCCTGTCAATGATAAGGGACGTGGGGTGTGTTGTGGACCCATCCCTGGTGTTTAAAAGGGTTTTTTGGAGAGAAGGAAGATGGAGACGAGAAGAGATTAGTGAACAGAAGGAGGAGACTAGGGAGCAGAGAGACGACAAATGGAGATCAGAAAGGAGATGACGGGACCGAGTTGAGACGGAGAGCGGATAGAAAATTTTCCGGTGGAAAGGAAAGAGAATGAATGCCGGTGGCGTTGTAGAAGTTACCCAAACAACTTCTTAGAAATATGGGCAAGTGTCCTTCGGACAAAGCAGTGCCGTGAAGTGATTGACCTCCACCGGGGAATAGACTGAACGCACCGGCTTGGCGCACAGACTTTACTTTATTGCATAAATGATAATTTATCTGTTGAGAAAATAAATTTTTCTTTTATTTATACATTTGGCTCTGACGCTTATCACGCTACCAGACCACTACGTCACAGTACAGTGGAAGTTTGAAGAGTGACGCTCTAGCTCCGATGTCACCCCTCGTCACTTGATCGTGATTCAAGATTATACGAAATCTGGCCCTAATACCCATTACGTCAGTGTTTCTCAAAGTTGCAACATTCGTGACCCAATATTCAATCGAAATTTTCATCGTGCTCTCCTCATACAATAACAATGTATTGAATTCAATAATACTATACTTTGATGCTAAAACTACAATATATACGACTTTAACCTCTTAAGTGCCACAGGCGTATGTAAGCGTCTTGCTCAGCCAAAGCGTTAATTTTCCCGGACGTATATATACGTCTTTCCGAAGTACAATCTTTCCTGTGCACTGCTATCCATAAAATTATTCCGAAGGCTTTGGATAGCAATAAAAAGGCATTGACAATGTTTGCGAAGGGTTTATTTAAAATTATTTGCTTCTTTATATCCCCCCCTCTCAATACATCACATTCACGCACCTGCGTGGAAAACGGTTGGCACTGGGAAGCGAATAGCGTAAATTATTGGTAGTTAAAAGTTTTATTATAAACCGAACAAATCATCAAGGTAAGTGTCGATTTTTGTATATAAAGTTATATATGACAATCGCAAGGATCACTGGTAATTATTAAACTTGTTCTCAACTTAGCATTTTTAATTAATTATAAAATACATTGTGTAGCACTAATATATTTATAAGTGTAATATATCAGTATAAATGTGTATTTAATTTTGTCAAAATGTATTTTGTTTGTTTATTTCCAGTAAATTAATATTTTTTAAAGTAATCTTTTGTTTTCGACTTTTCAATAGGCTCGCGCCCCCCTCGTAGAGTTGTCATGCCCCTCAAGGGGGAGGTGTCCAACAGTTTGAGAAACGCTGCATTACGTCATTTCGAAATGAGACATTAATAAACAATCAATCAACCGAAAAGAAACAGAACGTTCCACTAATTCTTAATATGTGCAAAGGGGGTGTTTTAACACCTATCGTACTTTAATAAGGTATCGAAAGCAATATTGTACAGTATATTTTATGATGTATTTCACACACACATAGACACCACTGATGTCTTCGATTCTTTCTCATTGAATGAGAATCCGATGAGAAGAAAAGGTTTTAACTCGATACGATAAAAAGAAATATTCTCGTAGGTGAATCTTTCGAATTGTATTATCCTCGAAGCGAAATGAATTCAAACTGACAGTCCCTTTTTTTTCCTTAACAGAGCTATGAAAACAGAAAGAACGAAAAGAGATTGTGATGTAATAGGGAAGGAAAATACCCGCAACGTATATCTTTTTCGCTTTAGAAAACGTGCTCAGATCAGTGAAATGATATTTTTGTGATGTTTTTCTTTTTGAATCGTTTTTCTTGTGAGAAAATTCTATAAGCAATGTCTCGGTGGCTTGTTACATGTTGGTTTTAAAAGTAATATACGCGACTGCAAAATAAGCTCATTTAGCGAGATAAAAACTAGTTTTTATATTCTTGATATTTTTGAAAAAAAAATTAAAATAATTTTTAATGAAAATGAAAAGGAGTTTTTATAAAATGCTGGGGGTCATAAAAATGCGAAAATTTTGATGTAAACGTAATTGATTCTTAAGATCACTCTGAAAGACTTATAGATTTAATAAATTGTGTGTGTGGTACAAATACTTTGATGAATGTTTGAAGACAATTTGAATTAAATCTAAAGTGTTGTGAATTAAACTAAATTTCTATGAAGGTGTTGAATATGAAAAATGGAAAATTAAAACTTTTTAGCATCAAAAAGAATTCTGAGCCTGTTCATTAAATTCCAAGCGTTATTGATTGCATGCATGTATTAGTCTGGTAAAGGAAATTATTTTTCAAATTATTTTAAAGGGCACACTGAACACATATAAAAAGGTAAATATATTGAAGAAGTTATTTTAATGAAAAATATTTTAAAAGCTATCATTATCTATCTCAATTGACACCCAAATTTATTGAAATAGGATTTTTTACTTTCATATTGCAACTTTTTTGCCTTAAGCTGTGGCTGGAACTTTTTAATATCTCTTCAAAAACATTGATTTTTTTGACGGAGAACTTCAACACGTTGAAAATATTTCTTGAGATTCACATTTTGCTAAAAAGTCATATAATTGTAGAATTAAAAAAATGTGTGTTAAGAACAACGTATGAAGTTATGATTATTTTGCGGATTTCTAAAAAAAATTCATTTCTTAAGTAATATTCCGAGTATTTTTTTAAAAAAAACATTGCACTCTCTCAACTAAAATTTTTTTTTATATTTATTTAAAAATACCAATTAATTGATTTTTTAATTTTTTATTAGATATGAATATATAAAGTTTTTAAAAGAATAAGTAAAAGTATAATTGATCTTAAACAAAATAAGGACTATATAATAAAATTTAATTAGATAAAATTAAGACACAAGAATGCCGTCAACAAACACATAGGAAACCCAATGCTATGAATTCACACGTGCAGTTATTGACGCTGGAAGCACGTGATTTCTTACTGGTGTCAGTCTGTCCGTGAAGTTACTCCATACCTTATCAGCCAATCAGATCACGTAAACTAACTCAGTGAACTTTGTTTTTTCCCACTCAGGTCTTCCACTTGTCAGCGCCAAAATACATTATCAGATAGGGGATGGAGGATCTATATATATTGCAAAGCCATATCCCTTTGACGTGAAGAAACGTGAAACAAAAAATTACGCTGAAATTTTAATGCACGCTCTATAGCAGGATCATGAGTAATAAAATGATGTTCCGTACTTGTAGCAAATATCAAGCCCTCGCGAATTAAAAAGCAACTGTTAATAGCTGAACCTCACCTTAGACTTCACTAATATCGATTTTTTTACTATCATAAACTATCATAAGCTCGTTTTAATAGTCAGCATCCAAAGGCACCCCAAATTTTTTTGGAATTCGTGTCAGAGCAAAAAAAATACGTGAAAAAAAAAAATCGCTAAATTCGAGCTCCGTGTTATTTTAAAATCGTGTAAAAAAATTTAGATGTGTGTACCTTTGTAAAGAAAACAAGGTAAGAAAGCGTTATAAACTGAGACAAGTCAATTTCATATTCCATCATTTTTGTCTAAATAATTTGCAATGGATGTACCCTCTTCATCATCATGAGGGGTAAATTCCAAATTTAACTGATTTAATCATGAGAAAAACTTTTTTGTGTTTGGAAATGGAGGAAGGAGGGACCCCGACAAGAACTTTTTAGAGTTTTCATTTCCAAAAAGTCGATTTATAGAAAACACAGAAATCAAAATAAGTAGTACTCTTAGTTATCGTCAAATGCAATAGCATTATTTAAGTTAGGGTGTCAGAAACATGTGCAAAATTGAACGCATATAACTACCATTTGCAATTACTCGCGACAAGATGAATTCATTAATACATATATGCAGTCACCAAAAAAGTGTTGATGGGAAATGTCTCTCAAAATTTAAATCTTGTTTCATTCCTCGTGATTCTTTATCCTATCCTAATGCAAATATTTGTAAACCACCATCACTGTTCAGTGTATCGCTTAATCCAATATACACGTTTGTGTGCGTACGTGAGTGAGTTAGTGAGTGAGAAAGAGAGAGATAGTTTTCTCAATAACATATTCCCTTGAAAAATAAAAAAAAATCTTCTTTGCATAAAATCTTATTATTTTATACTCAATTCATTTAAAATAACACACATATCATCTTATTAGCCATACTTATCAAAAATGTTGATAACTTCTTAAACCGTTCAGGACCGGTAGAGTTTTCATGATCTTTTAATGATAATAAAATTTTTACTGTAATAAAATACGCCGAAATTTATAGTTTATAACCATTGAAATTCCATAAGTTCCTAATTCAAACCACACCGGGGGGGGATCACGGGCCTCAGAACGGGCAAAACGCAATTTCACATATGACACCGTGTTCCCTGAAGTAAAATCACATGTATATGATCATAGTGTAGAACGGATTAAATTATTTTATGTGATTATATTAGTTTTCTTTAAGAAATATACTATCCACTAGCTGACTATTAATCAATCTTCCGTTTTATAGAAGAAAAAATTACGAGTTTTATTATATTTTCTTTCAAAGTATAGAATACCTTATTTGTAGCATCAACTCAATAGTGTAAGGAGTAATTTTATTCTCTTACTATAAGCACAGATATCAAAATGGAACACTTAGTTTCGAGGCAGATATTTCTTTTTAACAGTGAAATAAGTTTCAATTACTTCCCTATCAGAAAAAGAAAAAATGATATCTCATTTTCTCTGCCATTTCCATTTCTTCCTGGACACTGCCTCCCTCCCCTCCCTCTAGGGAGCCTCCATTAAAAACATCTCTTTCATATCACATCTGATGACAAATCTGGAATGGGAATCAGATTAATGTCATCTGTCTTCTCCAGTCTCTAGCGAGGGTATAAAGGTGTTCATCGAAAAGGGGGAGGAGACTGGAAAAGTAGCTCACCTCCGGCAAAAATCAATCTTTCTCTTAAATGACAGCAATTGTTCAGAAATCTACTGGTAATAAAGATATTTTAATGAAGGTAGAAACTTTTTAAGTTTAGCCCTTATGAATAGCTGAACATTAAATGAAATCAATGTTTAGTGTTATTAAATCTTATGTACGGGACATATAAGATGTTATTAAGAGTATATGAACTGAGTACTCTTTTAAATAAATAAATTGAATGAATAAGATTATTTGCAAAGGGAGAGTTTTAAGGTATCCGACTACATTCGGAACCGCGATTTTAAAAAAGCGCATAAACGGATACTTTTCATGATATTTAGTGTCACTTAGATTAAAATACATGTATAAAATTGTTTTAAGGACATTTTGACAAAAATAAATTATTTTAACACAATATTTCGGTAAAAAATTAACTTAGAATACCCTTTTTTTCAAAATGTTCTCCTTTTATAAAAAAATGCTTCCAAAATAATAATAGTTTGCTTATATAAAGACTTCTCCAGAGAGTCTAAACTATTTTTTTAAAAAATTCACATTTTTCAGAGTTACACCAAATGAAATAATAATCGGCTTTTTTTTTCTTAAAATTTCTCCCCTCTGTTGTTTAAAAACATGGATAAAACCACTTCTACGTCATATATTTCAAAAATTCTAGTTGAGCCTCTGTACAGAGGTCTGAGCTATATGCAGGCAAAATATTATTATAATAGAAGTATTTTTCACAAAAAGAGAACATTTTGAAAAAAGGTTATTCTAAGTTAATTTTTTGCCGAAATATTGTATTTAAATAAATTTTGTTTATAAAATATCCTTAAAGCAATTTTATACATGTATTATAATCTAAGTGACACTAAATATCATAAATATTATTCATTTATATACTCTTGTAAAAACACGGTTCCGAACATAGTTCTCCAAACATAGTTACAACTCTAAACACATATGTCCTTCCGAACATAGAAATTTCCTCTCCAAATCCAGTTGGATACCTTAAGGTATTATCCAACTAATTTGGAGAGGAAGTTTTCAAAAATCGATTCTATAAGAAATGTTATTATTTTGAAGAACATAAATAAGATTAAAGAGTCACAATTATTAAATAAATAACAAGTACCGAACTTTGTTTTAAAAAAAATATTTTTTTTATGAATTTTTAACAAAATTTTCAAAGTTAAGAAAAACACCATAAATAAGAATATATTGGACATAATGCATGATATACTTCTTGTTCCATCTGAAGTGTCGCAAACCGCAGGAATTTAAAATTATTTTAAGAAATAAATATTTTATAAGCATTTAAATTTGATGTTAATGATTTTTCGTCAAAATTACTGTATGCTCTAAGCCAGTGTTTCTTAAACTGTGAAGCACGCCCCCCTGAGAGGGCGCGGTATTCCTGCGAGGGGGCGCGAGCATATTGAAAATAAAAGGTTTAAAAAATAATTTTTTTGGAATGAAGAAAAACAAAATGCCTTCTGACTTAATAAGAAATGCACATTTACACTGATATAATTTATATATATCATCTGGTGATCATCAAAAATAAAACATTCCACTTCAAACGTTCATTAGCTATTTTTGATCATATAACGAGATAAAAAAAAGACATTTTATTTGCTTTACTGTAATCACACGATGAGGGATTTTTTTTATTACGTTTCTGTTAACACCCTAAAATACTACTTTTGACTATCATATATTTGACCTTCAAACTTACTGGTATGTTTCACTCCATCTGTTTTTCTTTTAGGAAAGTTGTAAATAATATTTTTCTGTTGTTTTTTTTCCATGTGAATGAGTTATATGATACATGGATAAGCATATTGAGTACTTTGAAGGATTACTTGGCCAACATATAATGCATAACGGAAAACTTTATACGCAATTCTTTTTTAGAACTAATATCCATATGTTTTATTGAATACACTTTTAACACGGGATCGGTCGCGCGATGCGCGGAAACATCTGATGTTCACGAAATCGTTAATTCTGGGAAAACGTATTTATTTGTTACCAATGAACTTGACAGAGTATTCTCCAATAAGACAGTCTTAATGGGAACTAAAATGAATTTATCACATTTCGCCCTCTTTTTTTGGGGAGTTGCAGACGTTTTTTTTTTTTTTTTTTTTTTGCAATCAAGTTATTAGTTTTGATCGAGTTCCCTGCGCGACCGCTTTTGTTCAAAAATATTTTCTATGAACATGCTTTATATCCTTTATTAAGAGCACGCAGATTTGGAGCATTTTCGTTAGTTATATTGGATTTTTTCTCAAAAAATCAAAGAAAAATTGAAAAGTCCTTGAAAGTAGGTAAGTATATTTTCTCTTAATTAAATTATTCGTTGGAATTTTGTGATTTTTATCGTGTATAGTAAAAATAATTATAAAATAAATTATAGTTTAAAAACAAACTAAAAAAACACGCTTTTATACTGAATCGAACTAAAAAGTAAAAAAATAAAAATATATATTACTTAAGGTATCCGACTACGTTCGGAACCGTGATTTTAAAAATGCGCATAAATGGATAATTTTCATGATATTTAGTGTCACTCAGATTAGAATACATGCATAAAATTGTTTTAAGGACATTTTGACAAAAAAAAATTTTAATATAATATTTTGGTAAAAAATTAACTTAGAATGATCTTTTTTCAAAATGTTCTCCTTTTGTGAAAAAATGCTTCTATTAGAAAACTATTTTTCCTGTATATAGCTCAGACCTCTGTTCAGAGGCTCAACTAGAATGTTTGAAAAATTCACTTTATTTTCAGAGTTACCACCAATTGAATAATTATCGGCATTTTTTTTCTTAAAATTGCTCTCCTCTGTTGTCGTAAAATATGAATGAATCCCCTTCTAAGTTAAATATATAACTTAGAAGGGGTCTATCATATATTACTAAAATTCTAGTTGAGCCTCTGTACAGAGGTCTGAGTTATATACAGGTGAAATATTATTGTAATAGAAGCATTTTTCACAAAAGGAGAATATTTTTAAAATGGATAATTCTATGTTCATTTTTTGTCAAAATATTGCACTTAAATAATTTTTTATTGTAGTACTATTCTTAAAACAATTTTATATACATTTTCTGATACTAATTGACACTAAATATCATAAATATTATCCATTTAAACGCTTTTGCAAATTTCACAGTTCCGAACGTACACAGATACCTTAAGACATAAGATTAGGTATTTATCAATAAGCAGCTTATGGAACACTCAGAGTATAAAAATGTTATAACTAATGTATCTCTTATATCACTTTCGTACTTATATTTCTTTTTATCGGAGAATATTTGTATACTAAATACTTAAATTCTTAACAATATGCAGACCCAGGTACTCAGAAAGATATAACCAACTGATCAGCAAGATGTGCCCAAGTGATTGTTACATATGACCAAGTGATAAGCAAAATGGGACAAAGTTACCAGCGAGGTTGGACCAATTGCTCAGTAAGATTTGGGAAACTTCTCAGCAAGATAATAAAAATATACAACAAGGTATGGTTACCAGTGTGTGACAATGCAGCAAATGCAGTCTTCATAAAAAAGTTCCTTTGCTCAGTTTTTATTAGGTATTCATTCATTAGAAGTTACCAGTTTCTCAATCAAGACGAGAAATATCAAAATAAATGTGTGTAACTCCGGCTACCTCTTTGTGTCAGATAAATAGTGATATTTATTTCTTCGTATTTTGCTAGCTTATATTGTTCTTCTCACAAAAAACTTGTGGTTAATATACACAGACATCTCTCTTAGGTATATTTGTATTTATAATTTGGGAGGACTGTTTCTGAATCATTCATGTTGGTTTCAAACCGAGATCTTTTAGGATTGGAAACCTCGAAGTTATCAATATAGATTTCGGGGGTACACCTACAGCTGTATATTCGTATTTATAAATGTCTTAAATACTCTATTTCGCTGACTATTTTAGTTGAAAAAATTAATACATGTGATA
>BMAU01013153.1:0-27271 GCA_019973935.1 Trichonephila clavipes | reverse complement strand
AGTGAATAATTTAACTAAGAAAACGTTTACTTACCTACTTTGAAGGACTTTTCAATTTTTCTTTGGTAACAAATATACAGTTTTGCCAGAATTAACCATATCGTAATCTGTGTGTCGCGCGACCACTTACGAGGTAAAAATTGTATTCATTATGATAATATGTATGTTACTGCTAAACAAATTATGTAAAACGTTTTTCGTTATGCTTTATATGTTTGAGAATACTCTTAAAATAAGTCTTGGCCAAGTAATCTTTCAAAGTGCTCTCCATGGTTTTCCAAATATCATAAAAAATTTTGCATGAAAAAAATGCGCAACAGAGAAAGTACATACTTACATCTTGCCTAAATGAGAAATAAAAACATAAGAGAGGGTTCACAACTAACTGTACCAATAACTTAGAAGGTCAAACAGATTACAGCTATAATGTGCAGTATTTCAAAAATAATGACAGCAATGCGGCATTTTTTCGATTCTGGGTCTGGGATCTGTTTTTCCTGTTAAAGAATAGTATGCTAGGCTTAAAAGGAAGCGTAGTAAAAAATCTCTCATCATGGGATTACAGCAAATCAAATAAAAGTTTTTTTATTGGTTTATAGGATCAAAGATAGCTAATTACGTATTGAAGTTTTTTACTTTTCATGACTTAATATCGCGCGCGCCTATAAATTATATCAGAGTAAAAAGCATTTTTTTATTACGTCTGAAAGTATTTTGTTTTAATTCATTCAGTAAATTAATTATTTTTAAATCTTTTATTTTCGATATGTTGCGCCCCCTCGTAAGGTTATCGCGCCCCCCACGGGAGCGCGCCCCACAGTTTGGGAAACACTGTTTTGCACTCAAAAATGTTCATGTTTTCTTTTTTTTTTTTTTGCGTGTAGAACAATATATTATACGTAATCTGTGCAAAAATTGATAAAATACCTTAATATAATTACGGTTAAAAAACAATATCTTTCTTTCAATTTAATTATTTTACAATTTTTTAAAAATATCTTTGGAACTTTTTTTCAGAGGTTTTAAAACACGATCTAATAATTTTGTAATTTTGAAAATTTCTGTTCCATACATAAACTATTCTTTTTCTTTTTTTTTTTTTTTAAAATGTACTTTTGAGTTTCAGTGGCTGCAAAATTAAACGAAAAAAATTGCCTAAAATGTCAGTAATAATTAATTAATTATAATAACATTCTTTATTTTTTGTTTCATACTTTTTGATTACAAAAGCAATCGTTTCAATAGCTACCTGTAAATTTTCTTTTATTAGTTGCTTATAGAAATTTGATTTTTAATATATATATATATATATATATATGTGTGTTTTTAAAATGATTATATCTATTATTTCATTACTAAAGGAATTCTTTGTTAATTAAAAAGTACATCGTGTATTATTTATATGAAGTTTTGAAAGCATTAACATAAAAAAATGAAGCCCCAAAAAATCTTTTACTTTAACGACTAATGAAAAAGGTTATATATTAAAAAAAAAAAAAATCTGCCTTCATTTTAAAGCTCAATTCAATACTTCTCCCTGAACTAACCAACGGCGTGATTGTTAATTGGCTGCGCTTTATGAAATGGCTGTTCCCAGGATAGTAATTGAGGAGGCAGAAAGTTTCAATTTCGCATTACGCTACTTTTTAAAGCTTTACTCTTGTATCAGAATCGGTTTCTTTTATTTTTATTGCTTCACATTAATAATTTTTTAAAATTGTAACGCAATATTTTTTTGAGTCATTTATCGAAATTTGAAGCTATATCTTATCTGTGAGAAGGAAGGAAAAGATAGAGCAATAATTTTAATTTAAAAAAGAACCGTGTTCTGGCTATAGAGAGGGAAAGAAACCTGTCTTAAATCAAAAATAAGTGGAATGGAGCAAATTTCGAAAAAAGAAAAATTTTTTGACTTAATTTTAGAAATCACACTGTGCGCATAAAAACACACACTCTCATTGTGCACGTACACACACACACACAGAAATACTGGCGTCATGAGGAAAAGAGAATGCCCGATCAACGCCGGGCTAAGCGGTGGAGTGGGCTGGGAAGTCATTTTGAAAATTAGTATTAAAAGTTCTGATTTTGTGAAAGAAAGGGAAATATTATAAAAGTAGATAACCCGGGCAACGCCGGGCCATACAGCTAATAAGACAATAAATGGTGCATACGGTGATATACATACGATGATTAAATATTTATGAAATAAAACCGATCTTCCTCTATTCAATTATATTTTTTAAATAAAAATAACATAAAAAAGAAGTTCATTACTTTTAATTTATTTAAATTTATATCATATAAAATAATATTTTATGTTAACTGTTAATTTTTTTGAAAACATAAAATTTTCACTTCTAGTGCTCTCTTTTTCGAACTTCTTGTATTAAATATAAATATCTTTTCTACATCGGCATTTGCGATGGACATAACACACGTTCAGTCAATAATTTTTAATTTTAATGGGAAATATATTTTTTTCCAAATGCGCGTGACAGTATTTCTAACCATTTTCTAATCAAGTTTAATTTTTTATCTTCCTTTCTCTTTTATTACAAGGAAAATTGTCACACACCTGTGCTGTGGAAACACGATATACTCTACCACTTGACCCCATTCTATAAAAATTTCACAAGTTGCATAAATTAAAATTAACCGTTATAGTTTAAATAAATTTTTAAGAGAGAAAAAAGGTGTTTTTTGGCTGCAAGAATTAATTTTATAAGGAATACTGTTACGAAAAAGTAGTACAAATCTATCTAAAGTAGGTTTGGTTACGTTAGATAGTGTCAAACACAACAATGTATTAGAAGCCAATTCCCCAATTGGTTGTTATAAAAATGTATGGAAAATTACAAGACTTATTTTTGCATTTGTAATTTATATATTTTTCTGAGAATTTTAAAAAAGCTAGAGCGGCATCCATCAAAACCACGGGTCCCTCTCTGTTTTTCCAGATCGCCCCTGCCTAATCTGGGTCTGTTACAGTAAGTGAAAATGCCATATATTGTTTGTCAAGTTCATTTTATAGCAAACTGCATTTTTATGTATTTTAGATGATCGTTTTATATTTTCTACATCAATATCTTAATGTCTGATATTAAAATTACATAAAATTCTCGACATTCACATCAATGATCATTACAATTTTTATTAGTATATGAATGCGTCGTCAAACGATTACATGACTATTATTAATATATTATTTTAACCATTTTTAATTAATATTAAGTATAAACTTATGGTAAATAATTTTTAACTGCGCGATACATTTTTCTTTGAAATTTCAAATGAAATTTCTAACATAAAATTATAGCTTTTTACAGTCAATATTTCAAAAGATATCCAGATTTTAATTACTTATTCAGTTAGCCTTTAAAAAAAGATAAATGTTGAGGTATTTTGCATAAATAGATATTTTTGAATAATAATTCGAACACTTTCAAATTAATATGACATCAAAATGGAATTATAACATGTCTTACTTATGCGTTGGGACTTTTCAAAACTTTTTAAAATACAAACTAACAAACAAACACTTCCTGGGGTCTAAAGAAACTCTTCCCGATTTTTTACGATTGCTCCAGGGGCAGAACACGGGGTTTCCTGTGAGCCATAAAACTTCCTATCAGTGTCCTGCTGAGTGGCTTCCACAAATCCCTAATTATCTTTCAAGATTTGAAACCTTTAAAAGGGGGAAATGATTTCAGAAAAGGGTGGCTCAACCGCTTTTGAGAATGTTACTTGAAGGCAAATTTATACGTGCGGTGCATTTTTGAAAAATCTTTACATTGACGGGATTATACGTGCAGAACGCTTGGATGGTTAATATCATATTTTATTATTTAAAGTAATATTAAAGGTAAATTCCTTTGACGTGGACATATTGTTTAATATTTGTAATTAGAAGGTTTCAAATTGAATCTATTAAATAAATATAGTTTGTTATTATACAAAAATGGCGCGTCTGGTAGTTCTCTGCCTCAAGTTAATCTTAGTGTCCAGGGTGGAATCCAGGGGGTTCTCACAAATTCTTTAAAATTGATGAGAATTTTTATGGAAAATCCAATCCTTTAAAAACAGGATTCAGCAGCAATATTCACGAAATAAATCTCAGAAGGTCTTCAAACCTCCATTAGCACTCACACATAATTATCGGAGTCTAAATTTTATGTATATAAAAGATTGTTTATCAGCAATCGCTCTTTCAACAGTCGAAGTAATCAGTATTCCATTCATCAATTAGAGCAAAACTAACTGATCGCTATTGAAAACCAGAGTAACTCACTTACGGCAAGCTCTTTTTCTATTTATATCCCTTGCAGAAAATTCGAGAAAAATATGCTTGCGTCAGAAGTCTTGAAATTAGTGTATCTTTCTGCTTATTTCTAGAAGAATCCAGAGGCTTCGAACTCACCAAAAATGGTCGCTAACCTGATCGCCAATTAGTCAAAATCGTCACCTAAGTCCCCAAATTGGTCGCCAAAAATGACGCCAAGATTTTGCCAAGTTCCTGGTAATCACAATTATAGCAAGAAGTATAATTTAAACTTCGCTAATTTTCCCAATTTATCACGGACACTCGGCCGGGAAAATGACGTTCTAATCCGATTTCAACATTCAAATATCCTTCATTCAGATTCTTAAACGAGGTCTGTATGAAAAGGCCTTTACTGTGGTTATACCACAGTACGTAATTACTTCTTATAGTCACATAAATAAGTCTTATTGCAAGAGGAACTGTTTGGAATAGGCATTAACAAGATCTTAAAGTTTAGAAACGAATGCCAGCAATTTTGGCTTTAAAAATACATACTTGTTATTTCTCCCAAATTATGAAGTATTCTAAGAAACTTTTCAACCGATTTTCAAGAAAGAATGAAACTGAGAAAGAAAAAGCCTGGACACTATACTAAATGAAAAGTTTTAGGTTTAAACATGACAAGATTGAGGGTTTAGTTTAAATGGTGTTATTGAAGCACAGGGTTAACCCCTCCCATTAAAAGCACTTGTTTGTTTATCAGTTATTTTATGTTTGATTTAAATTTCATTTTAATTGGTTAACATGCGTTTCTCAAATACTATACTTCACTGCAGTTAGAGGTTTAAACCTAAGAGACTTAAAATACAAAACGTAGGTGAATTGTAGCTGTTGAGAAGACATTTAAGTTGATACATTTGTAGAATTTCAATATTAGGTAAGCAGGATTCTACCCCCAAAACTAAAAAAAAACACGGTAAGGGTTCTGAGACAAAAAGCTTAGGGAACTCTGATTTAAAGCAACATGAGGTCTATTTGTGATGTACCTCATAATTTTGAACCTCGGTCAAGCATCAGGATGACACCTGAACCGATAACTCCCTCTCTAACTAACACACCATGCCAACGGTAGCGTGCATAGATCCCCTCTACACATCAGGGATTCAATGGCACCAGGGTTCGAACCAACCATATCTTCGGTCATGACCATAACCACTACGTTACCGCAGCCTCCGAAAGAGGATGAAAAAAACATTTTGATTTATTTGAGATGCCAAAATCAAAGAAAGACACGTTTCTATATTTGCCATGTACCGTGAGTTTAACCCATACTTTTGTTGCCAGAATTTGCCTTCACTGATCTATGAAAGTCATAAATTAGTCACATATACGCATGCGAGTTGCCTTTTCAAAACAAATATCTTCCATATATCATAGTGCAAAATATGTTTATTGATTACATCCTGTCAAACTTTAATAACAGTGTCCTCATAGAAACAGATGGTTCAAAAACTACAAATCAAAATTCAATATTAACCTTGATTCTCGGGTGAGTGAGTGAGTTAATATTAACGTCGCACTGTTCAGCTACACCAGGGCTTTTTTTGGCGACGGACCATGTAATTTTGAACCATGGTCAAGTGACGTGGACGACACCTGAGCTGGCACCCCCTCTCCTAACTACCACACCACACCAACGGGAGGACGTTTCAGCTCTCGACAGATTTAACGTGCATCGCTGCCTTACACGGCGGGTCTTTAGTGGTACTGGGATCGAACTCATGACATGCCTGCCATGGTTGGATACCTTAACCACTGGGCTACCGCAGCCCCTTGATTCTCCGGAGAAAGGCCGGCGGAATTTCTTACTAAAAAGAGATGAATTGTATTTTCACTGTTGAAGCTATAGCCATACGAACCGAGTTAAAGAATTGAGTTATCGAAGCATAAAACTATGTTAGTATGACTGACAGCTTATTAGTTTTAAAAAAGACTACAAAAATATTAATAGAATATCAAATACGATATTTTTAAATTCAGGTTCCACTTTAAAAGTGAATCTTCACATAGTTTATTCCATAATATTTTTATTTGACTACCGGTACATAAGGATATAGATATTAAGGAAGCAGTAGGTAATGTAACGAAAGTTTCTCCGAAAACTCATAAAAAGTAAAATTGAAGAAGCATGGAGAAAGAGCAGACAACCTAAAAAAAACTTTAAATTATATTTCACATCTTGAAAAATGGAATATACAGGCGGCAAACAACAACATACATTCAGTGGATTTAATTACTAAGAAGCGATAAAAAACTAACATTCAAAGACATATATTTTCTTTTTTAAACAAGTAGATTCTCTCTACAATGTGTTCGGAATGTCAAGTGCCAGAAACCAGTGAACATTTCATTTAAACCTGTAGAAATTACAAAACTCAACCAAAATTTTATCTCGAAACTTGCAGAACGGTCTTACTCAACAATACCGAGGTATAAAACTATAGAGCATGTCCAAAAAACATTAAGTAAATAAATAAAATTTTAATATCAGCCACAATAGATTCTAATAAATTAATATATTCATCAAATTTTGTCAGAGCATAAGGGGATAGCCAAGTCCTCAGATCAATAGTGTTTATCAATGTACTGAACTGAGGTCAGATTTCGATAGGCCATCAATGAATAAATATTTATCAATGCCACCTCTAAAGAGCATCACGATGTAATTTCTGAACCTCGGTCAAGTGACGAGGATAACACCTGAGCTTAAACATTCTTTCCAACATGCCATCGGGAATAACGTGAACTTCAAAAGTTTAAAGAGTATTACATCTGCTACAAAGCTAGTCTTCAACTAAAAATGGGCTCGACATTGTGACACGCTAGTAGCGAGTTCGAAACCATAACCACGAAGCTACTACGGATCCAAGACCATCAAAATCCTTTGTATATATTATGCACCTTGAACAATAATATATCCCAGCTTTGTTAATTAAAAATTGTGACACAAAAAAAAAAAGAAACTTAAACTTTTGACACTACTTCTTTTAATTTTGAAGAATGAAATATTAACAGTGGGGTATTCATATTTTGTTTCCGAATAGAATACATTAAAGGGGGATTTGCACAATGTGTTAAGCAAAAAAAAAAAAAAAAAATTAAGGTTACTCCTCTATAAATTAATCCAAAATAAAGTTGGATTCTTTCCGTATATAGTTGTAAGCATTTATGGTAAAATTCTTCAAAATTCAGGATGGGAATTTTTTTCCTTAAAACCAGTTTCGCGTGGATTTAAAAAAAAAAACTTTAAAAAAGTTGTTTTTAAAAAAAGGTAAGTTTTTTTAAAAAACTTTCTACAAGAAAAGGTAAAATATTATATTCGCTATCAAAATTTGCGTTTCTTTGAGGTTTCTTCAAATTAATTCTCTCCGCCGATTACTTGATTTTATTTATAGAATATTTTGAAAAAAAAAAGTTGCATGTTTCAAAGATTAAGGAAAATTTCTACGCTAAGAAAAATTACATGATTCATTTAGAAACCTTTTCTAGTGTTTATTTTTTAAATAGGTTCAATAAACAATCATTTTCTAAAAAATGTTTTCTATTTATATTCCTATAAGTTTAATAAAGATAATCTTCATTTTGGTTTTAAAGTTAATTAACATTTATCACAATATCTCTTTCTATATATACATGAGAAAAACAAACCTTAAATCATTAATGCAATTAACAGATCATAACAACTATCCTAATTAAATTTTGTAAGCATATTTCTTTTGTTTGAGTAGAGATACGCTAAGTACTGTGCATTTTTTAAAATATTCAGCCATTAGACTAAACGAAATATAAATGATAGAACACTGGTATCAAAAAGGGTTCATATTATATAACAAAAACAAAAGAACCGTCAGATATTTATTTCGAATGTGCGTCATTGAAAATAAAATTTTAAAATTGAATGGTTCTCCTTTTAAACACTCGGCAAAAGTTGACACCACAAACCAGTGGTTACATAAAAAAGATGCTGTGCACCAATAGATATTACAAATAAAACACTCCCATATAATTTCAGTTCAATATATAAAGCCATCAAAGCAATGTATCAGTGCGATAACGCTTATTCAGATAAAATATTATGAATAACACACATATGACTCGTAAAACACTTAGGCCATATGAATTCTCTGCCGCAGATTTTACATATATATTTCCTTTTTCGGTTTGATTACGATGATGTACAGACGAACGATCACATGAATGATTTCTTTGAAGATCTTCATTTTCAAATCTTTTTTACACCTTTTACAATTTTGTGGCCAATTAACGGTAAGATTCACAGAATTCCTCATGATATTCGGACCCTGATGGAAACCATCCTCACCTGCGCCACACACATCGAGCATTTGTCCAGCATCAGTACGCATACGAGGGAACTTGAAATTTCCGTGTATTTCTCTTCAGCTGAACGACTTTTCTTTTTTGTCATCCGGATTGCATTCAATTTCATTCTTTTATTTATAGCAACCGTGGAGGAATGGGTTTCATGATGTTTGTTTTCTTTGAATGACCACGGGAATATTTCACAAGTGACGCATTAGACAGGGATATTTTAATTCGAGTACGACTTTCGATTTCAGATATTATAATTGAATTCACAGCTCTTCGCTTAGGATACTCGTTAGAGTCGTGTTCCGGTTCTTTGTTAATTACTTTCGATATACCGACGGAATTCAAGTTCTTTCGTTTCATTTTTCAGTTTTTCGGATTAGTTAAATTCCATTGCTTATTTTCATTTGCATTTTTGACAGTGGGTTCATTTGACTTGACTTGTGGATTCCTTTCATTTCTCTTATATTCCGTTTGACTGCATTCAGCTGATACCCTTTGTTGACTTTTATTCAATGTTGGATTCACTTCCACGATAGCAGATTGAAAAGGACTGAATTCATGTGACACCGAGGGGGGCTTAGACTGTTTTATTTTCTATCTTCGCTCAATTGTCTTACTCCACAAGATGTAGATGAGTTGTTTAAAATGCATTTATCATCAATTCCGGGTCGGTGGCCAGTAAAGTTCGTAAATTCAGTGAACACTGGATTACATTTCGACATTTAAATTTAACGGAATCTTCGGAATTTGTACTCCAAGTGTTTGGCGAATTAGGTGAGGGAACTTCGTTTCCAGCATCGCCTCCTCTATCGTTTTCGAGAATATTTGCATCCATTTGACCAGCGCGAACACACACACACAGACAATCGTCGTCTTTCTCCTTAGGCTCTTCATAAACTCTATTCCCTCTTCCGACGCATTCAGAGTTCCTTGGATTTCTCTCTTTCAGGATATTTTCGTCAGGATTCAAATTAACTTGGTCAACTCTTTGTTGTTGTGGAGGGGAAACCTTCCACGTCAATTGTTTATTTTCACCTGCATTTGTGACAACTGTTGCATTTTCGTTGAAAAGTGCATTCTTTCCATAATAAAAGTAACCCATTTGACTGCATTCAGCTGACACAGATGATTGGTTTGTATTGAATTTGGCTTCAACTACCATATCAATTACTTTATGTACTTTGAATACACATGATACCTTAGGAAAACATGCATCGCTTTGTGCATTATTTTCTCTCTGGTGTCTTATTCCAGAAGATGTGCATGGTTCATTTAAATTGTATTCTGGACATATTTGATTATTGGGATGCTGAATTCCACTGTAATTGTTTACGTTATTAGGATCCGGCAACAATGCATCTCTTTCATTTAAAATTTCAACACGCAATTGATTTTCGTTGAGGTCAGGAATATCCAAATTAAGGCTTTCATCTATTTCACATAAGTTAATCACCATATCTTGCATAGTTTCTTCACTTAAAGAGATCATTTGCGAGTGCAGTTCATCTGAAATTTGAAATGGATCGCTAACATTTTTCGCATATCAAAACGTCATTTATGTTTTCATTCTCAAGCTCTTCCTTATTTTCAGTTTTGCATTCATGATGAGAATACTCTTCAGAACATTGAAACAGTCGATTGCAAGTAGGGCAGGGAATTGCCATCAAAAAGCAGTTTGCTGTACTTTTTAAGAACACTAACGTAATTTCTGATATTAAAAATGTAATTGCTGATTCAAAGTTTTGAAGGAACTGACGCAGTAAAAACACAACCGTTACGAATATCTAACCGGGATTTTGTGTCTGGTGGTTATAAAGGAGTCATTCGATTTGATTGAATGATTGATAGTTTAACTGTTTCACATGTTTCAGAAATTGGTTGTTTTACTGACTGATTTCAGGGAAATGAAAGTTTGTAGATCAGTAAATACATATGCAAATCAAAATTATGCTAGCCCAGTAGCTTTTAATCGGATCCTAATGTTTGCTGATCGAAAATTTAAAAGTAGGAGCTTTTTAAAAATATTAAACGCTGTAGAATAATGTTTATATAGCTTATTTCTAAGTAGTTTTTGATCTTGAAATAACAAATGTTAAAAGTACATTTAGCTTTTTTTTTTTTTGACAGCGACTAAATGACTTTTATTTGGGTCCAAAGTGGTGTGATCAAAGTAGAAATTGATAAAAAAAATTTCCACATAAACATTTAATTTTTTTTAAGCTTAAAGTTTATTTCGAGCGAAAGGAACAATTATCTTACTGTAACATAGCATAGAAATGAATTATAACAAAATAAATAAATAAAATAAAAATGTTTAAAATTTTGGAACCATTTTATGCTGAAAGAGAATTTTCAAGGAAAATATCTACACTGAGACTATTACTTATTCTTTCAATATTTTTTTCCTACTAATTAAATTACTATAAACAACATATTAGACCTGACAACTCTGGGGCACAATTTTCATTTTAATATTTTAAATTCCATATCTAGAGCCCACATTTTTATATTAAAAATGGAAGATGATGACATGTAAGAAATAAACGTTACTAGAATTGAATAGTTTGGAATAAGATTTAATGACAAAAATGTGTGATTTGGGCAAAATGTATTATGCTTCGACATATCAAGAAACCTAATTGAAAGGGTATGTAGATCTTGACGTAAAGAAAATACCTGATACTTCAAATGAACAATAAAAACAAACAAAATAAGTGAATGTTCTTATGACCACACGTTAGAAGTGACATCTTCAAATTTTGTAATGTTATTTGAGGGATTAGTTCGATGAATAAAAACCAAGGATATGTTAGTATTTTGTCCATAAAAGTATTTATTCATATGCCTGTACTCATAATGTAATATTTTTGTGCCAAATGTACAATCATATTTGTGAATTAATTGTATTCCAAGAAAGAAACAATAAGTTTGTGGTAGCTGAAATAGGTTATAAATACTTAAGATTAAAAATTTTATTTAAATATCTATAAAAAAATTGGTCTTGTTCTAAATCTTAAAAAAATGAATACTCTGGTAGATTGCTTCGATGGATAAAAACATTTTAAAATCAGAGAACAATTCAAATTAAATTGAGGAACAACTTTTCGAAAATCATTAAAAATAATTATGGTGTACCACACGGTTGTATCTTAATCCCTTTCCTATTTATGATTTATATGGCAGATTTATTTGAAATTCAACACGACAGCCATCTTCTAGTTTATGCAGACAACATATTCTTATACAATAGCGGTACAAATTGGAATAAAACAATAGGCGAAATTCAAGAATCTTTAAATAATATTTCAGACTGGTGTAAAAAAAAGGAAATTGTCCACCTCTCTAGAAAAAAAAGCAGTCTAATCGACTTTTCCAGAAGAAGAAGCACAATACCTCCATTACTTAAAATATGTGACAAACCTATTCCCGAAGTGAAGAGTCTGAAATTCCCGGATATCATCTTCGACACCAGTATCACCTAGAAAAATCGTATTAATTACCTACGTCAGAAAGAATTCAAATATTTAAATGCCATTAAAGCTTTATCTTCTCCGAAAATAGGAACGAGATCTGATCCTATTTTAAATATTATTAATGCCACAATCAGTTCAATGTTTGACTATTTAAAGTCAACTCTTTTTTTTCTTTTCTAGCAATAACAGCAGACAGAAATTAGAACCGATTTACAATGCTGCTTTACGTTTAGCCGTAGGTCTCCCAAGAAGCACCCCGTTAGATTTATTAAGAGCAGAGTCTATGAATTGAAGTATTAATAATCGCTATTATTTCATTTGCCCAAAAATTTATAACTAAACAAATAGCATTAAAAGACTATTCACCGAATGCAAGGTTATTTTGGGATATAAATAATATTTTTCATAAATATAGAGAAAAAGACATCAGTATTTTTCGAAAAAGGCAATCAACCTTCTCCAAGATTTATGTATCTCTAAAGTGTGGATATTCTTTAGTGGATCCCTCCTCCTCCCATCTACGAAAATCATAAAATAAATATCTATACTCAGGAACTACCATTTCAAAACAAGGATCTTCTAGATGTCATAGTGCAGAATATGTTTAATGATTACATTCAGTGAAACTTTAATAACAATATCATAATAGCAACAGATGGTTCAAAAAATACTAATCAAACGTCAATAGAAATTTTGATCCCCAAGAAAAAGTTTGACAAAATTTCATACTAAAAGAAATGATTTCAATTTTCACAGCTGAAGCTATAGCTTTATGGACTGCGTTGAAAAATGAGTTTCTGAAACAGAAAACTATCTCATCCTGACAGACAGCTTATCAGTTCTAAAAGTACCCAAATTATTAATAGAAAATTCAATATACGATAAAATAAATTTAAATTCAACTTTTCATGAGTGTCTCCAAATAGTTCAATCAATTACTTTCATTTGGGTACCAGCTGATAAGGGAATAGAGATTAATGAAGAAGTTGATAAATTAGCTAAATCCTCTCCAGAACCGTGACATACTATTTCTTGGACTACTTGGGAAGATCTACATATATATTTCAAAAAGCAACACAAAAATAAAAGTGCAGAAATATGGAAAAAAACAAAAGACAAAAAATTATATTTATATTTCTCATCTTGAAAAGGGGAATAGACAGGCAGCAAAAAATAGAAATACAGAAGTTTGAATTAATAAGTTGCGAGCTAAAACATTACCATTAAATGATATTTATTTCCTTTTTAAACAAACAGATTCTCCTTTTTGTTTAGATTGTTAAGTACCGGAAACTAGTGAAGATTTTATATTAATTTGTGTCAGTACAAATCGCAGCATGAAATTTTGAAAGTTTTCATCTCAAACCACGGAGAATGGTGTTATTCCTCAATAGCGAAATGTAAAACAATAGAACATGTTCAAAAAGTTGAAGAATTTTTAACATCAACCAATATATTCTAAAATTACAACTAATAGATTTTCAATACTCTACTTTCATTAATTTCAGTTGAAGCACAAGGCGATAATTAAAACTACTGATGGACAGTGCAATCACTAGCTCTACGTTTTTACAATTTAAGTTAAACCAAATTCTATTGGAGCATAAGGTTTGTCCAAGTCTCCACTTTTACGGTGATATCACTATACTGAACTGAACCATCTTTGAGCCGTAAGTTCTTGTATGTGTCTTTGGTGCTGTGAAAGAGAATGGAATTTGGAGAGAAAGATATAAATTTGAATTATATAAGAGTAATGTGTGTTCATATAGAGCTAAAACTCACGTTCTATTGGATAATTTTGGCTACAAATTTATATGCATACACTTAAAATGCATATTAATAAATGAATAAAAACTTAAAGTTCTATATTTTTACTGCTCGTAAAAACCCTTCTAAAATGCTTAGAAAACAGAACGGTACTTGGGTGAACCCCTTTAAATAAGATTTGTCAAACTCAAAACCAAACCTGGGTCAAACAAAAAGTATTTAACTTTTGTAAACCCTGAAAAAAATCAATATTCATAGAAACGTAGTTTTATTTCGTATGTACAATATAATAAACATATATAAAATCAGAGAATTTAGCGAATGAATTTTTAAAAAAATTAACCCATTTAAAAGATTTAATCATTCAATTAAATGAAGGACTGATTTGTGACCACCAAACTGAAAAAGAAAAAATTTCCAATGTTCAATAATCTTATCTATCTAGGATTTGTTTTAGTTGCTTGTTCAGCTTATTAAAAGCCTTATAACTTGTGTGTGTGTGTGTGTGTGATTATCAGTTTCAATAATTTAATTCAAAAAGCACAACTAACATGTTTTAGATGGAATTTAGATGCAATTTTTACAATCTACCTTTCCCCGGTTTTAAACAATTTGTTGATACGAACGTATTTTTTTTACACAAGGAGTCAAGAACGACATTTGCATGCTCCGAAAAGTTATCGATATACAGTGAAATACGTTTAACGAGAAAATGCTTCACGCAAAACATAGATTATCACTGAATAATTCAGTTGCGACAAACTAATATCTATTTTCCTGCTTTTATTTTTCTCTTCATACGAAACGAAAATCACTTCACACGAAAATTCCATTCTGGGAATAAACAAAATACAGATAACAAAAGCCATGCAGGCGAGATTTAAGAGGAGTGTGAAACGAAAGAGAGGTCATTTCACATGCTTCGTAGAAAAAAAAAGGGGTTAACTTGGCTGTTAAATAACATCAGTAAAGCTGTGACACAAGTCAATTTGTTTTAGCTAAGCCATTTCAGCATCCACTCCTACAAACGCCACACAAAAACATCTCAACTCTCATCAGTTGGATTTAAAATTCGGTGACGAAAAGAGTAAAAATCAATGAATTTGGATCGCATTTATTACGAGTGCAATTAGTTAACTCCTAACTTGATCACCGTTATAAGAAATTTTTAATTCATTGCGGCCGAATATCTCAGAAGCAGAGACAGCTAAGCGAAAAATGTTCATGAACAACAAGGACAAATACATCTATACCTTATCTGGACAGAATTGTGTGTGTGGTGTCACACATGTTATTGTAAATTCAATAACATTAAAAGATGTAAAACCCCCATATGTATGAAATGTGCAATGAATATTACTGTTAAAAGGTAGATTGAAAACTTATAAATGTTAAAAAAAAATGTTTTTCTAAAGCAAAGAACATAAATTTCTTTGGAATCAATTTTTGTTTAAAATATCGCATTCTCTGCCATCTCCGCCCATTTTGCTGGGTTTTCATCCTATTGTATGACTACATATTTTTTTCAAGATATTTTTTTATCTAAATAATCTTATAATTAATGTTTAAATGTATTGGAAAATATTACTATAGATTTCGCATCTTGATTCAAAAAGAATTGTTATAAATTAACAGAACGGAAGTATGAATATCTTTTACATTTCTTAGGCACAACCTTGTGATATGTAGCTCCGCAAACTAAATATTTAGCAGATCTCTTATCAACAAAAGAAGCAGACGTTCTAAATTAACAAATCTGTAGGTCTATAATAAATATTAAACAAGAAATTCTTTTCGAACAGCCATAAAACCCACATTATGGGGCAAAATTTGTAAAAACATTTTATTAGCGGGTCTCCATTCAACAAAAAAATAACACCTGCCAAATTTCATATCTGTAGACCTAATGGTTCCGCAGATTTAAGGATCAGTGTGTTAGTTGATTTTCTCATACATATATATATATATACAGGGTGTCCAGCCTTAATGTGAACCAATAGCTAATTCCCGAACCGTTCGGTATAGATATATACTTCAATTTGAAAAATGTTTTAAAAAAGGGTAAATAATGTTTTTGCGTGCTTTTCGAACCAAAAATCCCATTTAGAAAAGTTACAAAAATTAAATTTTTATACGGTCACCAGGTCCTATCACTTATATTAAGGAAAAGATGCAGTACACAAAAACAAAGTAAACACAAAACGTTTCATTTTATTACGATAAAAAACTGCCCGAGTTATGGAACTTTGAAAACCATCCATTTTTTCCATGCATTTTCTAGACCATTTTCAAGAAGCTTGTAAGGGGCCGTCTCCAAACTGAAATTAATTGGAACTTTACCAGGACACTTTCGCTCTTGTACGTCACACTTCTGTAAATCGATTTTAAATTTAAAGTTAATATCCCAATAATTGAGTACTTAAGAAATAAAATTGTTGTATGTGTATATGTAAAACATAGACAACATAAAATATTTTGGAGTAAGAAAACATTTCAAAAAGATGTTCCAAAAAAATAAGTTTATTTGCTGTGGTACTGAACATGGCGAACATTAAAAATCTGTTGTATAGTCGTTTGCAATTCTATACATTCGTATTCTAATATTACGAATTCTAGTACGGGAGAACGAGATGTATACAAATGAAAAATACTGCAAAATGGTACTGTTGTATGGGCAATGTAATCGAAATAAGAGAGGCGGCAAGACTTTAAACCATTAAATTTCCCAGTCGAAGACATCCATCTTATTGTACAATTGACGGTACTGTTCAACGCTTGTATCAAACTGGGAGTTGTCATAGACGTATTCCCTTATCTCGTGCCTCACCTTCAGCGGATACCCGATGAGGATGTAGTAGGACATGCCCTGGCGCATCCGGAAAGTAGTGTCCGCGATATGAGCAGGGCTTGTTCCTACTCAAAATCGACGGTATGGAACATATTATATACGTACGGTGCATATCCTTGTCTTCCAAACCTGGCACAGGAACTAATGCCCGGAGACCAGAAGCGTCGTTTTGATTTTTGCAATTTCGTGTTAAACACACTGGATGAAAATCTAAAAATTTTTAATAAAGTTTTGTTGTTAGTTGAATGCCAGTTCTCGAGGAAAGACACTATTAATACAAAGAGTACGCATTATTGGTCCCTCGAAAACACACATCTAATATGACGGAATCGCCACCCAGTGCGTTGGTCGGTGAATGTGTGGTGCGGAAAACAGAAGAGCACCTTAATTATCCCAATGTTTTTCGATGGAACTTTAACATCAGACACATACACAACAATTTTATCTGTACCGTTAGCCAATTGTTTAGAAGATGAAGTTTCCTTACGGGATTTGTCACGCATGTGGTATGAGCATGATGGTGCCTCCACACACAAATCTGCGTAACTATGTACATATTGGTGCAGACATTTGACACTCGAATAACCGGCTACGGAGGTCAAGAGGTTGCAGAAGCTACAGGTGGAGTTTTTCATGAGGGTTTGGTACTGCATTTCTGCGGAAGGCAGTCATTTTGAACTTATTTTAAATTGATCATTCTGATATAATAAAGCCCCTGATTCTTGATTGGAGCATTATTCCACATGATACTATAATTTGAATGGCAAATCATGTATTATTTTTGCTGCTGTTTGTTTAAACAAGCTGTTTAAATCTTTTCGGTGCAAGTTGTTTTTCTTCCATTTAACTTTTATTGTTTGACAAACAGTAATACGAATTATCCATCTATGATGTTTACTACGATGTTTTAATATAACTACGATGCTTTTCTTTTGATCTTTCTGTATATAGTAAATTACTGTAATCTAAACTCAATTTGTATACGACCCCCTTTTCTGAGCAATTCAGATGCTTCAACTTTAAGTAGGCATAACTCGTTCAGTTTTTTCGAAATAAAATGAAACTTTTTGTATTTACTTCGTTTTTGTGTACTGCATCTTTTCCTAAATATAATTGATAGGACATGGGGACCGTATAAAAATTTAATTTATGTATTTGTTTTGTAAATAAGGTTTTTGGTTCGTAAAGCACGTATAAACACATTCTTTACTTCTTTTAAAACATTTTTCAATTTGGAAGTGCATATCAAAACCGAATGGTTCGCGAATTAGCTATTGGTTCACATTAAGGCTGGACACCCTTTATATATATATATATATATATATATATATATATATATATATATATATATAGTATAATAAAATAAAAGTGAAAACGTTCCAAAACATACAATGACAAATAGGAGAGAAATTGGAGTTCATGAGACACAACTAATGTAGATACAAAAAAAAGTCTTTGGACTAAACTGGATATTTATTATGATTTCTAAGGCTGTCGCTGAATTAGGTCAGTGATTTAGAGTTAAGCAATGTTTTATGGATCCACCTTCCCCCTGTACAGCAGAAATTTTTGACTTAATAGAAAAAAAAGAAAAAAAAAAATTGAGCCATGTTGAAAGGTTAAACCTATTTCTAACACATGGATGATAAACCTGATAATATAGTAAATTGAAATTATGAAACAGAACATTAATGCATCGCTCAAGCAGAGGAATATTAAGAAAAAATTTATAGAAAAAAAAAATTATCTATCTATCTATCTATCTATCTATATCTATCCATCTATCAATATATCCATCTATCTATATCTATATCTATATCTATATCTATATCTATATCTATATCTATATCTATATCTATATCTATATCTATATCTATCTATCTATCTATCTATCTATCTATCTATCTATCTATCTATCTATCTATCTATCTATCTATCTATCTATATCTATCTATCTATATTTATCTATCTATATCTATCTATCTATCTATCTATCTATCTATCTATCTATCTATCTATCTATCTATCTATCTATCTATCTATCTATCTATCTATCTATCTATATATATATATATATATATATATATATATATATATATATATATCAGTGAGTTAATAGTAATATTACTCTATCCAGGTGCTAGAAGGTTTTGGAGACAGACATTGTAACTTTGAGCCGTTGTCTCACAACAAGAACGACACACTAGACTAGGTTGTCCAGTAAAAACTAAAAAATACTTATTCCTTTGAAATTTCGCCTAACAGTTAGCGTCACCTTTATATGTGTAACATCTTTCCTCTCGATTGCTGAATTTTGTCGAAGTAATTTCGTCAAAAGGGACGGAAGTTTGTAACAGGAAATGACGTAAGCGCTCGCTATTTGATTTGACCAATGAGAGCACGTGTGGTCCCTACCCTCGCATCGGGGTCCATATGTAGTCGTTTTTATATTGTCAAAGTTAGTATTTCAAAAGATTCGAATTCTTATTCAGGATAAACCTACGATAAAGGCTAAGGACTCGTGTAAGAAATCTGAGGTTAATTTAAGTGTGTAAACTATATTAATAATTATGTTTACTGTTAAGGTATCCGACTACGTTGAAAACGTCATTTTCGGTCAAAAATCACATTTTCTTTTTTTTATTTGATATTTTTAAAATTCAAACAATTATCTTTCTAAATCTGCCTTTGTTTTGTCTGTGCGATTATTAGAAAAAAAAGTTACAGGTGTTCAAAATATTATTACAGCGGTGAAATTGAAACCGGAAGAGGTGAAATCGAAACCGGAAGTTGACTGCTTCACATGCTTTTTACCCATAATTTTTGCAATTTCAACCCATTATAATTTTAAAAACAATTTTTGGCATTTTTTAAACTATTTTATTGATAGGCAACAATTTCAATCTTTTAATTGGACTTTTGCGATTGGCAACATCTGTTTCTTCTGACCTCATATGTTTTTGTTTTGATTTGAATCTTTCGAATGTTGCTCGCAAATTTCTTCAAAAACCGGATTTTTTTTTGCTTTAATTGCACAATTTTTAATTGTTAATTGTTTCTGAACATTCTGCTTTTGATATTATCAAAATTGAATCAAATTAACCTCTTGAAAACGCAACTATGCTGGTGAGACATTTACAAAAACAGTGGAAGTGTTGACTTGTAATGTTCTTGACTTGAAGTGCTCAAATTTGTGATGAACGAAAACTGGGATAAGTAAAGGTATTTTTACAGAACAAAGAATGTTTTAGTGGAACATTAAGAGGTAATAGAATATTTTATTTAAATTGGGAAGTGTGTTTTCAAGTTTGTGTTTCTCCAATTGTTTTGAGAACAATCTGTACCTGCATGAAGATTACATGTTTGGACTGACTTCTAATGTGACTTTAAAAATGCTCCGATTAAAGTTTTATCGTCCTTTTTTCAGCTACTGAAAAGCTAAAAAAGCAAAGTGTTATTAATTTGCAACCTATTTTTAGAAGGTGAGTGATTGAAAGATGATATTTACCTGTGAAAAAGCTATGTGCTAAGCTGAACTGGCCTTGTATGACAAAAGGAGCATTTAGACATTGTGAAAGAAAGTCTTGTCTGTGCTGCTACACCAACGGCTAAAGATGCCATGAACGACACTGCTTTTTAAGCGAAAAGCATTATAAAATGTTTCAAAATGTCAGTTGAAGAATGTGGAATTCTCCGTTGACGGCAGAGACACATGGACATTCATCGCTAAATGTGATTTCTATAGAAACTTTATACATTGACACTGGGAAATTCTAGATTTAGAAATGTTATCAAAGTTTTTTAGAATTCTATAAGTCCAGTCATACATGCGTGTTCCTGCAATCATCTGGGATTTACTTCAAACATAGTGCGTACAAAATCTTTGTATGTTTTTGCACTACGAAATCTTAAAAATATGTATTTCTTTTGTGATGGTGATTCCAAGGATACCTTTCTGTTAAAGATGTGTATGGTGTCAACAATGTCATCATATGAGTGCATAAGATACTTCTAAGAAAGATTGAGTAGTCGGAAAAGAAAATTTTTAAAAAAGGCGAGAAAAACCTCGGTGAGAAGGAAAAACTTATCAATGTTATGTTTAATAAAATTCTACACTGTTTTAGCACTAACACCAATCACGCCAAAGCTATGCTAAGTGCTACAATAGCAGTATTTTTCACTGTTGCTCCAACAGGGAGAAACCCATATATGGGCCGTGCCCGATTTGAGCTGAGAACTGGTGTGACTATCAACGAGGAAACGACACCAGAAAAAAAATAAACAGAAAAAATTGTATGTATTTCTGTGAAACTTTAAAATATTGTTAAACCTGTGTACACAAAGCAGAGTGATAAGCAGTTATTATAAAATTGCCTCCACGGTAAGACACAAATAAAAATGTATCATTTAACGCCTGTTTGTGGCAAATCATTTTGAAAGAAACTTTTATCGAGCTAAAACCATTTTCTTTGGGTACCCATATATTACCGTCATTATTTTTAAAAAAGCTTTCATTGATGTGTTAGGTATTTTGAAAGCATTTGGCATAAATGCAGGGAATTATATACTGCGTAATGAGAGATTTGTTGACATCTTTCGAGTCGGTGACTCGAAACAACATTTTTTGCCTTTTATAAAATCAACCAGAAAAAAAAAGGAGGCCCAAAGAAAGAAAAAATTTAACCAACTTCCAAAGAGTGGGAGTGTTACTTATAAATCAGGAGAGTTTTAGTAGTATACTTGTCATATTTTGTTTTGAAATTGATTTTATAAAGTTTAAATGCATTTTTCTCAAAACCATTTTTTGTAAATTTCATGATATTTCAAACATGATATCTAAAAAACTATTAGAGATACTTGTATGAAATTTTACACAAATGTTATTATTGGTATTATCTAGAGAATGACCTACAAGCTAAGATATTGAACAATTTTTAGTTATTTTATTGTTGTATTTCTTTCTGAAAGTTACGATAATTTGATTGAATTTCCTAGTTCGCAAGCTCGACTGGCCATAACTTTTGATTCAAAAGAAGTAATTTACCACTTGTAGGTCATTCTCTAGAAATGTGTTTTAAAAATGTATTGCAGCAATATTTTATGGAAAATATAAAATATTTTAAAAAATAGAGTGTTTGAAAAAATTCCAAAATTTGATTAAAATTTCTTTAAAAATTTTAATTTTTGCCAATTTTTATGTACATATATTATTTCTAACTGTACTTTTAATTATTGTGTATAAAAGTGAAACTGATAATGTAAAAATATTAGGGATTTTTTGAAAACTTAAAAAAAAAAGTCTCCGAACGTAGTCGGATACCTTAAGCGTGTCTGACAAAGTTCAACATTCTTAAGAAAATACGAGTAAGTAATAAGGAATTATTCGAATTAAATTAGTGCGTATCTTTTTCATACTTTGAGATTAATTCCTGCCACTGTCAATATAATATTTTTATGTAATTGTGATTAAAAAAAAAGTTTTCTCGATTAAAAAAACTAATCAATTACACGAGTAATTTTGATTTTCTCTAATATTTCTAATTTTTATACATTTACTAAGCTAATTAAATTTTCATGATATTGTGATTAGCAGAGATGGGTAAATCCAGAGCAGAATATATGCGAAATCCAAATCTCTAGTAGTTGGTTTTTCTATATTGTTAAAGAGTTAGCATTTCAAAAGATTCGAATTCTAAAACTGGATTTCGTTTACTTACTCTACTTAACAAATAACAGCAAGTCTTATTCAGGATAAACTTAGATCCTTACGCTCAATTGCCAAAGTCTCTGGGCTCGTTGTGCATGAAATCTAAAGTAACATTTATCTGTGTAAACTATATTAATAATTATATTTACTGTTAAGCATCTTACAAAGTTCAACATCCTCAAGAAAATACGAGTAAGCAATATGGAATTATTCGAATAAATGTTTTAGTGCGTATCTTTTTCATACTTTGAGGTTAATTCCTGTCGCTGTCAATGAAATATGTTTAATTGTGATTAAAAAAGTTTTCTCGACTAAAAAATCCTAATTAAAACTCCTGAATGAAATTTTCTTTAAAGATATACAGTCACTAGCTAAATTATTAGACGCACTCCTGTTTTTTAATAATTAATTGTTTATATAAGTTTATATGCAATACTTTCACATTTAAGCATAGATCAATGGATTTTTAATGAGGAAATTTATTATATATCTTGTATTTGTATTTTTTTTTCACACATGGCAACACACAAAGTTAATAAATTCTCACATGAACGTAAACAAGTCTAAACCTGCTCGAATCGCATTCATACATGCTTCAGTTGCAAACGTATTTCTGTGGGTTAATGTGCTTTGTTTGTTAAATTACAAGTTTTATATTACGCAGTTATTTGTTTATTTCGTGTGCGGCGTTAAAATAATCAGTTTGTACACTTTCAGCATGGGTAAAAAAGGCTATCTTTTTCACCATGTAAGAAAGCAGAAGTAAAGGCCCTTGTGAGTGCAAAATTGCTTCCAAACCGCGAAATATCACGAAGGTTGAAAGTTTCTGAAGCTAGTGTACGATGCATAAAGAAGAGAATTGAGTCAGGGCGAGAATTGCGCCCAAAAAGAGAGAAAATGCTGCAGAAAGCCTATTTTCACCCCAAGGTCTAATAGATCTTTAAAGAAAATTTGCCTTGAAAACAGATTTGCTACCACAAAAGTGATAAAATCGCAGCTTCAAGATATTAATGTGAATGCTTCTGAACGCACTGTTCAAAGAAAATTAAAATATTTACATTTTAAGACCTGCCGCTCCGCCAGGAAACCTGACTTAACCCCTGCAATGAAAGCAAAGCGTCTGCATTAGTCCAAGCAGTGGCGTGATAAAGATGTGGACTTCTGGAGATCGGTATATTGTTATTATTTATTCACAAACAAAGTGTTTAACCATTTTCTATGATTACAGAAGGAACAGCAAATATGTTTATTCATTATTTTTTATTTTTGATAGGTCTGCTTAAGTGATGAAAGCACGTTTGAAATTTTGCAGAACAAAGCTCAGCTTGTACGTCGTCGTCGTGGAGAAAGTTTCATTCTGACTGTGAAACACCCTACAAAAATAATGATTCTGTCAGTCATTAGCGGCAAGAGTACTGAACATCTGTACGTGGTTAAAGGTATGATGCGGCAAGACCAGTACAAAAATGTCTTGCAAAATCACTTTATTCCACCAAAGAATGGTTTCCAAATGGAGAACCATACATTTTTATGTAAGATGGAGCTCCCTGCCATATAGCTCGGTCTATCAAGGCCTTTTGGCAGAACAAAATATCCCTCTGCTAGATTGGCCGGGTAATAGTCCTGATATGAACGCAATCGAAAACGTTTTGCAGTTAATGAAAAGAGAAGTAGCTAAATATGTGATTACAAATAAAACGCAGCTCTTAAAAAATAATTCACATGTGGAATCATCATCCTCAAATGTAGAAGGCAGTACAGCCTTGTATTGATAGCATGCTGCGCATAATTGAAGCTCTCATAGCGGCTAAAGGTGGCTGAACAAAATATTAATATTTAATTATATTTGTTCCTTTTTCTTTCAAGAGTCAATAAATGCATATTTTTTTCTTTAATGATGATGTTTTATTTGTGATAATAGATTATTAAATGGACAACCAAAAACATACACTGTATCTGATAAATACAAAAAACCTGTATAGTATCACCCCTGATAATTAATATTTTTCATAAAATCTTATAGTTTGTCTAATAATTTGGCCAGGCACTGTAGTTATTCGATAGAAAATTATTTCCAATTATACTTGATTCAAGACTCAATTCAATCTCACTGAATTAAATTACACTCGATTCAACCACACTTGAACCATCTTCGGTACATGATAAAAATACAAAATGAAGGAAATCTTTCATTTTTCGAACTATTTGATTCGGAGAAATGAATATCGCCACCGAAATCCCTGTTTGTCCATTTTCATGTCTATCGTATCCACTGTTCCCCGAACTGAACAAGAAAAAATATTTTTGATAAAAAATTGCTTTGGTCCTGGTGTTAAATAAATAAAATATTCATTAAAGATATAACTATTCATTCATACTCGATTCATTTTTTCAAATTTAAATTACAATTGCATATTTACCACGATAACATGTCAGATTTTACACATCATATGCGACTACTACTGTAAAAGGCTCGTTTCTTTTCTTATGAATATTGATTTCCGAAATGCTTTGAGCTGGTTCATCTTTTTCTCCCATGATCTTTTGCATTTGACATTGTTATAGACATCCATTTCTCTTCCCTAGTGACGTTGGAAAAATTTGTTGACATTCAATAAGTAAATAAAAGACGTCAACGTGACGATACAAATTTCTTTTTGTGAAAACCTCAGGAAACCATGTTTCGAGCTGTGAGGTGAAAAGCCTAGGCTTTTCAAGTGGTCATGAACAGTTTAATTGGATAACTAAATCTCTCAGCGATCTCAAGAGTTGTTATTCAAAAAGTTTGAGAAAATTAATGCCTTCATTGTGTGTTCATTAGCTTCAACTAGACTTACAGATCGTGGTGCATGATCAAAGTCTAAATTACCGGATAGAAATTTTGTAAAACAGATTTTTCACGTGTGTACTGTCAAAACATCTTCGCCATACACATCGGCTAATTATTTTTAGAATATTTGAAGTTTTCTGAGCTATGGCTTTAGTTTAATTTTCATTTTAAAGCCATTTACCAATTTTAACCTGAATTTATAAAAATATTTTTTGTGCACAACCAACTCTTTTTTAATATGAAATGTTTATTACATCCAATTTTCATTGCTAAAAATCATTTCTGCATGATTATGTTTTGAGTTTTTTGAATTTTCATAATTAATTAATTAAGATTAATTTCAAGGCTAATTTTTGCTTTAAAAATACTTTAAATATCTTAGAAGCTTTATTATTATTTGTTTCCTGTTGAGTAATGGCCATGAAAACATTCTCAGGCTGCTGTGGCAAACAATATTTCAAAGAGGAATACTACTGAAATGATGTATACAAAAATTAGTCCTCAGCTGATACTGCAATTCGACTTCTTAATATAAATATTGCAGATAAAACTCAATATATTTCCTAGATGTACCAAACTAAATTATACTAAGTATATTATAGTACTATATTTTAGTATATTATAGTCATACAACAAGAGCTAAAACTTGTTGCTCTCTTTGTTGAAATATTACCGAATTGTACTACATATTATTTTTAACCCTCTAACTGGATACCTTCCTCCTGAAAAGTTATTCCGAAAGCGTTTAACTCTTTATTTTGCGATTTCCTTCAAAAATGAAACAGATTTTTTCCTTTCTCCCTTTAAGAACATGGGAGGTCGAACGGGAAAATTTTACGACCCAGTTCGGTCCTTTTTGAAAAGTAAGAACCAAGAGATCAATCGTTTACAGCTAGCTGTTAAAAAAGTTGCCTTGGGCAATCTTCTTTGAAAGCGTAGATATCCTCTCTTGATCAATCCTCTTTGAAAGATAGGGTGTTTTTTTCTCCTATATGTTCAGTCACAGTAAAATTAAAAACGAAATGAAAGGTAAAAAAAAAAAAGAGAAAAAATGAAATAAATAGTGTATGTTAGAAGTTGAAAAATAATTATATTTTCTTCAAAGAAAATTTATTTTTCTGTCATTTTTTAAAAATTAATATATATATATATATATATATATATTTGGTATTGCGATTTGAACCAGAAAAAGAATCCTGTATTCATTTTTGAATATGAGAGTAAGAAAACGCGCTCACTTTCCTGTTTTTAAAAAGTAATGATGTAAAAAAGAGCAAAGGCTCTATCTCATTTTTAAACAATAACACAATAAATATTAGATACAATGATTATATTTATGAAATAAAACCGATCTTTCTCTATTCAGTTATATTTTTAATTTAAAATAGCATAAAAAAAAGGATTTCAATACTTTAATTTATTAGATATTTTTATGTTAACTGAATATTTTTCGAAAAATTTAAATTTTCCTTTCTAGTGTACTTTTTTTCGAACTTCTTGTATTAAATAAAAATTCCTTTTCTACATCGGTATTTGTGATGGACATAACACACATTCAGTCAATAATTTTTTAATTTTAATGGGGGATATACTTCTTCAAATGCGCATGACAGTACTTAACCATTTTCTACTCAAAGTTAAATTTCTTATATTTCTGTTTCTTTTATTACAAGGAAAAAATGTCACACATCGATAACTACATTTTCACACAATTCAGTCACTAAAAATTCTATTGTGAGAAAAGTTCTCCCTTATTAATCTTGTCTTTCAAAAAACAGTACACTTAAACAATTTTGTTCAGTGAAGTTAACCGACAGTTCCACAATGTATTCATACCAAATTTTAAAAACAAATTTAACACTTGGAAATGTATCCTGTATTAAATTTTTCAGTATACACAAATATTTCCTGCTGTAGGAAGATATAGTATGAGAGAGATGTGGTGTGCGGTTGTGAAAGAATGTTTTCGTACGTGTAGACTATTTTTTAAAAT
>BMAU01013151.1:110000-378703 GCA_019973935.1 Trichonephila clavipes | reverse complement strand
GACGGAGGGAAAATGGCTTCAAAGAAAGAATGGCGACGTGGTGAGAAGTGTTGGAATGGGGTTTTTATCGCCGGTGCATTTGAAGGATCAAAGAGAGTCATTGTTAGGTTCGCGCTAATAAGGCGCTAATGAGTCCGAGGGGCGTGTAGTGGACTTACCCCTGCAGTTAAAAAGGGTCATTTTCGGGAGATCGAGAAGGTTTTGAGAGATACAAGAGAAACGACTGAGGAAAGCGGATTTTTTTCTGGAGTAAGAGGAAAAAAAAGTGTGGATGAACGTCTGTGGTGTAGTCTAACCTATCTAGTGAAACTACAGAGAACTATGGGGAAGCGTCCTTCTTACAATGCTGAGATGTGTGGGAGAATGAAATCCGACGTCTGAAAGAGACTCATCATACCGGCTTGGCGCAAAGAGACATTACCATGTCTCGCATTATTAATAATTATTTAGTTGAGCAAATAAAAAATTTTTTCTATAATTTTCTGTGAGTTCACCATCTCGCTACCCCTCCACGATGTCACAATTTGCTACTTTTCCATTTATTGCAATTGACGAATTTTTTTTATGAAATGACTTCATTTTTCAAGAAACTCAGTCTTAAGTGTGTAACTCAAATGAAGTGATGGGCTTATAAATAAAACGGAAATTTTTTTGTAATACTATTGAGTTGAACGCATGACACAATGGTACACAAATACAAAATTGAAGGCACATACATTTTAATAATGCGAGATGGTAGAATTAACATTCACGCGATTTCTCTAGTAGGCAGCTCTAGGTAACATAGTGTTACATGGATCGGGTTTCGTGGATTTTATGCTATTAGTCGCAAAGAGCAAGACAGTTCTTCAGGAGCAATGAAAAGATAGTGTGGAAAAACCATCCTTAAAGTACAAGGCACAGCACTAAAATTCGCCCTATAAATCCCTGAAGGTTTTCACGACTATCATCATCTAAAAATTCTAGTCTAAGCAAGTGTCTAAAACAGTGATTCCCAAAGAGGTCTCTATGGACCCCAGAGGTCTAAGACGAGTTTCAAGGGTCAACAAGAAATATATTTCAGCGTTTCTTTCCAGAATTAAGTTAAAGCAGTATAACATTGGAGATATTGTGAATTTTCTCAATTTGTTTGAGTTAATCCGTCAGGACATTTGAATCAACGATTGGCATTTAACTGCCCTTTATTTAAATTTTGAAACAAGGTGTGAGAAGGCTTTGACTATGGTGGTTTGACTATTGCATTACTATAGTTACAATCAATTCATATGGTCACATTGAAAAAAAAAATCATATTACAATAGGAATTGATCGAAATAAGCACATCTTAAAGTAAAGTTTAAAAACACATGCAAGTAATTTTGGCTTTAAAAGACGTACCTGTTAAGGAATATCGTTAGAAAGTTTTTAATGGTTTTTCAAGTTAGAAGTTTCAACACGGTACAAAGAAGAAGAAGGGGAAGGGGGAGGGGGGACTAGTTATTACTAACAGAGGAGATTTAGGGTTAAAACTGAAAAGATTGATAACAAATGTCGAAATGTGTTATTCAAACAACAAATTCATCCTTCCCATTAAAAATATTTGTTTGTTGTTCAGTTATTTTATGTATTTTTTAAATTTTAATCTAGTTAATTAACATGGGCTTCTTAAGTTCTAAACACTATACTTCAATACATTGTGAAATTTAATTCTTTTAAAATAAGTAGCTCCAAACCAGCTGTCAAAAAGACATTTTAAGTTGATAAATTTATAAAAATTCATTATTAGGTATACTGGGGTCTATGAGGCAAAAATGTTTGGAAGCTTATGGTCTAAAACAAGAGCATAACGTTAAAGATTATCCGCAAGCAACCTATCGTCTTCAACAGACGAAGTAATACTGACTCCGTTTCAAGGAGCGACTAAGATTTTTAGTCTGCGAAACTATCTTCCAGCGCGTTTTGGACAAATCCAGTTACGTCATAGATTCGGGTATTATAGATTTCTTCAGTAATTTCCAGAAGCATTCCTATGATCGCAGTCACCATTGCGCCTAATTTCGATTTAAAACCCCATTTTGATGTAAGAGACGGCGTTGCTTGCGAATTTTACAATTTTTATCACAAAATAAACGCAACATAAAGTAATATTAACGTATTTAACATCCAGATATAAATTATTTAAATTAATTTAAGGTAAAATTAAGCATCAACTACACAAAGTTCGTAACAATTCTTTAATGAATCAAATACTCGAGGTGTTTGCCTTCAAAACGAATGCATCTTTTCAAAAGTGATCATTTGATGAACCGTGAGCAACAACCTGGTAAAAATTTGGAACTTTTAATTCATTAAAGTATTAGAAAAATATTTCCCGTTTAATTTTTAAGTTTATTATTTTGTTCGAATTACGCACTGAAGATTGATCTTTTTAAATGAAGTCAATGCTTATGTATTAATTTTTAAGGGACTATAAAATAACTTAAAATGAAGGTATATCTAGCGATAAATACAGAAACTAAATAAATAGCTCAATTTAAATTGCTCAAGTTTTTACCCCGGTTAAATGTCGTTATCACTACGAAAATTTCCCATAAAACGTGAATATTCTTGTTAGCACTTTTATTGAAGCTGATTTCTAAGAGCATATTTTACAATGTGTGCTCAGGTATGCAAAGAAGTAAAGTTGCATCAAATTATGTAAAAAAAGAGTCGTGGAAAACAGCATCTTTTTTAAGTTTCTCCTCGTGTGGTGACGTGGCCGCGGTAGCCAGTGGTATAGGTATCGGACTGTGGCTTGCTGTCACAGGTTCGAGCCCAGTACCACTAAAGGCCCGCCGTGTAGGGCAGCGATGCACGTTAAATCTGTCGAGAGCTGAAACGTCCTCCCGTTGGTGTGGTGTGGTAGTTAGGAGACCAGCTCAGGTGTCGTCCACGTCACTTGACCATGGTTCAAAATTACGTGGTCCGTCGCCAAAAGCCCTCGTGTAGCTGAACAGTGCGACGTTAATATTCAATCAATCAACCTCGTGTGGTGACAGACCTGCATTGGGAAACCAAGATTTAATTACTTGCGCTCGTATAAACTCCATCGACGGGAAGTGAATCTCTTTTCTATACATATTTATATTTTTTTTAACGCATGGAACCTCTACATTTGATTCGTGGAAAGCTGGGGATCCACAGAACACAGATTGAAGACCATTGCTTTAGAACAGTGATGGTGAACCTATGACCCGTGTGTCAGACACTGCTCCACGATTGTTAGGCAATCACTTGCTTGTTTACGCAGGTTTATGTAGATTTTCTGATTTGTGTGGATTATTTATGTTCTATTTGTAATTTTCAAGCACTGCATTGACACAAAAGCAATTTAAATGCTGTCTATAACCTTCAATTGGATCATTACAGTTCCAAAGATACGCAAAAGACTACAAATGTGTATGAAAGTAAGTAGTATTTCAAATAAAGCAAAAGTGTTTACAAAATATATCAAGTAAAGAATATAATTTTACTCACATTTAGTTTGTTGAATAAAATTCGATAAACCAAAGCAAATAACCATATTAAAGCACTTTCTTTGGATGAAATGCACTTTTGTAAGGTAATGTAAGGCTACTTTAATTTGAATTATAAAGCTATCTTAAAAAGATAATATATACCCAAATTTAATTAAATGGTTCTACTCTACAGTCAATGAGGGCAAAGGTTTAACTTTATAATACTCTTCTGGGTAGACAATATTTTGTGATGCTTCTTTGTTTGTGCAGATACAAAAATGATTGTCTGATTTGCTTACTCTAAAACACAACAAATTACACTCCATAAGTAAAAGCAATCCATGTCTAGATCAAAGCCACTAAATTTTAAAGTTAAGACCCGAACTTTGTTGATAAAGTTTGGGAATAGTAAAAATCATCAATTATTATCAACGCTTTGTCGAAGATTTATGATGCGAAATCCAGGTTCATATTTGAATTTCCCTTGCGTATTCCATGCGAAATATTTTTAACCATGTGTATGGTTTATACTTCTTCCCTAAAGACGCATTCACACCAAGGCAGCCAGCGTTGAGCGTCTAGGCAATCAGAGACGCTGGACGCTAATTTCCTTGGTGTGAAAGCTGCTTAACTTTGTTGGAGATGAAGGAGAGAGGGCACGGTAAACATATGATTACAAACGATGCACAAATTTGATTTCGTAGTGACATGTTACTCCAGACTTTAATGATGCATCTCAATGTTTGATTCATTTTGAATGTAGGCAGTCACCTTAATTATTTTGATACATTGCATTGCTATTGTGTGTGTGTCTTTTACTATAGTGTCGATTTTATGTGAGTATAGTTTATTTTTTCATTGTTCTTCATTTAGTTTTTTAAATGCCTTTTTTATTTCTCAGTGCAATTGGTGAGAATACTGTTATGTCAATTAATTTTCATTTGAATTCAAACTATACAGGAAATTGACCTCTTTGGATTGATTTGTTCAAGTGGAATGAAATATTATGTTTCCCATTGCGCCAGAACTGAGCGGTTTTGATTGATCTATGTTTGAAGTTAAATATTTTGTTAGTACTTTCCCCCTTTTTTAATGTCTTGCAATTTTATGTTTCAAATTTAACTTTCCCATTTTTAAGTCAATTAGTATTCAGTGTCTGTTACTTTTTTCAATGTAGGCAGTCACCTTAATTATACTTAGCCACAGTAACGCATTGAAGGGGTACTGCTAGTTCAATATAAAAGTATTATTATTTAATATAATTATTTTGTATTTTAAAATTCAGCCTTATATTTATTTCAGAAAATTCCATTTAAGGTTAGATATTTTAGAGGTGAATTAAATTTTTATCAGTTTATTTTAACAGTCAAATTTTTCCACAAATATGTTTAACAATGTTCATGTCATTTTCTTTTCATACAGAAAGTCGTTCGCGCTTTATGGAAACGACTTTAATGGTTAATTTTTATCAATAATTCAGTACCTTTTGGTGCAATTTGCTTCTATCTGATCTGGATAATAGCTCGAGCTCGTATTTTTGATAAAAGTAAATTTTTTCTTAGTACTGTCCCGCAAATTTTTCTCCATTCCTCATGAAACCTTTTCCAAAGTCCATTCAGCGTGCTTGGATGGTTTTTCCCTTAAGGTCTGTTTACACGTATACTTATTTGAGGTATTTTTCTTTCAAGCTAACTTTTGGAGGGATTATTGTCCAGTTGTCATAGCAACGGTTTCGAACAGCTTTTTGCGAATGAGCTGAAAGAATTGCTCTCAATTCCAGCTAATGGGGTTCTTCGACTCCCTACGTCATATACAAGATGGCACCCTTGGCATCGTCAAACGCATCGGAGATGGCCGATAATATTCTTAACAGAATGGTGCTCCATTTCTGTTTACGACCGTCAACAAAAGCGCGAGTGAATAAAAGAAATACTATTGGATGTTCGTTTTTCGAACGAGAAAAATCGGTTAGTAATTTTTCAGTGTGAAGCCGAGTGCGGTAGACGTCTGAACGTATCGTTTTGTTTATGCCAACACTTCACCATTAAGGTTGCTTCATTGGTTCTAAGGTTGCTTCGAAAGAAACTTGGTGGCCGCAGTAGCCTAGTGGTTAAGACATCGGATCGTGGCTGGCGTGTCATGAGTTCGAGCCCAATACCACTAAAGACACGCCGTGTAGGGGAGCGATGCACGTTAAATCTGCCGAGAACTCAAATGTCTTCCCCCCTCAAGGGGTTCACCTTTTTTAGGTGAGTACGGGTTTCACGCTCCCGAGGTGCCGTAGTGATCTTTTCCTTTTCCCAAGGGGTTTACTGTCTTTGGTAAACACGGGCTTCACGAACCCGGGGAACCCTAGTGATCTTTCTCTATTTTCGGCCCTCTTTCTTGCCATTCAAATTTCCCTTTTCTTCTTTTCCCGTCCAGACCACAGACCTATATTAAACAATGAACTTTGTTCTAACTTAGTTTTTTTCTAGTAAAAAAAAATTATATTTTTTACTACCGTATTATGGTTTACATTTTATATTACGTTCTTTTAATTTGATTTTTTTAAATTTCTTTCAATATTTTGATTTTGTTGCTTCTTTTGTATTCAATTGACAATGTTTTTCTTTACTTATTATCTTTTTTTTTCTGCCTCCAAGTCCTGTGGCAGACCAGGACTGAGTGGAATGAAGTTGTGTCTGATTTTTTTTTCACTTTTGGTATGATGACACTACAGACTGCTCCCTGGGAAAACTGGCACTTGGAGCGGGGTGTTGAACTTTTGAGGACCTTTGGACTAGTGAGGTGGGGTCTTGGGGAAGCGGCCATGTATTACCGGAGAAAAGCTGAGTTTTGAGGAGCCCGGGACAGCCTAACCAGCATGTCCTGGCTGCTCTATCAGCTGGTGTATAATCCCGTCTTGTAGTTCCAGGTGGTGCCTCTGGGGTACTGCATTGCAGACGTGCTCTCGAGGTGTTTGCTGAATCTAGGGCTAGCCCTGCGATTTAACTATTCGATTCTCCTCCTCCTTTCTCAAAAAAAAAAATAAATAATTAAATTTAAAATAAATCAAATTAAAGAAAAAAATCAAAACGCATTTATTAAAACCCCCTACCCAACTAACATTGATTCCATTGTTTTTGACTAACAAATCGGCACTTTATTGCGGCGTCCCGTAAAAAAAATTGTCTTGGGATTCTTTCGCTTCGCTAAATAAGCAGCAGTTGACTTCAGACGGCTGTGGTACCTCTCTTCGCTGTCCCCAATAGAGCTATAGGGTTAGTGCTGCAGATTTGTCCATATGAAGCGATCTCGCCCTTTATCAGCCTGTTTACCAGATGACCGGCACATTGCCTCCCTTATAAGGTTGTATTAAATTTGATCTCTTCAAAATTTTGATTTTATCGATACCTAATAATTCGAATATAATTCAAAACGCTGTTCAAGGAATAGGCGGAGACCCTAAATCCATTAAAAAACTACGTTCAGGTGATTTGTTAGTTGAGATTAATGTTTGTAAACAAAATCTTTTTGTTGGCAAAATCATTTTTACTTTGACAGATCTTTTTAACTCAGGTCGAGGTGTCATTTCCGAACCTGACCTTGTGTAGATCCTTGAGGTATTTTCATCGTTGTTCAATAGCCCTAAACTCCCGACCATAACTTTAAAAAAGATGGTTCGCCATTATTGGCCAATTAACATGTTCTGCAACTATCGTGAAATATAACTTACTTAGCCAGTTACTTTAATTGTAATATATATATATCCCATATATTTCTAAAAATAAAATGTCCACTGAAGTTTACATGTACATTGGCCAATAGCCATTTCTTCTGAAAGGTCATTCCTGTTCACAGTCAGTTGAGCAATAGAAAATAGCCCCACCTGTTCATACGCATCTTTTAACAGTCACTAAAATATATCCATGCCCACCATTGACTAATATATCTCCATTTATTACGAAAAATTTCTATTTTTCTGAGCAGTTAGTTATTCTTTGTTTATACAGGATATAATTTTCGGCTTAAGAAAAATTTGTGTTCCGAAGACGAGGACATGATTCAATTTCATGAATATGTACAAAATGCTATGATATTGGGAATATAAAAACCTGTTACAAAAACGTCAAAAAGTAATTTTATTTCTTTACACCATAAACTTTTATAAATATATTATATATACAAACCATTGTCTAGTTCTTTTTTTTCGTTACATGCAATCACTCAATGCGATTCATCTGTTTTAAACTTGTTTAAATTTTGGTTAAATTAAATTTTTATCCTATGAAATCATATTTTATAATTTTTAAATTACTTTGTGCTGTGTTTTAAATATAATTCGTTTTTTAATACTTTTAACAATTGTTTGGCGCAGCATATTCAACGAAAAATCCCAAACTCACTCAAACGTCCTCCCGTTGGTGTGGTGTCGGCTCAGGTGTCGTCCTCGTCATTTGACCATGGTTCAAATTTCCGAGCTCCGTCGCCAAAAGCCCTCGTATTGCTTAACAGTGCGAGGTTATCAGCTAAAATTTTTGACAATTTGAGATTTTACATTTTCAAATTGTATAGATTTTAACCTCTAAGAATACCTGCAACCTCTTGGCAAAAAAGCCCTTAAAACCATTTTTAAATAATCGTTGAATTTGGGCCACGCCCATTTTAATGACGAAAATTGTAAACAAATTACTTTGTTTTTTTGCTTAAAAGTGTAACGATTGATATAAACCAAAACATGTATCTTTTATTTTAAATTGAGCCTTTTATTTTTTTATTTCCCAACCGATTAGCATTAGACGTGCGATTTTTTCTGAGAAACTACTGTTCAAATTTATGAATTATTTATAAACTATAAATACTTTTTACTGAATTGCTAGGAGAGAGAGATTGAAACAAAAGTAATAATTAAATCTCAGAGAAAAGCTGAGCCTGCAGTGTGGTAAATATTAATTAAAGTCTCATTAAAGCTTATTATACGATTTTTACACCTAATACGTATCTTTTAACTTTTTATTTTTTTATTTCACAGGTATGTAAATTTTTTATGAATTATTTATAATGATGTCTACTTATACTAAAATGAATTGCTTTTTTTTACTAAAATGACTTTTAAAAAAATTTAATTTTTACAAATTTTTTTTAAGTAAAAAATGGGTCAATCATTCTTTTTCAAAATTGGCTGAAAGTATAACAAAGAGTGTGACAAATCTATACGGAACTTTATCACTAACCTTCTGAGTCGTCTTCTTTAGGGATTTAATTCCCTAATTTATAGTGAAGTTTATAATTGAAGATTTCTTGTTGGATAATTAAATCTCAGAGTAAATATTAATTAAAGTCAAATATTTCTTCTCTTTTAAACCTCATAATACTAGTTAGATATATTTGTTAATAAGTCTTTGATTCTATTTGGATAAGATAACCAAATAAAGAAAGTTGTTTATAAAAATGGCTACTGGCTCTTAGTTATTTATTCCCGTTCTCAAAGTGAGGTCCAAGGGGGACCTTCACAAGACGTATGAAAAATTTCAAGTATGTACATAAAACAGATTTTGAGAAAAGGTACATCGAAAACAGCCAATTTAACATTGTCAGTATATATAGAGAGGGTTTCCAACTAATATTCACTCGCTCGAAAGAGACTTAAGACCTTAAGGCTTTTAACTATTCGAAAGTAGACAATTTTACGTATTCCAAAATCGGCACTTTATTTCTGTTTCTTATTCTTTCTTTGCTAAATAAGCATTGACTTAATGTGACAAATTTGTCCATATGAAAACTTTATCAGTGTCCTTTCCATATAAGACGGTTCGATATATTCTTCTGAGAGTAGATTGAATTAATGTTGGCTTTACTTCAACTTTTTCTTATTTGTAATTTGTCGTTGTTAGAAAATCAACTATCGTGAATTCAAACTGTACATTGAAATGGTATTCCCGTCATTGAGCAATAGAAATTGAGTTTCTTTTTTAACGACTAAAATATATCCATGCCTCTAATTATTACGAAAAATATTTTTCAGCAGTTAATTTTTGTATAATTTTCTACAATTTTCTTTCAGCAATTAGTTATAAAAAAGGAGATGTGAACTGTTTAAACAGTTTTTCAACTTTAAATGTTTATGAATCTTTTAAAATTACAGTGCCGAAAGACATTTAGCTTCAAGAATCTTTAGTCGGCTGATTTTTTTAGAAACTTTCTTGAGTTGTCTGCATTTGAAAAGTCATTGAGTTTTGGAAACTAGCTTTTTTTCCTACCAAATATGAGATTTTTACACCGTATAGGTTCTTGAGGGTTTTCTTCAAATTTTTAATAAAAATCAATAATATTTATTCACTGAACTTCACTTTCAATTGATTTTGCTTTTACCAGCATTTTTGTTTTTCTGAAATGCAGCGTAATCGATGAAATTTTTCTTCATTTTTTTCACAGTCATTTCCTTTTTGATTTTTGTATAGGAATTTTCATTCTACAATAGTTTCTTTTTTAACAGTCACTTTCGCATCTTTCAAAATTTTATTTTTGTATAATTTTCTAAATTTTACGGACAAAATGGTGTTAAACAGTTTTCAACTTTAAATGTTCCAATGTCAAATTGCTGGACAGCGTACGAAGAAAATAGCACGCGACACCAGAATTATAATTTTAAACAAAAGCAAAGTCGTAAAACGAATAATTTATAGTGGGCTCAAAACCGTAGCGAAGGGCCGTGAAAAGTTACCTCGAAACATGTTTGCATCCAAATTGAAATTTTATCCCTTGTTTCGACTGTTGTGTCTCTCATTAAAAAAATTAATTACACACACACACACACACACTTTTTCACTTTGATAAAAAAAACCATTTTACTTGCGATTATAACTTGAAAACATACTTTAAATTACAATGTTTATAATGTATGAAGCTTTTTACGAATCGCTATTCATTCACTTTATTTTAAAATAAAATAGAACTATTTTTCAAGTATTGGTAAATTTTCAATCTTATCCAGTTCCATCAAGTTTGGGTGAAGCGAAATGTAGTTTAGAAAGTTGGAGTCAACTGTCTATTTTTGGAAAGAGATAGGGCAAATGTGAAATAATCCTGTGAACTGAAATTATTTGAGTCTTTCAACTGTAGCACGATATACTGTGAAATCAGTGTACACATAAAATATTGTTTTCGTGAAATTTTAAGTAAGTATTTGCATTGGAAAATTTAAAATGCTAATGAATGTTCCTAATGCTGTTGCAAAGAATGTCGAAAGAAATATTGTTTCTCTGAAAATATGAAAACTGTGTTGTATTTATTTCGTTTAACGATATATTCTAGTTACATTATAATTTTTCATAATTTCAATATTGATATTGATGGCTATTTTTATTTTCAGAAAAATAGGGGAATTTTGACAATTGTAGAATTCCAGTATCAAACCAACAACACATGGAAGAAAATCAGAGGTGTAGAAAATATCGAAGATGTCTGTGAGAAAAATAAAATTTTTGAGAGAAAATTTCAACTACATAAACATGGAGTGTTTTAGCAAAGTTTTCTATATTTAACGTGGAAGATTCTTAAGTGGAAATTAAAAAGATTCTTAAGAATTAAGGTTTTTAGGTTTAAAAAAATATTTTCTCGCTCAGATAAGACAGTACATCATTAGCTATCGAAAGATATTATTGAAAACAATCTGCATAAAAATTATTAATGTATTTTCATTTCAATGATGCTGACTTTTAAACAGTTTTGTATAAAGTCTTTCACAGAAAAACAGTCAAGTCATGCGAACTTTCGAGAAAAGTTTCGAATTTAAAAAGCCTTATAAGTTCTTAAGATATCCAATGGGAGAAAAGATGTCTATACAGTTTCAAAGGTCTTCGACTGCATGCTAAAAACATTTGTTTAAAACTATATGTGTCTCATCACCGAAAGTATTGCATTTTTGAAGGGTTGTTACTTGAAAACAATCATTGACCAATTATAAATGGACAACGTGCTATTTATCGTTCAGAGCAACATAAGTTGGTCCGTGTCCTTTTTGAATTTCTGTAAGAAAGTATGTATGAAAGGTGTTGGGACATACCTTTTTGGTTTCGTTTAAATTGCAGTTGAAAATATAATTTAATAATTAAAAATTTTCACTTGTATTTGCAATTTTATGCAATCATTGACTACATTTATAATATTTTCAGCAAACTCTCTGAACTGAAAATAGTTTGGTGACACCTTACGTAGTTTAGAAATGCGATATTTAGCTGGATTTTAATTTGTGCATTAATTTAAAATACAACTCGATTTCAGTATTGCATTCAACTAATAAAAAAAATTATAAAATGAGAAACGACCTTCCACAAAAATTATACACCCTCTTTACGTCACTTAAAATTTAATAAAGATTTATGTGATCTCACCTGAGATTTCCAATAATATAAACTGACAAGATGGCTACCTATCGCAATGATACCCTAAAACATCACTTGAGTAATCTGCCCACCGAAAACTCAGAAGTTTGTCAAGTATACAACAAGGATTTCAATCCCAGAAGTAATTTAAATTCCCGTTTACGTATTCATATCCAGAAAAATCCTCATGTTTGTAAAATATGTAACAAGGTTTTCTCTCGTAGTGATAGTTTAAAAATCCTTTTACGTATTCATACCGAGGAAAAGATTCATGTTTGTGTAGTATGTAACAAGGCTTTCAGTCAAAGTGGTAATTTAAAAAAAAACATTTACGTATTCATACCCAGGAAAAGCCTTATGTTTGTGAAACATGCAATAAGGCTTTCTCTGAAAAATGTAATTTAAAAAGTCTTCTACGTATTCATACCAAGGAAAAGCCTTATGTTTGTGAAACATGCAATAAGGCTTTCTCTGAAAGTGGTAATTTAAAAACTCACCTACGTATTCATACCAAAGAAAAGTCTCGTGTTTGTGAAATATGCAACAAGGTTTTTCCTGAAATTGGTTCCTTAAAGAAACATTTACGTATTCATACCAGGGAAAAGCCTTATTTTTTTGAAATATGCAACAAGGGTTTCGCTCAGAATAGTGCCTTAAATGTACACCTACGTATTCATACCAAGGAAAAGTGTCATGTTTGTGAAATATGCCACAGGACTTTCACTCAAAGTGGTAACTTAAAGAAACATTTACTTATATTCATACCAAGGAAAAGCCTTATGTTTGTGAAATATGCAACAAGAGTTTCGCACGAAGTGATATGTTAAAAAGACATTTACTTATTCATTCCTGAAGAAAACCTTATGTTCATGAAATATTTTAAAAGAATTTCTTACAAATTGTTTCGTTAAATGTACATTTACATACATTAGGTTGGGGAAAAAGAAATCCATTTTTTTTTTGTTAGATGGCTGTAGAATCGATATTTCGTGAAGTATCGATCAAACAATTTCAAATTTAAGCTCGTTGAAAATGTGACACTTCACACTAAAAAATAATTTCGCTGTTTTTGTTTGGTCCATTCATTTGTGAGTTACAGGGTGTTAAAAATAGAAGTGAGCACGGAGAAAATTCGGTACATTTTGCAGTTTTTTTTTTTTTGATAAAGTCGAAAATGCTAGTCAGGCGGCTGAAATTGTGAAAGGTCTTTATGGTGCCGATACTGTAACAGCTAATTACGTGCAATTTTGGTTTAATCGATTTCGTTCAGGTATTTTTTATGTTAAAGATGCACCTCGTACATTTAGAACCGTCGTCGAAATTGTCGATAAAATCACAGATATAATCGAAGTTGACCGGCATGTTAGTATTCGTAGCATCGCCCAAGAGCTAAAGATCGACCATAAAACAGTTTTAAACCATTTGCACAAAGTTGGTTTCAAAAAGATGCTCGATGTTTGGGCGCCACACCAATTTACTTCAAAAACATGATGGATCGTATTTCCATCGGCGAAGCCTTGGCCAAACGAAATCAAATCGACCCATTTCTTATACAGATGGTGACTGGAGATGAGAAGTGGGTCACATACTACAATATTGTGAAAAAATGATCGTGGCCAAAGCGTGGTGAAGCTGCTGAAGCGGTGGCCAAACCAGGGCTAATGGCCAGAAAAGTTCTACTGTGTATTTGGTGGGACTGGAAAGGAATAATTTACTATGAGTTCTTTCCGTTTGTCCAAGAACTAAATTCAGATCTCTACTGTCAACAACTGGACCGTTTGAAGCTAGTGATTGACTAGAATTGGCCAACAGAATAGGTGTTGTGTTCCATCCTAAAAACGCCAGGTCACACCCGTCTGTAGTGACTCGTCAGAAACTTTGGGAGCATAATTGGGAAATTTTAATGCATCCACCGTATAGTCCGGACCTTGTACCAGGTGATTACTACATTTTTTCGCTAAACTTCCTGATTGATAAGAAATTGGGATTAAGAGAAGATTGTGAAAATCGATTACTACATTTTTTCGACAATAAGGATCAAGACTTCTATGAGAGAGGCATTATGAAGCTACCTTTAAATTGGCAACAAATTATACAAGAAAACGGTGGATATTTGACCCAAAGCGGACAATCCGAAACATGTTAAATAAATTTTTTGATTCATATGCAAAAATAATGGATTTCTTTTCCCCCAACCTAATATATATCAAGGAGAAGGGATAATTTCTTTTATATATGTTGCTTACCACTTTATCGGATTAATAAATTATGATACTATTTGCACATTCATCGTATTCAAGAAAAGTGTCAAGTGTGTGAAATATCCTCAACTTCGCCTTCTATCAAAGTGGTATAATTAATAGACATTTATATTATTTTTTTATTACTAATCCCTACCAAGAAAAATCTTTATGTATGTGCAATTTCTGAAAATGCTTTCTGTCACATTTGTTACTTTAAAACACATTTGCGCTCTTTCATGCCTCCCAAAAATTTGACGCTTTATATTTGTGACAAATCTATGCGGAACTTTATCACTAACCTTCTGAGACGTCTTTTTTAGGGAAATTTAATTCCCTACCTATTTCCAATCAACTCCAAAAAGAGGACAGGGATTCCTTATTATGCAGATTAGATAAAGTATTTAAGTCAAACGGAATAGTAAAGTGATGCACAGTAGGAGAGTGAGATTGAAGCAGGAAGTTATAATTGTGAAGTTAGAGATTTATTATTGAAGATTTCTAGGTGGTTAAATTAGGCTCAGGAAGAGCTGAGATTCAGTGTGATAAATATTGATTTATAATTAAAGTCTCATTAAAGTTTTATATTAGGAGTGAGATTAAAGTTAAATGTTCAGTAGGAACATTAGTGAATGTAGTTTTGGGATCTCTTATTGCTGTAATCTCTGCGTGATCGATATTCTAATTGTTAATTAATTTAATCATTAAATATTTAAGTTAATATAAAGGAAAGTCCCTTTTAAACCTCATAAAGCTATTTTGATTTATTTGTTATTAAAAGTCTTTGATTCTATTTGGGAAAGATAACCAAATAAAGAAAGTTATTTATAAAAATGGCTACTGGTTCTTCTTTGACTCAAAATTATTCTCGTTCTCAAAGTGAGATCGAAGGGGATCTTCACACTGGCGCCCAACGAATAAATCCCGAGAATAGAGTCGGATCCGGTTTTAGAATCATTCCGAAACAATATTTTTCGGGGTTGAGAACATAAATGATTATTTGAAGAATATTGATAATAGTCTCGCATATTATGAGATACCTGCCCAATTAGCGTGTGCTTACTTGAAAGGTCATCTCAAAGGACGGGAACTAGACTGGTTCGAAGTTCTTGGTTATAGGGTCATTGAAGAAAAGGCAACAGACTACGCGCACTTAACCCTCTAAGCGGATAGCACGGAAAATTCCGTCAGTGTAAAGATGCTTCGAAAATGCACTGCACGGATTTTTCTGCCTCAAGTAACGTTTTCAAAAGCGGATTAGCTGCACTTTTCTGAAATCCTTTCCCCCTTTTAAAGGTTTAACATCTTGAAAGATTATTGGGGACGGTGGAAGCAACACAGCAGGACACTGATAGGAAGTTTTATGGTTCGCAGGAAACCCCGTGTTTTGATCCTGGGGCAATCGTAAAAAATCGGGGGGAAATTTCTTTAGACCCCAGGAAGTGTTTATTTGTTACCTAGTATTTTAAAAGTTTTGAAAAGTCACAACGCATAAGTAAAATATGTTACAATTCCCTTTTGGTTTCATATAAATTTGAAACTGTAACAAGTTGGGGCGTGTCAGTGCAATCTGCTATTTTATATAGTTAGACAAATTATCTTTTTTTAAGTATATTCTTTCGCTTCATTTTTCTTATTTTAATCAAAGCTTTCAGTTTTTGAAACATGATTATTTTATTATAAGATACCGAAAAAATTAATAAAACACCAAACTCTTTAAAATTTGAAACCTTTTCAATTTTCCAACCACTAAAAATGAATAAATTTAAACTTTTCATCAAATCTTTTGAAACATTTTCTTATACTTTGATAAAAATAATAACGAAAAAAAAAACTAGTTAAGATTTATTAGATTTTTTTTTTTTTTTTTTTTAGATTTCAAAGCCCAAGTGTTCAGGGAAGTTTAAGTACAGTGCCTAGTTATATATTGTTAAAATACACCGAATTATATTTGAATTTTAAGTGCTTGAACTTCAGTTTACATCAAAGACAACATGAATGAAGATTTTCACACATTTTTTATAACTTGAATGTTTGAATAAATGGTAATCAAAAATATACGGAAACATTTACAGGAGACATTTATGCATATAAATAAACATAAAAATCAATTTTAAATTCGAGCTATTCAAAAACATTCCAATTATTGTTCAAAAATATCTATTTATACAAAATACCTCAACATTTATCTTTTTTAAAGGCTAACTGAATAAGTAATTAAAATCTGGATATTTTTTGAAATCTCGACCGTATAAAGCTAGAAATTTTATGTTAGAAATTCCATTTGAAATTTCGAAAAAAAAATGCATCGCGCAGTTAAAAATTATTTACCATAAGTTTTAGCAATTGTTTGAGTATAATAAAAATTTCAAATTTTATTATATAGCTTCTTTGGTATCTTTAAATATATTTCGAAGATTTCATACAATTCAGTTGAAAACTGCATGCTAAGAGCAAAAAATATACTAAAAAAATTTAGGAATATACAATTACAATAAATTCTTACATAGAAGCAAAACTGAGAAGCTAAAGCGTAGGAATGAAAAATTTTGAGTATATCTGAAGTAGTTTTCGTAATATTTATTTTAATGTTCAGAAAATGTTTGTGCGTTATGTTATACTTAATATTAATTAAATGGTTAAAATAATATGTTAATATTAGTCATGTAATCGTTTGATGTCACATTCATATACTAATAAAAATTATCATGGTCATTGATGCGAGTGTCAAGAATTTTATGTAATTTTAAATTCAGACATTAAGATATTGATGTAGAAAATAAAAAAAGGATTATCTTAAATACATGAAAAATGCAGTCTGCTATAAAATGATCTTGCCAAACAAAAAATCCGGCATTTTCACTTACTATGGCAGAGCCAGCTTAGTCAGGGGCAATCTGGAAAAACAGAGAGAACCGCGGTTTTGATGGATGCTGCTCTAGCTTTTAAAGTTCCCAGGAAAAATTATATATATATATATATAAATTACAAATGCAAAAATAAATCTTGTAATATTCCATACATTTTTATAACAACGAATTGTGGAATTGGTTTCCAATACATTGTTGTGTTTCACAATATGCAAGGTAACCAACCCTACTTTAGATAGATTTGTACTACTTTTTCGTAACCGTATTCCTTTTAAAATTAATTCGTGCAGCCGAAATACACCTTTTGCACCCTTAAAAATTTATGTAAACTATAACGGTTAATTTTAATTTATGCAACTTGTGAAATGTTCTTAATTATCATTTCCTTCTAAACAGTTTACATGAAAAAAAAAGTGTGGACTCCCTCATTCATTAGGGAATTATATAAGATTCCAACATTAAATTTTATTTTTCACCGAATAGGATTGAGTGGTAGTGTATAGTGCTTCCACACCACAGGTCTGGGGTTCTATTAACGGGCTGCGCAAGGTCGACTGTGCCTTTCATCCCCGCTACATTGGGTCGATAAATGAGTACCAAGCTTGCTTCGGGTCTTAAACACTGAAGGTCTCTCTTCAGACAGACCACCAATTCGGGACATCTGTTCATGCACCTCAGCGTCCAATGGTCACGTGTATTATGATGGGCACAGTAGTTCCTGGCCCTCATGGATTGTTGTGTCTCTGAGTTTGAGTGTTAAGTTTGAGCATTACCTCACTTTGGGGATACCCCTTAGATAAACATGTATTTCCACTTATTTGCAATTAAACATTTTTCTTTCAATTACGTTTATTTCAGAAGGAAGTTTGATTTTTCAAATGTATTTGCTTAATAACATGTATATTTGTGTATTATATTAAAAATTTGATCAATCCAAAATTACATCTTTTTAGCTCCTCTAAAAGCTTTTAGGATTTTACAACTGATCTTACAATCCATATGCGTTTTATAGTAGTATATTTAAAAATGATAAAGACATTTTTACGACTGTGTGAGCTTTTATGCCTCGTTTATAAATATAAAAAATTGCATTCAGCTACAGTTTTTAAAATGTACTGAAATAAGTGGAGGAATAGGATACTTACATATTATGAATGTTTTTACTGCAGTAAGATATATTTATATTTCAGTTTCTTTACAATTTGAATAGAAGTTGTAAGCCACATTTTTGCAATTAGTTTGATATTGAGTATAAACCCATAGGCTGTTTAATATTGTAAAGGGTTTTACTTTGATACCAGCACACACATAAAATTAGGCTCATTTGCAGTTATATGATCAGCTTCAGTGATATTTAAATATTCAAAAATAGTCTACACGTACGAAAATATTCTTTCAAAAACCCACACCACATCTCACACTATGTCTTCCTACAGCAGGAAATATTTGTGTATACTGAAAAATTTAATAAAGGATACATTTCCAAGTGTTAAATTTGTTTTTAAAATTTGGTATGAATACATTGTGGAACTGTCGGTTATCTTCACTGAACAAAACTGTTTTAAGTGTACTGTTTTGAAAGACAAAATTAATTAGGGAGAACTTTTCTCACAATAGAATTTGTAATGACTGAATTGTGTGAAAATGTAGTTATCGATGTGTGACATTTTTCCTTGTAATAAAAGAAACAGAAAGATAAGAAATTTAACTTGAGTAGAAAATGGTTAGAAGTACTGTCATGCGCATTTGAAGAAGTATATCCCGCATTAAAATTAAAAATTATTGACTGAATGCGTGTTATGTCCATCACAAATGCCGATGCAGAAAATAAATTTTGATTTAATACAAGAAGTTCGAAAAGGAGAACACTAGGAAGGAAAATTAAAATTTTTTCCGAAAAATATTCAGTTAACATAAAAATATCTTTTATATGATTTTAATTAAAATAAATTAAAAGTATTGAAATCCTTTTTTATGCTATTTTAAATTAAAAATATAACTGAATAGAGAAAGATCGGTTTTATTTCATAAATATAATCATCGTATGTATATCACCGTATGCACCATTTATTGTGTTATTGTTTAAAAAATGAGATAGGGCCTTTGCTCTTTTTACCTCATTACTTTTTTAAAAAACAGGAAAGTGAGCTCGTTTTCTTACTCTCATATTCAAAAATGAATACAGAATGCTTTTTTCTGGTTCAAATCGCAATACCAAAAAAAAAATATATTTTTTAATTTTTAAAAACGACAGAAAAATAAATTTTGTTTGAAGAAAATATAATTAATTTTCAATTTCTAACATACTATTTATTTCCTTTTTTCCTTTTTTTACCCTTCATTTTGTTTTTAATTTTGCTGTGACTAAACATATCGTGAATACGACCGTGTGGCACTACAGCTTTCATACAAGATTGCCCATGGCAACTTAACAGCTAGCTGTAAGCGATTGATCTCTTGGTTCTTACTTGACAAAGGAACCGAACTAGGTCATAAAATTGTCCCCGTTCGACCTCCCAAGTTCTAAAAGGGGGAAAGGAAAGAAGTATGTTGCATTTTTAAAGCGAACTTCAAAATAAGAGTTAAAGCTTTCGGAATACCTTTTCAGGAGGAAGGTATCCACTTAGAGGGTTAAAAAAGGCAGTGTCAGAACAATTCCCTGTGGTCAGAACTAGAAACGCGATTTTATTCCTGATCGCAAAGGCGTGATCCACAGCCTTCGGATTTTATTTATGAATTATTGAAAATTCAAAAAGTCCTTAAACTAGAAATGTCAGAGGAAAAATTAATTGATCACGTAGTTAGTCGATTAGAACCTCAAATTCTGGATTATGTCGAAGTTAAGCATCCACAAAAAACTGCCAATCTCCTGCAAATCGTTGATAAATACGAAGAAAGTTTTATGAATAGACAGATCAGAGGTTCGAGCGAGGGTTTTAGATGTTCAAACCCTAATGAAAACAATCGTTTTAATAACCGGCATAGACAAGAAAATTGGAGGGAAAACAGAATATTATACGCCAATTCGGCTATACGTACACTAACGGATGCACTAGTTTTACAATTACCGAATTTTTCTGAACAGCTCAATTTATTCACGGATGCTAGTGGGGTCGGAATTGGTGCTGTGCTTCAACAAAATCAAAAACCTATTGCTTTCGCGTCTCGAACCCTTAATAAAGCAGAACGTAATTATACGGTTACCGAAAGAGAATTTTTGGCAGTAATATGGGCTCTAAATAAGTTTAAAACTTATTTTGACCCCTGTTTCGTGAAAAAGTGATCACAGATCACGCAGAGTTAACAAAGTTAACGAATGATAAGAATTTGTCATGTCGGATGATCCGATGGGCATTGAAATTGTCCGAATTTAACATAGAATGGGAGCACAGGCCTGGTGTTCAAAACGTGGTCACAGATCTTTTATCGAGAAATCCAGTGGACAGTATCGAGGGGTCACAAATTTCGTGCGCAGCTCTTAAAGTCATCGCAATAAATTCACGTGAACAATTCATTAGGGAACAAAGGGAAGATCCTGAATTAGGACATATTACCGATATTTAGAAAACCCTGATGGCGGGGTTCTGTTAATGCGACAGTAATCGAGGGTTGGTCCCAGGACTTCAAGTTAATAAATGGTCTCCTCTTTTACGCGAAGTATTTTTCTACTCTGGGAGAACTAAGAGTTTATATTCCTGGTTCTCTTAGAAAAGATATAATGAAAGAGTTTCATGATCTGCCACTGGCAAGGCATCTCGGAAAGAGGAAGACATATCTTAAACTTCGTGACACGTGCTATTTTCCATTTATGAGAAAATATATATTTGAATATTTTTCAACCTGTGACCGGTGTCAAAAATTTAATTATAAAAACGCGCTACCAGCTGGTCGTTTAATGCATATAGTTTCAAAATATCCAAATGAAATTGTAACGCTAGACTTATTAGGCCCTTAACCCGCATCCCGACCCGAGAGATATAAATTCTTATTAGTTATATCTGACCACTTCACTAAGTGGTGTGAGCTGATTCCTCTTCGTAAAGCTTCAGCCCAAGCAATAGCTAATGCCCTTTTTGATAACTATATAGCGCGATACGGAGCTCCGATTTCTTTGATAAGTGATAACGACCCCCAATTTATTTCTGACGTATTTGAGCATCTCAGTCACAGGTTGGACATCAAACATATGAAAACGGTAACGTACTGACCGCAGGCTAATCTCACTGAGAGAGTAAATAGAAATTTAGTTCAAATGATAGCCTCTTTTGTTGAAGAAAACCATGAAAACTGAGGCCAATTTCTTTTTATGAGTTCGCTCGTCGCGCTGCGCACTGCGGTAAATGAAACAATAAATAAAACTCCGGCTCAGTTATTCTTGGGAAGGAAAATCATAACCCCGTTTAGCAAGCTCATAAATGTTACAGAGGATATGAAATTTGTTTGTAGGAACATCGAAAGATTATTCGATGAGGCAAGACGAAATATGCGAAAAAGCATAAGTCTTGGGGAAAATATTACAATCGCAGAAGGAGAGATGTTCACATCAAAGTGAACGATTTAGTTTTAATTCAAACACATTTTTTAAGTGCTGCGGGTAGAAAACAGATTGGGAAATTTATGCTTAAGTTTGAAGGTTCCTATAGAGGTTTGGAAGTTAAAGGTAATAATTTGATCATTTAGAAAAGTGGAAAAAGAGTGACAGTTAATATTGATCAGGTTCGAGTGTACCGTCCTCGACAGATAGACACGATTAGTTCGGATAGTCAGGTAGAAACTCTATATGACGAGCAAAGAGTTAGTCATAGGTCGAATATAGATCGAATCAAGGGCAGTTTAAAGAGCATAGAAAACCTCTAGTCAGGAAAGTGAGGGGTGTAGATCACGGCAGGGTAACACCGCACGCGGAGAACCCCAGAAACAAACGCAAAATGAGTAATAATGAGTCGAAGGACCAAGTTTTAAAACGGTCCAAGATGTGCAGGAAGAGATCACTGCAAGGGTCTGAGCACAAGAACCGGAAAAGACTCGCTCCTGAGCAAAGGCAGGGAGTCAAGAGGTCGATTCCACCCTCGATCTCATCCAGAACTTATAAATTTAAGAGACCTAATACCTCCCTCACAAGGAGTAGAGTCCATTGCAGGTCCATCAAGGTTGCCTGATTGCAGACTGAATAAGTCAACCACAGTCGAATCCCGGACGGAAGGTAGTGGACGTGATAACAAGACCCGCCAGACCAGAGCAACAACGAGAGGACGCAACAAACAAGCGGAGAGACCAGTTCGGTCGAATCAAATCACTACAAGGAGACCTTGCCCATACTATCTACGCAACCGAGTGAAGGAAAGCGACGGAATTCTGAGGAGCAGAGGAACATCGAAATCAACGGCATCCCTCACAGCAGAATAAGGAGAAGAAGCCTCAGTATGGAAGCGTTGGATGGAGATCCGGTACATAGGAGAATTTAACAGACAAAAACCAGGTTGTATTGTTTCTTTATCTTCGCGGTACGAACCAGTGAAGAATTTTTGCAATTGAAGCAAGTCACGGGCGGACTTTAAAATTAAGAAGACTGGCAAAAGTGGACACTGCATTGTGTGTGTTTTTTTCTGTAACAGAAAAAACAGCTTTTGTGATAATTTTTTGTACTTTGGAGAAAACATTTGTAAAATTTGCATTTGTTTACTTCGATGTATGACTTCGCTAAGATGCGACAATTCATTTGGTTGTTTGTGTTATTTATTTATTGCAAAATGATTGTTATTGTATGATGTATATATATATATATATATATATATATATATATATATATATATATATATATATATATATATGTATATATATATGTATATATATATATATGTATATATATATATATATATGTATATATATATGTATATTTTGTTTCAAATCTGGTGACTTGGGGCGCGGCGAAAAATTAGATAGGATTAACCATTAACACTAACTAGCGCAAAAACTTTTTAGAATGGGAAGGCAAAGGAACCAGATATATATTGTATGTAAAATTCATGTAAACAAGTGTATAAATTCATGTCTGCTTTTACCTACCACTCAAATGGAAATTAAAATTAATCTTTCAGGGTAGCTAACCCTGAAGTTCTCGATGTTCCAGTGCCAAAGAAAGAAGATAACACAATTGTTATTTTATGTATAACTCTTAAGTAGTAATTACTCGTAAATAAACTCTATGGGGCTGGTTTTTGCCACCACTTGGGTGGTTTTCCCACGCCTCTGTTGCCAAATGGATAGAGTGCAGGGATTAATTTAAACTTGTAAAGTGTTCTGAGGTTTAAAAATTAATTATAAGTCGTAATTTTTTTTATTTGTCCTTTTCCTTAAGGAAAGATAGTTTCAGTAATATCCAATTAGCAGTTAAAGTCGTCGGAACTATAAGACAAAGATAGGAATTACGTAATTTATTTTCTGGACGTATGAGACCTTTGAATAAATTCCGTTTTCTTTTGGAGGGGGTTGTGACAAATCTAAACGGAACTTTATCACTAACCTTCTGAGACGTCTTTTTTTAGGGAAATTTAATTCCCTACCTATTTCCTATCAACTCCAAAAAGAGGACAGGGATTCCTTCTATGCAGATTAGATAAAGTATTTAAGTCAAACGAAATAGTAAAGTGAGGCACAGTAGGAGAGTGAGATTGAAGCAGGAAGTTATAATTGTGAAGTTAGAGATTTATTATTGAAGATTTCTAGGTGGTTAAATTAGGCTCAGGGAAGAGCTGAGATTCAGTGTGATAAATATTGATTTATAATTAAAGTCTCATTAAAGTTTTATATTAGAGTGAGATTAAAGTTAAATGTTCAGTAGGAACATTAGTGAATGTAGTTCTGGGATCTCTTATTGCGGTAATCTCTGCGTGATCGATATTCTAATTGTTAATTAATTGGATCATTAAATATCTAAGTTAACATCAAAGGAAAGTCCCTTTAAACCTCATAAAGCTATTTTGATTTATTTGTTATTAAAAGTCTTTGATTCTATTTGGGAAAGATAACCAAATAAAGAAAGTTATTTATAAAAAATGGCTACTGGTTCTTCTTTTGACTCAAAATTATTCTCGTTCTCAAAGTGAGATCCAAGGGGATCTCTTCACAACGGAAATTTATCTTTCACAAGCTTCTGATTCAATTTTCTGTAGTCAATGCACATTCTCGAAGATCCGTCTTTCTTTTTTACGATTACGACTTTTCCTATGAACAGTTTTGTGGTTTCGATTGCTGTGTCGTACGACTTATTATGGTTTATAAATGTAAATGAGCAGAATATTTAAAAAAAAATGGACATCTGTGATCCCTATTGAAGGAAGTGGAAACTCATCAAGTAATTGAAGAACCTACTGAAATAATGCATATTAATCAAGACAGTGAAAGTAAATATCAGAAAAGCGTTGTACATGAAGCGTTTGGGTTGATTTGAAATTTTCAAATGCTGCCTAAAGATCTCTATGAAGAAAACTATGAAACCATAATGTCAAAAAGACACAAGAAAGAAAAGGTTCAAAATGCTATTTGTAGATCATCAAACGATAGCAAAACTACAATAATGTGAACAAAATATGACAGTTTTGCTGTAAAATAACATTCCTGTGTTGTTAGCGAAAAGTGTCTGTGATTTATGTCCTTTATTAAGGACACGCACATTTGGAACATTTTCTTTAGTTTTATTGGATTTTTTCTCAAATTTTCAAGGAAAAATTGAACAATCCTTGAAAGTAGGTAAGTATATTTTCTCTTAATTAAATTATTCACTGGCATTGTGATTTTTATCGTGTATAGTAAAAATAGTTGTAAAATAAATTATAGTTTTAAAACAAACTAAAAAACACGCTTTCATAGTGAATCGAACTAAAAAGTAAAAAAAAAAAATATAAAAATATATATTACTTAAAAGTAACATATACAAAATTTAATACTTATCTTGTTAATTTGTACGGTTTATAATTATGATCGTATTGTAGCTTTAGCGCCCTCCAAAGTGCATTATTATTAATTTCAATACATTATTATTTTTAGGGGGGCGCGATAAAAATTATGATTGAAAATTGGGTCGCCAGTACTGAAAGCTTGAGAACTATTGTGTAAGATTCGCCGTGCAGTTTAAAAAGTTTATAGGTGGCGCGGCCATCGAAGGGGGATGAAAAACAGAAAGAAGGAGGAACTCAACAAGATTGTGAATGTCAACTACATGGTGGAGCGAGAGAACATAGCAGAATGAGCGGGATAGTGAATACATTGGCGAGGATAGAAACAAAATGGTGTTAACAAATTAAAATTAAATGTATATAGTTAGTTTTCCTATTTATGTTGTTTTGTGTTGTGTGTGGCTGTCTTTGGAATAAAACTCTTTAGCCATTAAAGAAGTAGTGACTTTACTGTACCTGGATTACTGATGATTTCTTCATTTTCAAGAGAACGAACCTACGATATCTAGTGGCGCCGTTGGAGCGATGCCATAAAAAATGCCAGGTAAGAAAGAGGGGCCACACTCACAAATTAAAGTTATTATTGTTTGTATTGTAATGTAAAGAGTGCAGTATCAATGGCTGTAGTTGTTTGGAATAGATGATATGTTATTGCAGTAAAGGTAAAATAAGTTACAGTTTACCTTATGTGTGTTGATTCATTAGAACCCCAGAGTAAGAACATTTTTTTGTTTTCTGCCTCAGAAAACTTTGTTCGGTGTGATTCATTATAACTGAGATTGAGCATTGTGAGAAATATGTTGGTTTTCTGCCAAAGAACACGTGTTTTCTTTTCTGATTTAAATTGAGAACGTCTTGTTCTAATTTTATATCATCTATTCCAAGGAAAAGATATTTGTGTTTCATCAGAAACATTAGGAAAGACAATATATATTATTTCTATTTCTATTGAACATCAGTTCAGGTATTGTTTGTGTCAAATCTGAAACTTTATTAAGGGCAGTCGGAAACCTCTATACCGACAATGTTAAATTGGCTGTTTTCGAGGAACATTTTCTCAAAATCTGTTATATGTACATGCTTGAAATTTTTCATATAATTAAAATACACATTTCTCATTATACTCAAATGAGCTTTTTAGCTAATTTTGAATTTTTTCATAATTTATAAAATATTTTATCAAACATAGTTTACGTTAACCCGTTTTTCACATAAAAAATTTGTAAAAATAAATTTTGGGGTTTTTACAAAAAGCTCATTTCAGTATATTTAGCCATCATTATAAATATATCATAAAAAATTTACATACCTGTGAACAGTAGTTTCTAAGAAAAGGAACATCGAACATCAAAATTGACATTTTGAGAAAAATTGATTTTAACGTATAATTACTTTTTAGTTAAAACATGCCAGCTCCATATTCTAAATCATCAGCATTTTTTAGTAGCTCATCATCTTCTTTCTTCCTTTTAAGTCTTTTTTTCCTTCCTAACTTCCTTTGTTTTTTGTAAACAATAGTAGTATTTTGCTCGTAACAGCCTCTGTTTGTCGAGGCACTCCATCGCTTGTACCGTGTAATCACCAGGCTCAATACACACTTTCTCAAATTTCTAGTTTTGATACATTCCCCATATTAAATGAGGAAACTGCATCATATGTACCAGTGACAAAACTTCTAATTGTACAAATGTTTTCTTCGGTACACGAGACCATATTACATTATTTACACTTTCGTTAGGATTTTGCGTACCTCCATGTAAACACTTTTAGCAATTCTGGATTAGCTAAATCCCTAAAACAGGTCGCATGGCCTCCCACAACATCCACAGGTAAACTATTTTTGTGATGATAAGTCTCCCCAAGCAATTCTGCTTTTTTAAATTTGCACCACGTATCTGAATCAGAGGGACAAAATCCATGCTGAGGTTTTTCATCGGTTGATAGCTTGTGTAAAAATATTGCCCATATGGCTTGTTGCATGTCCTTCACGCTAGACAAATTTCTGCGGATAGCTAGACCATAATATGCTTGCAGACGGTCGATTTCTGCCTCTGTCAATCTATTTCTTCCGCATAAAGGCTTTCCGTCAGAAAGTTTTTGTCCTCTCATCTTAGTTTTCAAGCGTCGAAGACGTGTCCCCATTCTTTTCATAACATGACCTATGCATTCTAATTTCTCGACAGAGCAATGGTCACCATATACTTTGTTCTCGACAATAGAAGTAAACGCTTTGGAGTCTCCATCTCCTAAATATTTTGTGTACCGAACATTGTAGAGAGACTGGGAACGCTGAAAATGGATAGAGCTCCAGCTACTTCCATCTTACCGCTGTAGCCTTCAAAATTTCTCTTACAATTTTGAAGATGCTTGGTTTTGTTCGGACAAATACAATGTTTTGAAAAAACTTCGACATCTATAACTTTGCCGGTATCAACACTTGTGACTGTCACCAAGCCATTCTTCGAAGAAAACCACGCTTCTGCCAGCTACCATCAACAGCAACAGCAAGGTCCCTTTTTCCATCATTTTAATCAACGGCTTCACGAACAGCTTCTGCCATACTGTGTTCACAGGTTTCTCTTGTTGCCTGCAGTAAAATGTGGTTGTACTTTGAGAATTTTGTGGGTGGCGGGGGAAGATTCATGATACCGCAAAACATCCTAGCAGACTCAGCACCTTTACCTATGCATCGCATAGCATACACTAGCCGGGTATTCAGTTCGTAATTCTCAGAACTATCGCATTTCTTGGAGTTAAAAAAAAGTATAGTTATATTTACAAGAAGGACATTTTAAGTGAAACTTCACAGCTTCACCACAGTTACTTTCACTGAGGTGCAACCTGAGTCCTGTTTTTTCACACTTTATACATTTTACAGCTTCAAAAACACACAAGCTAAAAGGTTAATGTCCACAATAACATTTCTGAAACCAGAAAAGCCTCATCCGAATATGAAATATCCATGTTTACAATTTTTTTCTCTCTCACTGGCAGATGGTTCAGTTTCATTAGTACAAAGCTTTGCACCATCAGCACAATTTTTTCATCAGCAGAGTTCTTTGGAACAGTAGAATTGCTTTCACCACAACCATCATTACTTTTATTACATCTTCCTTTATTAAAAACTCCTCTTCGTTTCTTAAATACTTTAGTCGATGCTCTAGGCATAGTAAAATCGATATATTATAGCAATTTTTTTGAAAGTTTAAGCTGAATAATGTTAAAGAATACTTGCGAGTTCAAAATTACAACGCAGTTTTGAAAGTGTAAACAAACACTGATTTGACCGTTAAAAATACAGTGAAGTTTCAAATGGGTTAGGAAATAAAATAATAAAAGGCTCAATTTATACAATAAAAGATAAATGTTTTGATTTATACCAGACGCTCAACTTTTAAGCCAAAACAAAAAAAAACTTTGTTTACTTTTACGCTTGTCAAATGGGCGTGGCCCAGTTTCAACGATTATTTAAAAATAGGTTTTTAGGGCTTCTACTTACCCTAGAGGTTAAAGTAAGGTATTTTTAGAAAGGTTAAAATCTGTACTATGTGGAAATGTAAAAATCTCAAATTGTCAAAAAATCAAATTTTACCTTTCCGACTGCCCTTAAGTATTAGAATCCAACTATATTTTTAATTGAACATCAGTTTATATAATTGTTGTGAAAAGTATAAAATTTTGTTGAGTTTTAAGTATCAATGACTAGGAACGAAAGAAAGTATGTTTTTAGTTCATACCTCAAATTGATGGATGATTTATTGTATTAAAATATTGCTGAATTAAATCAAATGTCATTTAAGCAGAATATCTAAGTAAAGGATACATATATTGTTTTTTTATGTGAAATGTACATTATTTGTTGAAAGATTTATTCATTATTACAGTCAATTGCATAATATTTGGTTTGTATTTAAAAAAAAATTAGAATATATCATATTTTCATTTCCTTTTCTGTACGCGCATGACTCATTGATGAAAATAGGATTTTAATCATTGCTGAGTACGGAAAAAATAAATAAAAGTGAGTGATTGTTCAAGGTCAGAAGCAGAACTGTCCTTGCAACTCTGTGTTGTGAATTTTTTTTATATTTTTATTACGAAAATAAAATGTAATAACTTATTTTTCTTTTTGAATACTATTAAAGAATATTGTGTCTGCCAAGTAGAACTTGTATTTATGAGTATATTTTTTTTGAAGTATCAGATATGTCAAATATGTTTTTAGATTACTGATGATTTTTTTATTTTGGCTAAAAGGTTGATTTTCTTTTATTTTTATTTGGATTTATTTTGTGAAAATTATATGAGAACACAGATATTTTTTAATTGTTATGAGTTATGAAAATCTTTAGAATTACAAATTTCGAAAATTGAGATATTATTTTAAGCAGCAGAAATCTTTCTTATTATTGTAGTAATAATATTTAGTTGAATTTAATTTTGGTCTATGATATGTGCAAAATTTAGAATCCAAGGTATAAATTTGAAAATTTTATACTAAAGATATACGAAGCATTTATTTTTAAAAATAAGACCCACCTTGGTTAATTAAGCATACTGCTGTGTTTTTTTTATCAAAATATGATATTCGAAATAGTACTAAATATATAAATTTGATTCATAAATTTATATCAAAACATTAGATCAAACATGCCGCCAGGGATGCCATGTGAAATATAATCTACTAGTAACAAGGTAAAGCAAATTCTAATCATTAAATTCAAAACTTTGCTTACCTAGTTTCGCCCGGATGAACTACTGCTTTAATATTCTTCATTTTCTGTAATAAATCTAATAAGTGAAACTCAGGCACACCGACGAAAGAAACAAGCGGAACTTAGAAGAAAAACATTATATTAATGCGACGCCAGTTTAACTTAAGTTAATTTGATTAATTTATTTCGTTCGATCCATTTTAAATAAGACCCGGTTCTATTCTTCTGTTGGCGTCACACTATAGCTTACATTAGATCTTTTAAAGACAAATAATAGAGGTCGTGTCGCCATCTATCGTCCCCTTCGGGGAACTTCGCCGAGCTAAAATCGTACTGTCACCTGTTGGTGCTCAAGGCCAACGACAGGCGTAATTCTCTAGCCCCCTTGCCACGATGAATTTCGTGGGCCTCGATCTGACTGCGTTGGCATCAAAACAACAACAACAAGACAAATAAACTGTACGCTAAATAAAAACCATTTTCTAATTAATCATTAATTTATTTTAAAACAATAAGATTGAATTTATGTTAAATTATAAAGAGATACATAACAGAACATTACTTAACTGATAGAGATCTGAGAGAGAGGAATCATGATGTTGGCGTCCGGAGAGTCTCCAACCGCGGTGACCGTCAAATAGGGTCGTGTCAGACCAAAATCGGTGATAAAAATTGTGTCAGAGAGTGTCTCAATTCGTCGTGCATGCGCTTATATTTCGCGGCGGTTTTCTTGTGTATTCTGGAGCGGATTATTTTCCGAAACTCAATCAGTTTTTCTGATTGGTCTAGAGTCAGCGGAAGGATATCCTCTCGCGGTCAATGACTTCCCCCAAACGCGGGAAATTCCCAAAAACACCCCTTACCATGATGTATTTATAGGTGCAATGCCTTCTTCCAGGCGTGGGAAACGCGTCACCCTTTTCGGTGGGGTAAGAGACGCACCCAACGAATTCCTTTCGTTGTAAACAACAACAGGGCAGATATAAAAATTACAGTTGCAATCCCTAGGGACCGGCGGCCCCCCATCACTCCTCCCCTCTCTCAGATTAACAAAACTAAAATGAATGAAAAACAAAAATTTCAGTAAGTAAACGAAATTCTGTAACTGCAACCATGACAACAGTTCCGTCGTCCGTCATCAAACTCCAGGTCAAGAACGACTGTCCACTGAAGCATAACGTCACCGTCCTCAGCACTATAGAGACGTAGTTGTTCTATGCAGTAAATCTCTCGTGAAATGAAGAACCGGTGGGTCTGAATCCCGCGGGGGCTCCTCCAGTCGTGCAAAGGCCAGGTGGAACATTGAATCACAGTCTGAACATTTTGTAGGATGCTAATTCGTGGAGCAATCAAGACCCGATGCACAGTAAGTCCGGATGGCATAATGTCTTTCCACTCTCTAAAGGAATCTGCTAAACTGCAAAAAAATAAAAAAAACTTTGTCTCCCAGGGAAACCATATTAGTAATGAAACACAGGTATAAAAAAAAAAATTAAACTTGGCCCTTTGTGACCGCCGTCGAAGACTTCAAGCACCAACTTCCAACTCCTCTCACCGCTCATAAAATGAAAATAAGAATGTTAAAAAAAATACAATCAATTTCTGAAGTTCCTAACCCATTCCGTGAGGGAAAACCAAATTAACTATCAACAACTACAATGACGTTAATGTACGAAGAGGAGGAAAAAATTTTACTGAATGGATCTCCGAAACAATTCACAAAAACATCAGACACAGCCTGACAAATAGAAATAATTAAACAATCACAAAGAATCGTGTGCCACTAAATAATAAAAAATATTAAGACAAATAACACGTAAAAATACAAAATTGGCGTATCTAACAACTGCGCAACTAACAAAACAACACTTAGGAGTATTGAACAAAATACATTGATAAGAAATAAACGCCAGTAAAAACATTTACATACAATTCAAGCGTGGCGCCCAGAAACAGACACTTCATAATCGTTTAACATCGAAATCTTGACACGACTAATGTGAAGTGAAAGTCCCAGACCATCAAAAAACAAACAAACTAGCAGAACTCTTTACATACTCAAGCGTAAAAAATTTCAATGGTTCACTAAGAGCATTGATGACAATATTTAATGAAAATAATTAAGTAAAAGTAAAATTTTAGAGATTGAAACGATGAGTGCGCATAAGTGGAGAAAAAAAAAGTTTGTAACTTCGTAGAATGCTTGATAGCCTAAGAAATTAAAAAAATTCACTACAAGCATTGGTTACAAATAAAAGTTTTAAAAAAAATAACGGAATTAATTCAGATTTGCAAAGTAAAATTTAAAAAAAATTAACGAATCGTATAAATGATAAAAAAAAATTCTATAACCTGTAAAAATGCTGAGTAGCCTAAGGAATTTTAAAAAAAATTTCACTACGAGCATTGGTTTTAAATGAAATTAAGAAAAAAAAAATACTGTGATTAAATTTAGAATCGCAAACTATGAGTGCGCATGTGATCAGTATGCACCCCCACTGTTTACAAATGCAACGCAAAAAAAAATGCCATTCCCTGCGCAAACGATTTGCTGCATGCCGCAAACGCCAGCACAAGAAACAGAATGCAGAATTAAGACTAGAAAAAAAAATTTTGCAAATCCGATTGTAAAAAAAATTAACTATATCGATTAATATTGTTTAAAATAAATTTTAAGGAGAAAAAAAATTCTTCCACATTCAATACATTTGAATTTCCATTTGAGAAATGAATTCCAGAAATCACAAGTGCAGTTGAAAATTTCAGAAAAAAAATTAAAACATAAAATTGATATGCAACCCAAGTCATATGAGGCGACACATACAGAGTGACGTAATTTAACTAAAAGAAAATTATTGCAAGTGTTACACAAAATTAAACATAAATTCCAAAATAAAAAAAATATCGCTAAACTAATCAACATAACTTTTTAACAATCTTCGTAATACAATGCATCAAGTCCAGATAATATAAAAAAACTCAAAATGTTTCACTATACGCGCAACAAATATACAAACACGAAAAAAAAGAAAAACAAGATCCTCTATTTACAATAATACCGCTAACTCAATTCATCGAAAATCCTCTAATCAATAACTCAAATATAATTCTATAACACCAACCTAAAATTCTCAGTAACCTTAAAATGATTCCTCGATAATCCAAAATTGCCTTTCCTCAGATCGTTCACATCTTATTCCTTAATAACACTAACTAAACTTATCTGCAACTTCCGAATAATCAATTGACTGCTCCACAATACCATTAACTAAAACCATCTATGCTCATCAGCTTATGTACACAAAATCTCACATACCCAATAACGCTAACTAGACTTATCTGCAACATCCAAATAATTAATCGACTTTTCCACAATACCAATAACTAAAACCATCTATGCTCATCAGCTTATGTACACAAAATCTCACATACCCAATAACACTAACTAGACTTATCTGCAACATCCGAATAATTAATCGACTTCTCCACAATACCAATAACTAAAACCCATCTTAGCTCATCAACTTATTTACAAAAATCTCGCATAATCCTCAACTCGAACTTTCCTAAATGCATCTCAAAACATTATTAAATATACCACACAATCATTAACTCAACTTATCTATGTTCATCAACTTAATTACTCGAAATCGTACAAATCATTAACTCAAATTACCCTATCTACATCAAAACAACGTTCTCAATTATACCATATAATTATATCAACTCAATTTCCTTTGCCCAAAATCCTTAAATCAAAATATTCTTCTGTACATCAAACAATTTTCTCAAGTAAACCATATAACTTTCTTTTCAACTCAATTAACCGTTTCCACAAAAAAACAACTATCGAATAAACGTACTTTGAACAAACTTATCTATCTCCATGAAAAAAAAACTTTCCCAATTCTTCAACAAATTCATCAGTGCAAACTTTATCTATCTCCTTCAAATAACTTTCTCAAATATTCCACGAAATCCCTAACTCAAACTTATCTAACTCCTTAAACAAGTAGTGAAGCAACAAAAAAAATTCACACCCAATCCTCTTCCAACAGTTTCAAATTCTCATAGCAACAACGCCAGCATCCTACGTAAAAACAGGAAACCAAGGGGGGAAGGAAAAAACGAACACCCTTTGGAAAAATTTTGCTTAGTCTCTTCCCTCTGTCGCGACAGCAGTGGAGGGGGGCGAGGGGAAAACCCCTCCTAAGGCGGCAAGAATCCGACATCCAAAAATTCCACCCCTGAACTGATGCTGCCCGCGGGGAGGAGAGTCCCTGCGAAAAAAGGAGTAACCAAGAAACAGAATGTCCAATCAACAAACAGTATTCCGCCCTTGACCGGATCGCGTGGGGGGGATTACGGACGAAAAAGGGTGCGGACAAAAGCTCTCCCCACGTTTTCGAAATGAATGGACGAAACATTTTCAACACCATTAGCTGACCAACAACAAAAAAAAGGCTTATTACCAAATAACAAGCAGAACTGCGTATTAAAATCCAGAACAAAAAAATTGAATCAACATCAACACTCGGCTAAATAATCTACCCACGCGATAACATAAATCAACACATGTAAGCCTAGCATCAACGACAAAAAAAATTACCATTTTGATAGACCAAACGTTAAAATGCCTAGTAAGTTTAACACACAAGCGAGACACAATTATTGACTGCACATTAATTTAACAACCACAATTAATCTAAACCAACAGAAATACCATCTCGACAAACAAGACCTTCAATTCCTAGTACAGTTTAGCACACAAGCGAGACACAATTATTGACTGCACATTAATTTAACAACCACAATTAATCTAAACCCCTGAAAAAAGAACAACAAAAAAATTCCAAATCTATAGCAAAACAAACAACGCAGAAATTAGATGAGCATTGAAACACCCAACGGAAACCAGAAAATTTTAAGTGATCATCTCACATAACAAAACAACATGCGCGAGAAAAAATATTATTAAAGTTTCAACCTAATCTCCTAGAGAAAATTTTCAAACAACCATCTCTATCCATATCTGTGAACAAGCATAAATTCCAATGTTATCATAATTTAGTTATACACAACCGCTTAAAATTAATACACCAACAAAATTTAGCAATAAATTAATTCTAACAAAATGCTGCTACCAAAAAATTAATCTCCTATGCAAAATAAAAATTTAACCAGAAAGTACAGTTATAAACAATCAATTCAGCATAAACTAAACAATTCAATAAAGGAACCTTTTATATGAAAAAAAATTATTGAAATTCTAGATAATAATCACAAAACAAATTATGTAATAGGGAAAAAAATTTAAAATATGTATGTATCGTAACAACATTCAAATTTCATGACAGGTGTCCAGAGACCCCAAAATTTGACTTTTGTCGCAAACATAAATTAAAGCTTAAAATTACTAAAATTAAAAATTGACGTACGTACATCATTATCATTGAATAACACTTGCATTACACAAATTTATTTAAGATATTGCACAAAACACACAGCATGAAAATATTTTATCTAGAGTTAAAATTGATATTAACCACAAACAACACTATGTCATTTAAGCATAAAATCAAGACATAAAACAAACTGCATAAAATTTTTTTTAACTGGAATTCATTAAATAACAGGAAATCATTAAATAAATGAGTACAAAATTTGATCTAACAAAAAAAAAAACATAAAACATAACATGAAACAAGGTGCAACTATGAGACAGGTACCATTCAATGCGTGCTCTCGAAATTGACGAAGCGTAAAATTGTAAAAAAAATTAAGTCTCCCCAAATATTTTAGCGCGGAAATGTATTAACGAGCCGAATTACCTGCACGAGCCCTTAAATTATACCGTGGACCTGGAACAATACCCTTAACCTCCGTCTCGTCTGGTTGTAAATCACCCAAATTTTTCAAATGCAAATATGAAAATCTCTTAATAAATGGAATCATCCGATTGACATGCGTATTAAATCTTTTCCTCAATTGTTCTACATGTTGCATCCTATAATTGACATTAGAAAAACGCTCTATCACTCTGTAAGGACCTTCGAACTTAGGTCTGAGTTTTGGAGATAAATTAGATTTAATGTTAGGCGTCTTTATAAACACAAGGACCCGATTTTGTAATCGTAATGATGTTGTTTTGTCGCTCTCGTACTCAATTCAACATGTGATGCCTCCTGATCCTTTAGATTATTTAAAACTTTATTGAAAGTATGCTCCAAAGACGGTAAAAGTTTCTCGACATATTCATACTTATTTTGTGGTGTATCAGAATTCTTTTCGTAAGTGTAAGATAATCGAATATCTCTGCCATGTTCTAAGAAAAAGGGAGATGTGTATGTAGCTTCATGGATCGCTGAATTTAATGCTAACATGGTGTGCGGGAGTTGCTCATCCCAATCGTTTCTGTTTTGTGGAATTGATGCCAGAATATTTGCTAGCGATTGATTGGGTTTCTCTACCCTACCGTTGGCGTGAGCGGAATAACTTGATATGTGCCTTTTTTGAATACCCATGACTGTGCAAAATTCAACAAATTCGGAACTCTTAAAATATGTAACATTGTCTACGACTAATTTATGTGGGCAACCTCTGTGTACAATGTAATTTTGAAAGAAAGCTTTTGAAATCGTACTCGACCTAATATCCGGAAGTGGAACAATGAGAATGTATTTTGTGAATGCATCTATCATAGTTAAAACATAGCTATATATATATATATATATATATATATATATATATATATATATATATATATATATATGGTATATACCCGTTCTTCCACGCACGGTGAACTGAAAGGTTAAACAACACAGATTGAAGGATAAAGAAGTTTTTAATGAGTTAATTTTAAGTGAATTGCAAATTAAACAAAAAAAAGCTTTTCACATATCTCAGCTGAAGAAAAAAAAAGAAAAAAAATACCTTTGTTAAATTTTAAGTCTGTAGATCTAATAGCTGATAAAAGGATTTTTTTTTTATATTTATAACTCCCCGTAAAACTCTTGAGGGTTGATTTTTGAAAATACCGCCCTAAGCTGATCTCTGCTCAGCAAAAGTAACACATTGTTAAAAGTTTTCTGACGCTTAAAATATTGTAAATAATTTATAACTGAAAGTGTCATACATTAATATAGATTTCTGTTAAATTTATTTTATGTGAAAATTGTAATACTCGCAAGCAACACCGTTTCCTAAATAACAATGGCGATTCAATGGAAAAAATAGCGAAATGTTGACAATAGAGTCAAGTTGGCAAATGTCTAGCTGCTTTCATAGCTCAAACTTTATTAGAGCTTTGTAAGACCCGCCGTGTAGGGAGCGATGCACGTTAATGCTTTATCTACCGCATTATGATCTACAGAAATTTTTTCATGCAATATTTTTTAGGTCAATACATTGAAAATTAAGGGACATACATAAACAAAATACTCCACTTAGGGAAATTTAATCGGTTAGAGCTAATAAATTAATTAAATATATTCCACTGTAAAATTAATTATATACACCATTCACTTAAAATAAATAGTCAAATCGTTTTCTAAGGTCTCCATAAACATAAGACACTTAAATTTTGACATTAACTATTTTTGGGGCACAAAAATGATAATCTTTGCAATCTGCTGAAAACGCTTGCAGCTGAAAATGTAATATCTGCTACAAAACTATTTGCCCTTTCCCCGTTAAAATACTCATCATAGAACCCGTGCCATCATATATCTTGGTAGAGTGGATTTCAAAGAATATTCCAGCTAAGTATTGGTAGAATATTCCTGCTAAATTGGTGTGGCATGGTAGTTAGGAGAAGGGGGTGCCAGCTCAGGTGTTGTCCACGTCACTTGACCATGGTTCAAAATTATGTGGTCCGTCGCCAAAAGCCCTCATGTAGCTGAACAGTGCAACGTTAATATTCACTCACTGAAAAAAATACAGTACAGTAGTTATAACTATTTTTATACATAAAAATGCAATATCTGCTTATTCAATTAAAATTACAGCATTATAATTAATTACTAACCACACAAACAAATTTTGAAAATTTATCCAAACGATGTAGTGTGAAAGAGAAAGTTTATTCAGACAGACAACAAATGCATCTTATATGCATATAGATTTGTTTGAATTATTGTGTATTATTACTTTTGTAAGCTTCATGACATACTTTATGGTGTACCAGGATTTTAAAGCTGACTGAGCAACAGCAACATTTAGCTGGGTATATAGCTAGTTATAACATAAAATTAAATCTTAAAAAGATATCAAAAATAAAAGACGACTCAATATTTTGAATAAATCACACACACAGTATAAAAATTTTCCTACAAACACAATATATATATTGTAAAATATTTATTTTGCTATTTGCATTTCAGACAGACATCAAACAAAATTTTAAAAATTGTCAAAAACATAAAAAAAAACATATTTAAGAAAAATACCACTGATTAATTTTGCCAAAGACATCGCAATGTGCAAAAAAATATTTGTAGTACATAACCAAAAAAAAAAATGTAAGTACTAAAATATTAAAAAAAAAAAAAACTTATATATTGAATTAATTAAGGATTACTCTGGAGGGAAAGATAAAACAGGCTAAGATAATACTCATAATAATTTCATATTGGTTGGCTACTCATTTTTGGCATGATTTTGAAATCACGCCAAATTGGTATGTTGCGGCCAGTCTAATGTTATAGTAGTGCACAGAATTAAAGGTACTTACGTATTATTGCAACCTATTGGTGACATTATACAAAATGAAGCACATGATTGCCAATTCAACGCATACACAGTTGGGATTGCCAAAGTGGCGAGTTTTTTGAACGTTGGCGACTGTGCAAAAATACCCAAGTACTAAAAAAATTATCCCAAGTATATATATATATATCCCGAGCATAAAATTAAATTGAAAAATGAAGTACAATACTAACATTAACTGACATAAAAAAAAACTGAACTAACTTTATCAATGCAAAAGAATAATTTGAAAAAATAAGGTATTTACTTATAACCCCAACCTTTTGGCGACATTATATGAAACAAAGCACATGACTCGCAATTCAGCATATATATGATGTCCGAAATCAGGGTTGCCAACTTGGTAAGTTATTTTGAATGTTGGCGATTGTTAGGATAGCACATAGGTTCCAAAATAATTTATCTTACCACTACCTGCTTCCTCAACATACTCATTTTTGGCATGATTCTGAAATCACGCCAAATTGGTATGTTGCGGCCAGTCTAATGTTATAGTAATGTACAGAATTAGAGGTACTTATGTATTATTGCAAACTATTGGTGACATTATACAAAATGAAGCACATGATTGCTAATTCAACTCACACAAAGTTGGAATTGCCAAAGTGGCGAGTTGTCTTGAACGTTGGCGATTGTGCAATAATACGCAAGTACTACAAAAATTATCCAAAGTATATATATATCCCGAGCATAAAAATAAATTGAAAAAATGAAGTACAATACTAACATTAACCGACATAAAAGAACTGAACTAACTTTATCAATGCAAAAGCATAATTTGAAAAAATAAGGTACTTACATATAACCGCAACTTATTGGCGATATATGAAACGAAGCACGACTCAAAATTCAACATATATATATGACATGTAAAATCGGGGTTGCCAACTTGGCAAGTTATTTTGAATGTTGGCGATAGCCAGGATAGTACATAAGTTCCAAAAATAATTTATCTTATGACCACCTGCTTCCTCAACAGGTATTTAAGCCATTTGTCTGTTTTGCTCATTCTCTGATGCCTATTCCAGTTTGATATGTAATTACTACCAGCACTGCTTTTGCTTGGTCAGTATGATTTTCTGCATGGCAATTTTATGCACTGAAGCCAGTAGTATACCCTTAAAGGTTAAAATAAAGACACATGAAATTGCAAAGAACCATATTATTGGATCAAGTGTAGTATAGGGGGCTACTTGGCGCAGTCCTTTATTTTGGTTACTAAAAGTGGTCCCCAAGGTACTTTTTCGGTATTATTTATTTTAGAATGAATTCGATATCTCACCATGACATTTAGATAAAAATCCGAAGAAAATCGCCAAATCAAAGTGCCCCCTATACTACATTTGAACCGAACTGAAATATAACCCTTATCAATGAGAAGTTTTAGTTTGTCAAAATTATAATCTTCGCATTCTAAAAAAAAATAAATAAATAAGTTATAATTTGCAAGCAAAATCACGCACATAAACATCCCGCGATAATACCTAAATGTTGCCAAAACAACAAGACAAAGTTTTAGTTGTTGAAAGAATTATCCTTAAAAAAATTATTTATTCGAAAATAATCCTAATTAAATATCAAAGAATAGAAAAATTGAATAAATATTCCAACCGATAAACAAAGCTACAGTAAAAATATGTAATAATCTTGAAAAACTGCATGTAAAGTATAAATTGTCCACTTAGTGAGAAACGTGACTACATATGACGTCATAACACTGGAAAATCACTTAAAAATTAAAATTTAAAAATTTGGAAGGAATTATGAACGCCAAACCTATTTAAGAACCTTTCTGGTGTAATTTTGTGTACGTGTACCAAGTTTGACGTTATTTGGGTGTCTGGATCTCGAGTTATGAGGGAACAGACAAACAGACAACAAATGCGTCTTATATATATATATATATATATATATATATATATATATATATATATATATATATATATTACCTTTAAGCGTGGTTTTTAAGGGACCGAAAATATCCATATGACACGTTTCTCCTGGTTCAGTACTTTGTTCAACAAGTTGGTTGGGCGCCGGGGGAATTTTAAAAGCGTTTTTTCGAGATAAGCATATGGTACAAGAACGAACAAAATTTTTAGTATCTTTATACATATTGTGCCAAAAGAAGTTCTCGCTGAATCGATGATATGTTTTAAAAAATTTAAGATGTCCTCCATATTCTGAATGAACGGATTCGAGAATTTTAGCTTTTAGACAATGTGGAATGCAAACTTGCTTTCTAGTGGTGTTAGACCTGGGTGATCTGGAGGGGCGCTTGGACAAATGACATAACAAACCTTCCCTATTAATAAAATAGTTGCTGATTTGTGGGCTAACGTCATTTTGATCAATTTTTTGTGTGATAGTGCTTAAAACAGAATCTTCGCGTTGCATATTAATAAGATCTTTAGAGTCCGGTAAAGCTATTGTGATGTTGCTAATATAACGAGAAAGATGATCTGCGACTGAATTTAAGGATCCCCTGATGTAGTGTATGTCGTAATTAAATTATTCCAGAGCCAATTTCCAACGCAAAATTTTGGAAGAGGGATTTTTATTAGAAAGAAATCCTGCGAGAGGCTTATGATCGGTAAAAACCTTAAATTTTCTGCCTAACAAGAAAGGTCTAAAAAATTTAATGCTGTATATATCGCGAAAAATTCTAAAACCGTTGCATTATATTTCGATTGTGATGGATTTAATTTCTTAGAAAAAAATATAAAGGTTTGACTTCAGAGTTAGGATATTTTTGTTCTAAAACTGCCCCTATGCCTCGAGAAGAAGCATCCGTTGTTATTTGTAACTCCGCGTTTTGATCAGGTAGAGCCAAGACCGGTGGATTCAATATGGCTTTCTTAATATCATCAAATGCCTCCTGCGTTTCAGAGGTCCACTCAAATGGAGTGTCTTTTCTCAATAAATTCGTTAAGGGAAGTGCACGTTTCGCGAAATTCTTGATATATCTCCTGTAAAAATTACAGCACCCTAAAAAGATTTAATTTGTTTTTGATCCTTTGGAACTGGAAATTCGTTAATTGATACGGACTTATCTTTATCCATAAGAATGCCTTCCGGCGTTACCACAAACCCTAAAAATTTACAACTTTTTGTTAAAAACTGGCATTTACTCGGGTTAAATTTTAAGTGAATTCTTTCAAAGCGTTCAAAAACCTTACCCAGTAGTTCAAAATGTTCATCTATAGTTTTAGTGAATAAAATAATGTCGTCTATATAAACCAAAGCTCCGTGGTGTAATAAATCTCCTAGGACCTCCTGTGCGATTGATTGAAAAGCTTTAGGCGAGTTTTTTAAACCGAAACATAATCTGTTAAATTGATATTTATCACCGTCGGGAGTAGAGAATGCCGTCTTATGCCTGTCCGTAAAGTGTAGTGGAATTTGATTAAATGCTGACTTCATGTCTAACGCCGAAAAATAGTTTGAACCTGAAATTTCATGTAAAATGTCGTCCAATGTTGGAATGACGAAGTCCTGAGTCAAAGTTATTTCGTTGAGTTTCCGAAAATCTAAAACTAGGCGCCATTTTTCTTTCTGTTTGACAAACAAGGCCGGAGTATTATACTGAGAATTGGATTTCGAAATAATTCCCTTTTCTAAATCTGCTATTTGACGTCGAAATTCGTTTCTTAAATTAAATGGAATCTTATAAATTGGACATTTAATGGGATAATCATGTTGTAAACTGATTCTGTGATGCTCCGTAGCGGCTGCGGATAATTCTACCGTAGAGCGAGCGAAAGCACTTTTGTGCGAAATTAAAAGTTGAAATAATCTGTTTTTGATTTTACTGTCCAAACCTGAAAGGTTGAAATCTTTCTCCGTGAGTGGGGGTAAAATATCTTGAGAAACCGGAAAATCAGAAGAAAAGTCTTCGTAATTATTGACTGTAATTATTTTCATGTTTTTGTTAAGGGTGATTATGTTATCTGAATCGTTTCTAATTTCTAAGATGGTGTCATTTGTCTGTGGATCAATATTAATTTGCGAATTAGTTAAATGAATGTTTTTATTTCGTAGCTTTACTGAACTCCGAATAGTGGCCAGTGACGTCGAATTAGGTAATGTTTCAACATGTATGCGAACATTTGTGACCGAATGGGGACCCACACACGTTTTGTGTTTTAAAAATCCATTTATAAAGTTACTCTGTACCACACGCGTGGGGAGTGCATAATGAATAAGCGGAATTGAAAAATTATTAATTAATAAACGGTTTTTACCTATATCTAAAACTGCATCCCATACTTTCAAAAAATCGTATCCCAAAATAGCGCAATAATTATCGTTAATCTCTTGCTTTGTTATAAAAAAATATGTTGAAATTGAAATTCCCCCAATGACAATTGTATTTCATAGCAACCGATAATTTCTACTGTGTCTCCGCTAACGGCTTTAATCTGGATTAAAACATTAAATTCCCTAAAGTTATCATTTTTTATTTTAGTGAAAAAAGAATTAGACATTAAAGATACGGATGCACCTGTGTCAATTAAAATTCTAAACTTGTGATGTTTAACGTCAGCATTTATTATTGGTAGATCAAATATATTGTCTCGAGACTGAATAGGAGAAAACCGCTTCTCTACCCTATGAAAAAAATCTACATACGGCTTCCTCCACGGGAGTTTAAAGTCTCATTTCTGTGATAACGTTGAAAACCCCTATTCCCAGAATTTGTGTGTGACCCTCTCACCGAATGCCTGGGGGCTGCGTAATTGTCGCGGAGAGTAGATTCCCTGAAATGTACATGTCTCCCTTCTGACCCGGGGTGATTTGAAAAATACTCGCTAGCGGCGTTTCTCCGGGGGCTGGTAACGGGCAGCGCGTTCGTCCCTCTGTCTCTTTCTACATTCCGCCTGTCTATGTCCTTGAATTCATCAATAAAAGCACTTGAAAACGCTCTCCCTTCTGTTAAAATAGTCCCCCCTGATTTACGAGCTGTAACTGCACTTGCCTCTTTGTAGACGGCCGACCCTTAAATTTATTTCTTCTAATCTATCCGCTAATGCTGAAAGAACTGGATTTTCCGTTTGTGCGGACGACAAACCGGATCTCTCTTCGCTAGCTATTTGGTTCAATTTCATGTTCTGCTCTTCTATCAATGCCGCATTGATTGATTCGTCTAAATTCAAAGGATCGCGAGAAAGAACAAATCGGCGGATGTCATTTCTTAAACCACTTATGAACCGAGATTGTAACAATTGGTCATTCGCATTTCTCACCGTGGTATTTTGACCCGAATTTCCTGACTGGAAAATTTGTGTTCCCAGTTTATTGATGCGTGCTGCAAATTCCTGTACGCTCTCAGAAGGACCCTGGATACACGATGAAAATAATTGGAGACGCGTTGATAAAGGTACAGCTTTTTCGAATCTTCCAATAAGAATTCTTGCGATATCGTTATATTCTGTCAATTGACTGTGGGTTGGGTCGGATAGAAAAAATTCCTCAGCTATTCCCGTTAATTTTAATTTCAGAATTGTTACTTTCTCATCGTTTGACCACTTGCCTAAATTCGCAACATCGTTTATTTTCTCTAAGAACCTGCGTATTCCTAACGATTCACCTCCGTCGTACATTGGAATTAGATCAATTAGATTAAATTTCCCGGACGCCGTTTGCGTCAAAAGGGGGTCTGATTGTCGTGTACGTGGCATGTTTGTTAATTATTAGTTAAGACAAAATTTCTAGCGAGTCTAATTCCCAATGAAAACCGTTTATTGAAACAAAATTCAAGCACTCGTGCAAAGCAACAGAAATTCATGAACTCTTAAATTTAAATGAAACTTTTAACTAATCGGCTCTCGCGTAAATACATGCATAGAGAAAAAAATTCACATCAATATTGAAAGAAAAAAAAATTAAAGAGCACAAGTACCTGCGTCATCTCTGCACCCTGGACTCTTTGACTCTCTTCCTCACACCAAAACTGCAAGAAAAAAATTCACAGTATCAAATTACATAAAACATAGTGGCACACGAGATGAAAATTTGTCGTGATGATCCATTAAGAAACGTTTACAATATCAAGGATGTAAAAAAAAATTCAAATAATGGTACAAAAGAAAAAAATTTAACATCCTGGTCACTGACCCAGATAATGCGACGCCAGTTTAACTTAAGTTAATTTGATTAATTTATTTCGTTCGATCCATTTTAAATAAAACCCGGTTCTATTCTTCTGTTGGCGTCACACTATAGCTTACGTTTAAACATTAGATCTTTTAAAGACAAATAAACTTTACGCTAAATAAAAACCATTTTCTAATTAATCATTAATTTATTTTAAAACAATAAGATTGAATTTATGTTAAATTATAAAGAGATACATAACAGAACATTACTTAACTGATAGAGATCTGAGAGAGAGGAATCATGATGTTGGCGTCCGGAGAGTCTCCAACCGCGGTGACCGTCAAATAGGGTCGTGTCAGACCAAAATCGGTGATAAAAATTGTGTCAGAGAGTGTCTCAATTCGTCGTGCATGCGCTTATATTTCGCGGCGGTTTTCTTGTGTATTCTGGAGCGGATTATTTTCCGAAACTCAATCAGTTTTTCTGATTGGTCTAGAGTCAGCGGAAGGATATCCTCTCGCGGTCAATGACTTCCCCCAAACGCGGGAAATTCCCAAAAACACCCCTTACCATGATGTATTTATGGGTGCAATGCCTTCTTCCAGGCGTGGGAAACGCGTCACCCTTTTCGGTGGGGTAAGAGACGCACCCAACGAAAGGAATTCGTTGTAAACAACAACAGGGCAGATATAAAAATTACAGTTGCAATCCCTAGGGACCGGCGGCCCCCCATCAATATTAATACATCAAACATGTGATGAATCTGTACGGAACCTTTCCACTAATCTGCTTAGGCGTCTTTTTGAGGAATATAAATTCGCGTTTATTTCCAATCAACTCCAAAAAGATGTACGGGATATTTAAATTAGATAAGGTATTTAAATCGAGCATTGCGAGATAACAAAGAGATGATGGAAGGCTATTGAGCTTGTAACTTTAAACGCATTACAAGAAGATTCTAGGAGATTAGATTCATGAAAACGTCGTGCTGCGAGACATACCAGAAAGCTGATATAAGCCAGCGGTAAAAATAATTTACGTACGCTTAAAATAAGCGTCAGTTTAAGGCTACACAGTACCCTAAAAATTTCATTTTTACCGATTTTTTTGCATGTTTTGGTGGTCCATATCATTGAGATGCTTGCCAAGAAATTTCAGATCTGTTAGCAAATTAGTTTTTAAGATATTTGAAGTTTTATGAGCTATGGTTTTGGTTTCGGTTTCCTTTTAAAGCATTTTTTCACACTTCAGTTGAATTAATTAAAAATATTTTTGAGCTTTTAGTTTGAAATGGTTATTAATTCCAATTTTCAATACTAAAACCATTTCTGCTTGATTATGTTTTGAGTTTTTTGAGTTCTCATAATTAATTAATAAAGATTAATTTCATGGCCAATTTTTGCTTTAAAAATAGTTTATGTAACTTAAAAGCTTTATCATTAATTTTTTCCTGTAGAGAAAATGCCATGGCAAATGCGTTCTGGGTTTCTGTGAGAAACAATATTTCGAAGAGATGGAATACTACTGAAAATGATGTATCTAAAAATCAGTCCTCAGCCGATTCTGCAATTATACTTCCGAATACAAGTATTCTGAATTCAAATGCTGCAGATATAACTGAATATTTCCTTGATGTATACCAAACTACATTATACTAAACATATTGTAGTACTATATTTTAGTATTTTAAAGTCGTACAACAAGAGCTAAAACTTCCAAAACTGCCTTAATTTAAAACTGAAAAAAATTAAATTTTATGAGCAAACCTGATTATTTTTAGCTTAAGTTAGTATCATTATTATTTTGTACATAAATTCTTCGTGTTTCAAAACTTTTTTGAAATATTAGGTTAAGATAAAGCTGAATAATCTGACGTCTTAACAAATGCTATCAATATTATGCAAAAATATATTTTCAATTAAAAGTATAATTTTCAGTCCTATATAATAAAAATAGTGTTTTAATGTATAAGATACATTGGAAAATAACATATTAAAAAATTAGAGTTTTACGGGTATTATAAGTTTTTGTTTTATGACTTTACAAACTTTAATGCGTTTTTCTCAGACTTTTAATTTTGAAGGTATAAGTGTTTTCTAATCCCTAAGGCTTTTTTCCTGTTCAAGATAGAGCCTTGAAATTTTTTGTATATACTCCCAAATGTATGTTCTATAAAAGTTAGTATGGGTTTAGAGCTGAGAACTCTAGTTATTTTTGTAAAAAATGCTAAAGTTGATATTTTAAAAATTGGACCAATTTTGAGGAACTTTCACTGGCAGATATCTAATGTCACAAGAAGTAAATTGCAGTTGTATTAACCGCTAACCTGACCCAGCCAGGAAACCTGGGGTTAAGTAACCGACAATCAAGTTAAAACTAACCCCAGGTTAGAACTTCAATTCACCACTGTTTTTAAACCTCAGGTTATTTGACTGCTGGTTTCCTAACCCGGGGTTACTGGTCGATTCCCATTGTTCGAAGTAAACCCCGTGACTTTGACTGATTTGTTTGCGATCCGAACAGAAGAGTTGCGTACTCGTCTCTTTTCAATGTTTATTTTCAAATATGAATACTTTCATATATTTATTTTACGCAATTTAGAAAAGGAGCACTTGAGCAATGAATCCACCAGCCCATAAAGCGCACCAAACAGTCAGTTTTTCTGGATGTAATGGTGTTTCGACATACACTTGTCTATTAGCTTCACTCCAAATGTGGCAGTTTTGTTTGTTGACGTAGCCATTCAACCAGAAGTGCGCTTCATCGCTAAACAAAATTCGCTTATGAAAATCGGGAACAACGGCAATCTCGTCTCAATCTACGCCTTGCTTGATGATCGTTTTGATGAATTGCCAAACCAAACTGAGAATAAATCACTTGACAGCTGTTAAATCGGTCGCCATCTTGGAAAGTAATGCCAACTTAAACTTCTATACCTGAAAAAAAACACTCTTTATAACTTCTTCTGATAGAGGTAATTTTGGTGACATCCTTACAGAAATCCAAAGAAAAATAATTTTCAAACTGGGCCCATTTAAGACTCAAGGACCATTTCCAAAGGATCCAGTATCGAACCGATGCTTTTCCCATTTTCACTATTCATAATTTAACAAGGCCGGTATAAAAATATTAAGACCATGGCTGTGTTATTCAGTTATTTTAAACAAACCATATTGCCATTTGTGTTGGCTGTTAGCAGATCGTCATCAATGCAAATCGTATTCTTCAGCATGGGTTAATGGTGTTTCCGTTAAAAGCAATTTTACACAAACTATTACTGATCACGAAAATTCACTTCAGCATGTTAATTTGGCTCTGTCTTATAACAATTGATTTCAAGGAAATACAATTAACATTCAATTAGATAGTGAAATCAATAGTAAATTTACTTTTAGGCGAAATGTATTGCATCATATAATTAATAATATTACTTTAGCGGGTTGCAATTTACATTTAAGAGGCCACACGATTCCAAATCCGGAAACTTCCATATCAATTGTACACTTGCTACCTAATTATGATCCTGTTTTAAACAAACTTCTCTTAGTACCCGGGTTCGAAACATCATTGCTTAGTTTTTATGATTTTTTAAAAAATACTCAAAATTTTATTCGAGCATTTAATAACTTCGCCAACAATTTTATAATTGGAAGGATAATTTATTTCGTCACGAGATACAATAGTTTTTTTAACAAAACAATGATATTTTAAATATTATATATATATATTTTTAAAATGAATCAATATCGTTGCGCTCATATGAAAATAGTTTTAAAAAAAACTCATACTTTGATCTTTCACAGTTAGTGATTAAAAAATAAATCGTCAAAAACTTTTTTTACGAATTTTTTTTGTGCAATACTTCATTGCTTTTTGTTCCACTAGATGGCTGCACCTGTCAAGCTGTTTAAGAATCGGTGAATGTTCACTTACTCGAGAGCTCTGATTGCGAAAGGTGAGGGAGAATTTCCATGACAATATATATGCATTTAAAAATCATGAACGTAGCTACCGCCGTTACAACCGCATCAATGATACGGGGTCTCCAAACTACAGGGGCCTCAACACGTCTAAGCAAAAAGTCGAAAAATGTTATCATTAGTCTTATTAACATAGTTCCTTTTTACTCTTAAGAAAACATCTATCACAGGTTTCAAACGGTTAAAATTTTGTCATGAACTTTACATCTTTGTTTCCACAATAAGAAATCCGTAAGAGCACATGTCGTTTTTTGAAAATAATCAGAAAACAAGAAGTGGTATAGGCTCGGAAAGGCGATTGAAAGGTTCCTATTGGCAGTCCTCGTCAAAAAGATCCGTTGAAGAAAAATGCAGATAAAGTTTAGAATGGAAAGGAATGTTGGTTGCTTGTAAATGACAATATCCCTTCGTCTGTTGATTGATTTACTGTAGATACAAAAGCTACAGGAAAGCTTAGCACTTATTCGGAAGTTTGTCTAGAATGCAATAAAAGTGAATAATAGATTTTGTTTATCTCGGCTCTTTTTTATTTGTATAACGTCCAAAAAACCGAATGTGCATTCATGGTCATCAAGGATTCGAAAACTGTCTTTCCTTCTGAGAAGAGGTAGGGCTAGGGGCTTTGTCACTCTCCCAGTTGCTATTTAATGGTCCTATACAATAGCTAGCCATTTTACGGAATTCTTTGACTAAAATACAATGCTTTCTGAAACAAGTCATTCTAACAGCCTGCCAAAATATATGAGGTTTAAATTCTGCTTTGCATTTCACTCGGTTAATTCTATTTCTTTCGTTGTGATTATTTAAGCGGTGAACTATTCAAACTATGAGCGAAAATATACCCTAGTGGAGCTTTAAAACGAAAAATTAAAAACACAAAGAAAACGTTTCTAATAAATGTCCAAAAATATCTTATTTTCAACAATCAACAAGTGCGACTTATTTGAATTGTAATGGTAAGAGTTTTTTTTTCTTCATTTATTTACATTGTATAATAGAATTTATTATTAATCCGACTTAAGATTTACGCGGTTGAAACGTTACATGAGACTCCGTGTAAAATCACGTAAAATAGATACTATATTTTTAAGGTAAAAAAAGAATTATATTCCAAATTTTTCAAGCTATGTTTATGAAATTAAGAACATATTTTAAAAATTCATACATTTGTCCTGAATCTTAAATTTATACCTATTTCAGTAATTAAAATAAACTCAAGATCACATACATATTGTTTCAGAATAGGACAAGATATGATAACATTTGAAATAATAAATTATTCGCCTCTACTTGTGTATATAAAGCATTTGTTAGTACTTGAGGTAAGTAGAAATCGCTATCTTCATTTTTAAGACCTATCATACATGCAATGCTGAAATCCAATAAAGGTTCTCAATTTATAATAGCGTTTTGAGAAAATGAACTGCCTTTTAAGAAATATGTTGCAGTTTTCAATTTTTTTTAATTAGAGAATTTTTTGTTATTTATATAGCTGTTGTGGTTTTTTTTTCTTTTTTTTTTGTGGTTTTGCATGTATTATTAGTTTTAGTTTTATTTCTTTACAAACTTTAAAATAATTTTTTTGAAAATTTGTTTTCTATACCCTTTTTTTTCTGTTCAAGATAAAAACTTGAAACTTTTCTGGATAATTTTATTTAAAAATTAGGATATGAAAAAAGTGATGTAAACGTTTTTACTGTATAAAGATAAGGTATAGTATATAGATAATATTAAAGTTAGTATTTTTAATTGTTTCACGCTTTTCGTTCAGGTTAAGATATTAGGCTGGTGGAAAAGAAATCCATTATTTTTGCATGAAATTCAAGGCACGCTCTAAGGTATCCGACTACTTGCGACAACTTTTTTTTGAAAAAATGGAGATATGGGTTTTTTTGTGATTTTTATTTTTATTTAGTATATTTTAAGGAAAAAAACTCTAAAATTGATAAAAGAAAAAAAATGTTGTTATTAAAATGGGAAAAAACTAGTAAAAATGTACAAAAAATTACATAAACGGGGCCCGCTCTGTACAAAAATTTTATGAACAAATTCTCAATTTTTCAATTTTAGTGTGTTACTTTGTTATTCCTGTTTGAAGTGACTTTCAGGATAAGAGATATTTTAATTTTTACCAAAACTAGAGCACTTTATTTTAGTCATTATACGAAATTTCTTAAAAAAACATGGACTATATTCACATAAAAGACTGCAAAATTTGAAATAAAACAGTGATTGATAAATCTGAAGATCAAAACACTTCTACTGTTATGCAGGACATTAGCAAAAAATTTCAGCCAATTATTTTTAAAACATTTTGACCAATCACTGTCCCCGTTTGAGTTTTTCCGAAAAAAAACACGTTTCGAGTAAAACGCATTTTAAAGTTTGACACCTTGTGTAAAGTTACGGCATCTGCTTTTACTAAAACGCTTGTAGTTTTTGTTCTAGTGGAGGGAAAATTAAAAACTTGGTATTCTTATTAAGCTAGTAAGACGGCCTATAAAATAAAGTCATTAAAAATTTGTCAATTTTGGAAAAAAATCATGATTTTAGAGTAGTCGGATACCTTAATATGTTTTGGATTGTCCGATTTGGGTCAAATATGTACTGTTTTGTTGAATAATTTGTTACCATTATAAAGGTAGCTTCATAATCCCTCTCTCATTGAAGTCTTGGTCCTTATTGGCGAAAATCTCTAGTAATCGATTTTCACAATTTTCTCGTGGTCCCAATTTCTTATCACTCAGGAAGTTTTGCAATGCGAGAAAAAGGTGGTAATCGCTTGGTGTCAGGTCCGAACTACATGGTGGATGCATTAAAACTTCCCAACCAGGCTCCCAGAGATTCTGGTGAGTAACTACAGACGTGTGTGGCCTGGCGTTGTCCTGATGGAACACAACACCCCTTCTGTTGGCCAATTCTGGCCATTTCTGGTCAATCGCTAGCTTCAAACGATCCAGTTGTTGACAGTAGACTTGAATTTAGTGTTTGGTCTTACGGAAGCAACTCATAATAAATTACTCCTTTCCAGTCTCACCAAATACACAGTAGAACCTTCCTGGCTGTTAGTCCTGGTTTGACCACCGTTTGATCTGCTTCACCGAGTTTGGACCACGATCGTTTTCACACAATATTGACCATTTGTGACCCATTTGTCGTCCTCAGTCACCATCCTCTGAAGAAATGGGAAAATTTCATTCCGTTCGGCCAAGGCTTCACGGATGGAAATTCGATCCATCGTGTTTTTTGGTATTGATTGGTGTGGCACCCAAACATCGAGTTTTTTTTGTTTTAAATTTAACTTTGCGCGAATGGTTTAAAACTGTCTTATGGTCGATCTTTAGCTCCTGGGTGATGCTAAGACTGCTAACATGCCGGTCCAATTCAATTATTTCTGTGATTTTATCGACATTTTCGACGACGGCCCTAAATGTAGGAGGTGCATCTTTAACATCAAATATGCCTGAACGGAATCGACGAAACCAAAATTGCACGTAATTAGCAGTTACAGTATCGGCACCATAAACACCATCCACAATTTCAGCCACTTGGATTGCGTTTTCGTCTTTAACAAAGAAAAACTGTTAAGTGTACCGAATTTTCTCTTTGTTAACCTCCATTTTTAACAACCTGTAACTCACAACTGAATAGACCAAACGAGTGGCGCACACAGGAATTTTTCAAGGGGGGGGAGGGTTCGGGGTCGAAAGTTCACTATTCTTGTATCATGCTCCTTTTGATTTCGTCGATTTTTGCGAACAAAACACAGTAAAAAACTAGTTTTTGAATAAATAATTAAGCATTAATTAATAAAATTAATCATTAATAGAAAGTAATTAATTAAATTTTACGTACTATGTACTTAGAATTATAATCAATCGGAAAAAAAATCAAGGGCTTTGGGGGGGGTCCGGACCCTAGGACCCCCCTCCTTGTGTGAGCCACTGGACCAAACAAAAAACAGTGACAGAATTCTTTTAGTGTGAAATATCACCTTTACAACGAGCATAAATTTGAAATTGTTTGATCGATACTTCACGAGATATCGACACTACGGCCATGAACCGAAATATAATGGATTTCTTTTTCCCTAACCAATTATTAAAGTAATTATTGAAATCCTCCAACAAGAAAACCGATTTTGATTTACATACTAATTTTTGTTCCTAATAATTTAAGAAAAAAAATCACTTAAAATAAATAAATTTAAGAATATTGCGTATATAAAAGATTAAAAAACTTTATAACATTTTTTTAAAATAATGACTTGACAAACTGACTTCTTATTATTTTGAGAATCAATTAAATATTATAATCTGAAAATTAAGCATAAATTACTTTTAATATTACTGCCTCCAAAAAGCTTTTTGAAAACTTTTTGAACTATTGTGTAGCTTTTAGACAAAATAGTGTAAGTTGTAATATTTTTATATATTGTGTAATATATAAAGTCACGTTATATGTAAGAATATTCATGAATGAATAAGAGCATTCATGTTACATATAAGAATATTTCACAGTATATAGAATCAATCTGCATGAAAGACACTTGAGATATCTGTATTTGCTACGTTTGATAATTGTGTTCGAATCAACTTACAATGTCAGTTAACACAAATAAAAGAAAATAATTTAAGAATAACAATATATTAATTGCAACATTTGTGCACATTAGAATATTCGCATTGAAAATATGAATATTTATTGAAACTTCTACATTTAATTTCTCACAATGTCTTAATTTCAATGAGAAACAATAAGAGATTTATTAGGACTCGAATGATTATTTTTGTAGGTTGCCTGATGACCCAGAATTTGAAGCAATTTAATTTTATTATACTTTTAGAATTTTCTGAAGAACATGTTCTATCAGAGTCTACAAAAGTAGAATATAAAAAAATATTCTAAGGAATGTGTGTGTGTGTGTGTGTGAACAAACAATGAATACATCTTCTTCAGATAGAGGTAATTTTGGTGACATCCTTACAGAATTCCAAAGAAAAATAATTTTCAAACTGGGCCCATTTAAGACTCAAGGACCATTTCCAAAGGATCCAGTATCGAACCGATGCTTTTCCCATATTTTCACTATTCATAATTTAACAAGGCCGGTATAAAAATATTAAGACCATGGCTGTGTTATTCAGTTATTTTAAACAAACCATATTGCCATTTGTGTTGGCTGTTAGCAGATCGTCAATGCAAATCGTATTCTTCAGCATGGGTTAATGGTGTTTCCGTTAAAAGCAATTTTACACAAACTATTACTGATCACGAAAATTCACTTCAGCATGTTAATTTGGCTCTGTCTTATAACAATTGGCTTCAAGGAAATACAATTGACATTCAGCTAGATATTTAAGTCCCATCATTCAAAATGAAATAATTAATTTGCTTGGAACCCAAATTAGAAAAAATATTGCCATGAAATTTAAAAAAGCCCCATTCCTAGCAATTTTTATGGACACTTCACAAGATCTTTCAAAATTGATCAACTTTCTGTAGTGTTTTGATGTATTAAGATAAAAGAAAAGGATGATGTGCCTAACGAAATTAAAATCTGTGAGTCCTTTGTGGGATTTATGTCAGTAGCCGATTGTACTGCCCAAGGGATCAAAACTGAAATTTTAAATGCAAGGGAAAAATATGGAATTGATTTGTCTAAATGTAGGGGACAGGGTTATGATGGAGCAAATGCTATTTCGGGAGTATATGGGCGGTTACAAACCCTTATAAAAAAGCATGCACCAAATGCCAATTATGTTCATTGTGCATCACATTCATTAAATTTCATTTTAATTGATGCAAAAAAACACATTCCCAAAATGTCAAAATTTTTCTTTTACTTAGAAAAAAATATATGCAGTTTTTAGCAATAGCACAAAAGAATGAATGATTATTCTGAAAAGTATTTAAAAAACCCTTAAAAAAGTGTGTCCTACTAGATGTTCGTCAAGAAATGACGCCTTATTTGGTATTCGAAAAAAATTACTCTCGAATAATGAAAACTTTATGTAAACTAAGTTAAATTTCACCTACAAAAACGATAGTAAGAATAAAATTACAATATTAGAGAGCTATGATTTTATAGTGTTTGTTACCTCTTCTTTCTTGGTTATTTAAAATCATATATAGACCCCATTTCTATAGCCCTACAGCATGAAAAAAATGACCTACAAAAAGCTAGTATATTCTGCTGAATAATCTTCAGAACCAACTGGTAGCAATTAGAAACCAAAATTCATCCAGTTCTTTGTTAAACCAGTCTGAAGATGTAGCTAAGGAATGGGATGTAACACTTTTTTTTAAATGAAAGACGAAAGCGAATAAAGCGCTTTTTTGACGAGTTAGCAGAAGATCAAAGAGTTTCAGAACCGGAATCGCCTTTCAAAGTTAATGTACACTGGTGTGCAAAAATTAAGGACGAAGTCGAAAAATTAGCATATCAGCTGAACGAAGAGGCAGAGCGGACAGAAAGACCAATCAGGATATTAAGTAAGGTGATGTACGGTAGCACATGCGCAGATATGCAGGTAGACGTAATGGGGGAGTGTCTGAGTAGTATAAAGCATGATGTCGGTGTAAGATCAGTATTTCTGGCAAAGAGATTGCACGCCGTATAGCAGTTAAAATCACACCGAGTTGCTGCCTCTGTGAGAAATGGCGAATAATCAATCTGTTAGACAACATCTGGATGCTTTTACCCGAGGTCGAATCATTGGGAAGTTGGACGAAGGCCGCAGTGTGACAACTGTGGCTGCAGAGTTCGGAATTGCTCACAGCATCGTTTCACGACTTTGGAGACAATTTCAAACTACAGGAACAGCTATCCGGGGGTTCAATAGTGGTCGTCCACGAGGAACCACACCCGCAGATGACCGGTACATTGTCTTACAGGCCAGAAGAAACAGGCGGCAGACAGCGGGAGAAATCGCTAGACACACGACACAGGCGACTGGACGACCGATATCGCGTTTTACCGTGGCCAGAAGACTGCACGGTGGTGGTCTGTTTGCACGACGCCCTGTACGGTGTGTACCTTTAAAGCCTGCCCATCGGAGAAGGCGTTCTCTGTGGTGCCGGGAACACCGGAATTGGAGAGACAATGAATGGGAACGAGTACTCTTTACAGATGAGAGCAGATTCAATTTGAGTAGCGATTCTCATCGCATACTCATCTGGAGAGAGCGGGAAGCCGCAATCATCCCTCGAACATCATTGAAAGGGACAGGTATGGAGGTCGCGGTGTTCTCGTTTGGGGAGGCATCATGCTTGGTAGTCGTACAGACCTTCACATCTTCGACACAGGTTCAGTCAACGGGACCCGTTATTGTAACGAGATTCTTCTTCCATATGTGCGTCTTTTTAGAGGCACTGTGGGTCTGCAGTTCCTTTTCATGGACGACAATGCACCATGTCATCGCACAGTAGCTGCCGAACAGCTCTTACAGAGTGAGGATATTGAACGTATGGATTGGCCGGCACGATCTCCGGATCTCAATCCCATCGAGCATGTATGGGATTTTCTAGACAGACGCTTGGCAGCTCGTCCCTTACCACCAGTAACGATTCGGGAGCTTCGATTGGCGCTGCAAGACGAATGGGCAGCAATGCCTCAACAACTCATTGACTCCCTCATTCTCAGCATGGGCAGACGCTGTGAAACCTGCCTAGCAGTCAGGGGAGATCATATCCCCAACTAAAGACCGGATGTTTCTTGCTGGACACCCATCACAGGGATGTTTCGGCCTTCAGTCGCATTGCGCTCCATGCTACTTTTTCAATCAAGCTTTTTTTTATTCCTCTGATTTCTCTTTTAGTAAGTGTTGCTTACATTACACATGTCCTTACGTATTGGGGATCTTACGGTATTAAATGTCTTGATTTGGAAAGCTTTTGTACAAAGTTATATTGAAAAAACCGTCTCGTCCTTAATTTTTGCACACCAGTGTATATAATTTATATATATATATATATATATATATTATATATATATATATATATATTATGTATATATATATTATATATGTATATATATACATATTATATATATATATATATATATATATATATATATATATATATATATATATATATATATATATATATATATGTAAGGATAATTAAATTAGATTAAAAATTAAATTCCCTATCTAGCACTTGACTCATCTTTCTCCGTTCCCATCTTTAAGTATCAAACTAATCACCCATTTATTTCTTCCGAACATATGGCCCAGCCAATAAACATGTCAAATTCCAGATCGTTAGATTTAATAGTCAACATATGTCAGCATTAACTTGCAAGCACCCTCTTCAAAGCAGCGATACTTACCACATGTGTTTTTCAAGTGTTATCCACTTGAAACCACCACCATGGCGTTCTTTTTCCTCCCTGCTCTCGGTGTCGGAACAGATGTACAAATGAAAGAATAAAGGTCGTCTTTTCACTTTTCTAACTTTAATCTGATTCTGTCTTAAAAATCATGACAGAATTAAAGCCGGCAGGATCTTTGTCTGCGATCTTAATATAAAAAACTAATCTTTTTTATAAAATACATCTTATTACATCATAAGAGGATTAAAAGAAAATAGAGCCATAGAAATACAGTTACAAAGCTGCAGCGACATAGAGGAACTGAAGAAAAAAAAGGAAACTCTTAGATATCCAAGAAAAATCAAAATCAAGTAAGAATGAAGTTATATACCCAAAGTATCCAATGACAAGAATACCTTATCATGCGAATCAATTTGCTCATAGACAACAATATGGAGGATGGAATTGGAGAAATGACCAATCTCAACATCCAGATACCATAACCAATACAAGATATAAGGTATACTCTCCTCAGTTTCCATCACCTTATCATCACCCTTCCTTTTCACTTCAGCGGCCGACCCTATATCCGAGAAACCAACGAATTCCACAACGACCGACAGTTTGCGCGACCCAATGCTCCAACTTTTTACCCCCGTCAAAGAACACAAAACAATAATACGGTATTCCAACCTCATCAAACATGAGAACTTATGATCATCCAGGGAAGAATCAACTTCAAACAAGTTGATGTCCTCTTGGATACAGGATCACAAGAGAGTGTCAATATTATTCCAAAAAATATAATATCACAAATCAAGGGATACCACAATGTAGAGTATATCAAAACAAAAATTGCCACCATCAATGGAGAAATTAAGGTGAGTGAGGCAATTAATTTACAATTGAAAATATAGGAGAAATTATTGAAAATATTAAATTCCTCATAGTAAATATAGAACTGAAATATTTAATAATTTCTAATAAAACTATGAGTATTTTAAATTAAATATTAAGTTTAGTGATTATAAAATTTTTCAAAGAGGAAAACAAATTTTAAAAAATTATGAATCTAAGAAAAATATTAAAGAAAATGAAACTCTTAAATTTAGTAATAATAAAATTATCACTAAAAAAACTGATAATGTGTTTAATATAGAGATAATTCCTAATAGTGATTATGATATTATTAATATGATTATTGATAAATATAAACATGTCTTTGCTAAAAATAAGTTTGATGTGGATGAGTTAAAATGTAATTCTCCTAAAATAATACTTACCTCAGAATTACCCATTGCAAATCGACCATATAGGACATCTTTTAAAGATGATACGGAAATAAAAAAGCAATTAGATGCATTATTGAAAGCAGGAATAATAAAACCATCTTATAGTTCTTACGCTGCCCCTATAACATTGGCTTTTAAAAAAGAGGATAATGCTCGTACACGATTATGTATCGATTACAGAAAGCTAAATGCTATCACAAAATTAGATGCAGAGCCAATTCCCCGAATAGATGCAGTTTTAGACAAATTAACACATGCAAAATTTTTCTCAACCATCGACCTATGTAGTGGTTATTGGCACATTAAATTAGATGATAATGAATCTGAAAAACTTGCATTTACATCAAATTACGGTCTTTTTCAATTGAATCGTTTGCCTTTTGGATATAAAAATTCTCCAGCTATATTTCAAAGAGCTATTAGACAGATTTTAAATAAATATCAAATAAAATTTGCATTAAATTATTTTGACGATATAATTGTATTTTCGGAATCAATTGAAGAACATGCAAAACATGTAGAGGAAATTTTTAAAATTTGTGGAATAGAAAATATTAAATTAAAATTATCAAAGTGTAAATTTGGCAAAGATACAATTGATTTCTTAGGATATGAAATAAAACAAGGGTCATACACTCCAAATAATACAAATGTCGAAATAATTAAAACACTTTTACCCCCTAGAAATGTAAAGGATTTACAAAGATTTCTTGGTAGTATTAATGTTTATTATAAATTCATTCCTCAATAGGCAAAATTAAGAATGCCCTTAAATAATCTTCTTAAAAAAAATCAAATTGGAATTGGACCCCAGAATGTCAACAATCTTTTCAAAAACTTAAAGACAGCTTAATTTCAAAGCCCATTTTAGCTATATTCAATCCAAATTATCCCTGTCATCTTTATGTAGAGATGCATCGAAAACTACAATATCATGTATCCTCAAACAACAAAAACCCAATGGAAATCAACATCCGATTGCATTCCACTCGAGGCGACTGAGAAATTATGAAATTAATTATACAATAACTGAATTAGAATGCTTAGCTATAATTGATAGTTTAGATAAATTCCATTGCTATCTTCATGGATCTTATTTCACAGTTCATACCGATCATAATGCATTAGTTTGGCTTAAAAATTTCAAAAATCCCACGGGTAGACTTTTTAGATGGTCTTTAAAAGTTTCTATGGATGATTTTGATATAAAATATAAGAAAGGTAGCACTAATGTTGAAGCTGATATGTTAACAAGAAATCCTATTGTTTTCATATAATTAATACACCCCCAGAACCTTTATTAGATATCAATGAAATAAGTCATTTTTTCAAAATATAGAAAATACATCAGCTCCTAAATGTTTTAAGAGAGATGGTGTTTTTGTAGTTAAAAGACAAGGTTTAACTAAAATAATTGTACCAAAGCTCTAAGAGGGAAATTAATGGAAACAACTCATAAAAAATTTGGCCACCCTGGTGTAGCTACCATGTTAAAATTAATATCACCATAATATTATTGGATAAACATTATTACTGATATACGAAATTATGTGAAACACTGTGAAACTTGTCAACTAAATAAGAAGTCACATCAGAGAAAATACGGACTGATGCAATCACTTCCCCTTTGTGAAAAACCCTTTGAACTTTTATCGATAGATAGTGTAGGTGGTTTAAATTATTACAACTCTGTTAAAAAATATTTACACATTATTATTGATCATGCAACTAGGTACATTTGGACTTTCCCATCAAAAACTGCAATAACAGATACTTATATAAATTGTTTAAGACAAATCTTTCAGAATCACATACCGGAAAAAATTTTAAGTGATAGAAATACTGCGTTCACCTCTTCAAAATTTAAGCATTTTTTAAAACATAATAATGTCACTCAATTATTAACTACTTCTCACAGACCACAAACCAATGGAAAGGTTGAACGTGTAAATCAAACCATCATTACCCGCTTAAAAAATGGGAAATTAGTAATAGTTCAAATAAAGTCCCATGGACAAAAATTCTAGAAAAAGTAACCCATCAGTATAATCAAACTCCACATACAATAACAGGTTTCCCTCCAACCTACTTAATGTATGGTAATTTACCTTTCGAAATTTCGCTAAAAGATAATGAGATATATCCTCCCTTAGAAGAAGCAAGAAAATTAGCCAAAGAAAGAACAGAACAATATTATAAAATAAATAAGATTAGATATGATAAAAAATTTCAGGAAGCTGATTTCAAGGTTGATGACTTAGTAATGTATCAGGAATTTCAATACCCCAATACAAGGAAATTAAGTCCCCCTTATTCAGGCCCTTATACCGTTTTAAGAAAATGTTCTGATGTATTATTTGAAATTGACAGACCCAATGCCCTTAATAAAACTGACACTGAATTGGTTCATTCAGTTCGTTTAAGACATTTTCATCCATCTGAAAATTTTCAGTTAAATTACATTCAACAAAATACCCATAATAATGAGAGAGAGAGAAGAAGATAATAACTAAAAGAAACATCTTACGTAATACAGAAATAATTGAGTTCTGCTTAACAAGACTTTTCGGCGAAAAAGAATAATATATGATATGATATGGTATTTAATTTTTATAATATAGTTGTGTTATAAATGGGATATTTTCTTTATATTTTAATTGAGAAAACAAAGTATATAGGTTTAGTGATACAAAATTTTGAAAAATTTTAATATACTTCTCATAATTTTATCTTAAGATGTCGAATGAGTTAAGAGTTATGATAGAAATTGGTGTTTTAAAGTGAAAGATATAAATTAAGTTTTTAGAAAAATGACTAATGAGAGAACTAATACTAGAGATATTGATTTTTATAAGAAACAAAAGTAAAGTCAAATTGTATTCTTTTTTCTCCATTGAATTCAATTGTTTTGTTAATTATTTTATTCAGCAGTAATCTTATTGCATATTATTTAATTTTTTTTATTTTGAAATTGTGTGTTTTTATATACCGGCCATATATCAGGATTCACTATTTCTCGAAATTTTCCTCTTATCTAAAATTAAAATTAATTTAACAACTTGAAGCTTATTTTTGGATATTACACAATGGATAAGCGAGAATACAATCATTATAATTTTGTATATGTCTCGAAACATTAAGAGGACAAACTTGTTTAGTTTGATATGTACACCTCTCATTGTTTCTTATCAGCATCCCTGAACATCTGTGAGTTGATGACGCAGATTTCCCAGAGAGATGTGTTCAAAATTAAGTAAGGTGATACAGTTTTATTAGTGAATGTGTGATGCAAGAGAAACTCAAGAATTTTTGTCTATGAAACGTATTTTTAAAAGGTTACGGAAAGATTCAAAATATTGCATGCGATATTAAGTTACAATGAATATTGTGAAAAATTTTCAGAAATACTAAAAGTTATTATTGAAGTGAGTCCACTTTTTCGACTCAAAATAATAAAAAAGAGCTCTTATATTCTTATATTCTTATAATTTTTATATTTTATAACGCATATGAAATAAAACATTGTTTATTGTGTTGGATAGTGCATAGAAGTTGTGTGTTATACACCGTTTTCATATTATTAATATTTTCATTTTATTAGTGTCTATATTTTTTTTATCTTTTAAAAAAATGTATTTCATATATGCAAAATGTGTGTAACAATATAAGGTATTACTACGATGGCGCCAGAGTAGATTTTTATACAAAATTATTATTTTAACATTTGTATGATTTCATGTATTTTTATATTTACTATCTTATTGTTTGATATATTATTTTCCAACATAATTTTTTTGAAAATATCTACCAGCTATAATACGAATCTATTATTATGAAGGAATAGGAGGAAACGCGAGCTCTTATTCTAGATGTCGAATATATTTGAACAAGCTAATCTTCATTTATATGTATGGAAATTCATTTTTATCAATTAATATGTTGGAAGTGTCTTTACTGTGTTTGTTGTTATAGTTTCGTTTATTGTATTGCATTTTGATTTTAGTATTCCTATTGCTTAAATATTTCTACTGTGTGTAATATGTTTTTCTAAATAATGTTATGTATTGTTTTGTGTTTGTTGAAAATTGATTAAGTTTGTAAAGAGAGAAAAAACCACGCCATGACTCCCTTTTAAAATTGGGGGGCAAATGTAAGGATAATTAAATTAGATTAAAAATTAAATTCCCTATCTTGCACTTGACTCATCTTTCTCCGTGCCCATCTTCAAGTATCAAACTAATCACCCATTTATTTCTTCCGAACATATGGCCTAGCCAATAAACATGTCTAATTCCAGATCGTTAGATTTAATAGTCAACATATGTCAGCATTAACTTGCAAGCACCATCTTCAAAGCAGCGATACCACCATGGCGTGCTTTCTCCTCCCTGCTCTCGGTGTCAGAACAGATGTACAAATGAAAGAATAAAGGTCGTCTTTTCACTTTTCTTACTTTAATCTGATTCTGTCTTAAAAATCATGATATATATATATATATATATTATATACACTGCTGGACAATTGCTAAGGACGGATCACAAATTGCTATGTAGCATAACATTAAGCGAGACATGAGGCCTAGTAGGATAAAATATAGTTGCCACACTGTTCAGACATTAGAATAAAGAATATTTATTGTTCTGGAAAGTACAAAAGCTGTGAAACATCTGAAAGAAAAAAAATGTTCATTTGATCGGCGTACGGAGAAATGGAACAATGCATCTAAAAGTCAGAAGGGACCTTAAAGAAAGGTATCAGTACGGGATATGTCCACCGTGGAGTGTGATGCAACATTCCACACGTCGTACCATACTTTGCACAACATTATCCAGCAGCTGTTGAGGCAATTTATCCCATTCCTCTGTGAGTGCACGGATGAGGGTGTTCTTGTTTGTCGGAGGATAGTTTCGACCAGCAACTTGCCTCCCCAAAGCATCCCACACATTTTCAATGCGGTTTAGATCTGGAGAACGCGCTGGCCATACGAGACGTTGAATACCCTCGCTGTCTAGACAATCCTGAACAGCGAGTGTTCGATGACATGTTGCGTTGTCGTCCATAAAAACAAATTTATCACCGACAGCACCACGGAAAAGACGAACATGAGGAAGAACTTCATCAATGTATCGTTGGCCCGTCATAGTCCCATTTGCAACCACATGTAGGCGCGTGCGTCCATTGATCATGATGCCGGCCCACACCATGATACTGCATGTCGGATATCGGTCCTTTTCCTGGATATTTTCTGGACGATAAGCAGTACCACTCTCGCGACAGATCAGTTGGGGTCTACAATCCAATGTCAGACTGAACCTACTCTCATCTGAGAATAGTACGCATGCCCAGTCCTGTTCAGTCCAATTGTGATGCTCACGACACCATTGCAAACGGGCAGTACGGTGCTGTTTGGTCAATGGGACACACACAACAGGTCTGCGTGCGTATAGTCCTCCTCCTCTCAAACGTCTGGCAACAGTTTTTCGGGAGATCTGCATTCCTGAGGCAGCAAGAAACTGATTTGCCACCTGCTGAGCTGTGGTGAGCCTGTTACTTTTTGCTGATAGAATGATATATCTGTCTTCTGAAGGCGTCGTACTTCTAACACGACCTACCCCGTGACGTCTACTGCACATTCCAGTAGTTTTAAATGACTTCCACAGCCGTGAAACAACGCTGTGAGCGATGTCGAACTCCCTGGCAACATCTGTTATTTTTCGCCCTTCTTCGATCTTTCCAATAATTCGGCCACGCATAAAATCATCTATGTGATGTCGGGAAGACATGCCAAAAATTTTAAGTTCGTCTATTAAATCCTTCCTGTAAAACTTTGACTTGTAACAACAACTGTCCACACGCGTCAAAACCTTTAAAGCTCTTATGAACGCTATCACGTGATGAACAGACGTGGGAAAAAAATTTGCATACTCATACTTCTTCTTACTAATATCCCGCACTTATTTTAATTTTCCACATTTTGCTTCCTTTCATTTTGTGGTTGCTATGGATGATAGTGTTATCCGTCTATAGCAATTGTCCAGCTGTATATATATATATATATATATATATATATATATATATATATATATTATTTATATATATATATTATTCTGCTTATCCAATCAAGTTAAAATATATTTTCTTAAACTTGCAGTGGATGGCACTTGATGTAAAAACAGTTTTTTCAAAAATTAATTCATTAGTTAAATTTTATTGAAGTTATACTTCTTATTGCGCGTTTGGAAAAAAAGGATGAAAAAGGCGTTTAGAAAAAAGGATAATTTTTTACGATGCGCGCGCACACCGTTGTCTAATATTATCACGGAGAAAGGAACAAGGTGATGTTACCCAATACAAGGTTTATTTTGTCGTAGTATCTTACAACGGCAGCACCACAACTAAAGACTTATCCAGCTGCAGTACTTTTACATCCACACCTAGTAGAGAGTTCTAGAATGACCACCAGGGGAAAATTAACATAATTTGCAAATGTCCATGATAATAATAATTAATAATGAAATAATAAATAATAATAAATAACGAAAGTCATGATTAAAGTTAAACAATTATCTGAGCGGCGCGAACGCGAGCCTTCTGCATAATAGAGCAGTGCTCTGACCGTTCGGCCGCTCAGAGCTTATCAGTTCGTGACAATATTTTAACATGCCACTTTTTTGGTGCTAGGGGATAGATGTTTGAGGGATCGTAAAATCTAATGTTATAAACCATATTTGTTGGGACGCATTCCCTCCCCAGTGCATCCCCCCTCTACAGCCTTTTGGCCAATATCTCAGCACCCGAGCCTGACAGTCCATTCGGACCTGGCTCATTTGATCCCTCTCTATCTGCTCTTTCAGTTATAATTTCATGCTCATAGGGCCATTCCTTCAATAATTTTTAATTGTGTATTTTACACTTTTTAAAACTTTATATATTTGTTTAAATTCACAATATCTTAGCTACTGTTCGAGTCTCGGAATTGAGATTTGAACCAACTGTTCCACTCGTCGAGACCCATTCTGGCATCTACCTCATTCCCATTGTGCAAGCATGGGTAGGGCTTAAGCACTAAAATAGCATGCTCCTATGTTAATCCCATGGGGACTAGAAAAATTTCACCCCCTAAGGAATTAAGCTTAAGACTTGATTTTTGAAAGTCCGCCATATTTTCGTATTAGTTTGAACTTTACGTGGAATTGGTCCCTTTCGGTGCTCCCCCCCTGCAGGATTTCCCCCAGTAACAACTCGAATCCTTTGCCACATTGGTCAACCGCATCGGCTGGTCCAATTGTTCTCGCTATGAGTATCCTAGATATATTTTTTCAGGACCATTATATATATATATATATATATATATATATATATATATATATATAGCCACATTTCTTCATTCATATTTAACATTTTAAAATTATTTTAAAATTTTAAAAATTTTAAAATCCCGCATAGCTCTGAGGATTTTTGAGCTTCGTTAATGAAACTCTGGCCATAGGCTTTCTTCGTTGGGCTCTTTCATCTATTATAATTCGTGTGTAGATAGTGGGCCTAGGGGGCGTTATCACTAAAATTAGGATCCCCACGTTTTTCCTATGGGTTTCGATCTTTTGATGACTCACGATATTACAGAAAAAGAAGGATGAAACTTTGGGATCACCTACTACTCTGTGTATCTTTGGGATGTACGAGATCATTTAAGTCTCAGTTGTTGCTCCCCTCGAGGGAGTTAGTTTCGTTTTCCTTTCCCGAATTAGCAAGGCCCATTTGCAACTACTGGTTCGGTTCCGGACCAATTCGAATGGATTTTTCTTGTTTCCTCACAACAGCCGAGTTTTGACTTGATGGGTGCCCTGCTCCTATTTTATTTAATTGTTTTAAATGTTTCAACTATATAAAAATGACCATAACTCGAAGGCTTTTCGGAAGTGACTTAATTTTCTCAGGAACGATTCTAACCGCCGAGACATTCAATATGAGATCTCAGATACACCTCATCTCCATATACAGTCTGCCGAACCCCCCTATTTTATTGGTCTTATTGTTCCTGAGCGGGGTTGTTTAAATTTATTTAAACCGTGATTATCTCGGGTTTAGCTGGTCCGATTGACTTAAGATTAATATCATTCAACTCTGCTCATGACCGCCTTTCGTTCTTGGTCCAGCTTAACATGCTCAAGAATTTTAGAAATATTTTAATTTTGTTATGCCAAAGAAGTATAACTTCTTACGTGCGTACATAAATACACAAACACACTTTTTTTTTAATTTTAAATTTACCCTGAGATCTTTTTGACGAAGCTAGAAATCCCTCGTGTAGCTGAATAGTCCAAAGTTAATGTTCAATCCCTCAATCATTTTGACGAGAAGTTAGATTTATCTACAACAGATGACTCCAGTAAGTTTTTCTAGCGAAGTAGGAACTGACTTAATTTTTTATATTACATGTTTTAATTAATTTAGACCAGTGAATGCGTGAGATTTATAATAATGCTACATTATAAAGCTATACAAGGACTATTGGTGTTAGACCTCGAATTTTGAGCCTCGGTCAAATGACGCAGACGAAACCTGAACTGACATTACTTTCTCCAAACTATCACACCACGCCAATCGGAGGACATTTAGTATCGACAGATTTAAAATCAAGTGGCCCCGCCCCTCTACATGACTTGGGTGTGGTGTGGTAGTTAGGAGAAAGGAATGTCAGCTCAAGTGTCGTCCATGTCACTTGACCATGGTTCAAAATTACGTGGTCCATCGCCAAAAGACCTCGTGTAGCTGAACAGAGTGATATTAATATTTACTCACTCTCTCACCCTCTACACGACAGGCCTTCAGCGTCCCTAAGCTCGAATTCAGGACACACCATCCACCAGACCATGACCTTGACTGCTTAGCAACCGTTGTTTATTAAAAGAGTGGTCACTGAATGTGCAAGGTTATTTTGGGATATAAATAATATTTTTCATAAATATAGAGGAAAAGAGATTAGTTATTTTCAAAAGACAATCAACCTACTCCAAGAGTTATGTATCTCTAAAGTGGATATTCATCAGTGGATCCCTCCTCCTCCCATCTATGAAAATCACAAAATAAACATATATACTCATGAACTACCATTTCAAAACAAGGATCTTCCAGATGACATAGTACAAAATATGTTAAATGATTACATTCAGTCCAAATTAAATAATACTATCTTATTAGAGACAGATGGCTCACACACAAAAAATAGTAATGAAACATCAATAGGAATTTTGATCCCCAAGAAAAGTTTGATAGAATTTCATACTGAAAGAAATAATTTCAATTTTCACAGCTGAAAGTGTATCCATATGGACTGCGTTAAAAAATTCGGTTTCTGAAACAAAAAAACTATGTCATCCTGACGGACAGCTTATCAGTTCTAAAATGTATATTAAAAAGTATATTATTCCTTGGATTACTTGGGAAGATCTACAAATATATTTCAAAAACAACACAAAAGTAAAAACGAAGAAATATGGAAAGAGAGCAAAAGACAAACATTATATTTATATATCTCATCTTGAAAAGTGGAATAGACAGACAGCAAAACATAGAAATACAGAAGGTTTAATCAATAAGTTGCGAGCTAAGAAATTACCATTAAATGATATTTATTTCCTTTTTAAGCAAACAGATTCTCCTTTGTTTGCACATTGTCAAGTACCAGAAACTAGTGAACATTGTATATTAAACTGTATCAAATACAATCGCAGAGTGAAATTTTGAAAAATTTTATCTCCAACCATCGAGTATGGTCTTATTCCTCTATAGCGAAATGTAAAACAATAGAGCATGTTCAAAAAGTTCAAGAATTTTTAACATCAACCACACACACACACAAATAGATTCTAAAATTCCAGCTAATAGATTTTCAATACTCTACTTTCATCAATTTCAGTTGAAGCACAAGGCGATAATTAAAACTACTGATGGACAGTGCAATCACTAGCTGTACACACGCACGCTACAACTTGAGTTAAAAACTAATCCAAATTCTATCGGAGCATAAGGCTTGACCAAGTCTCCACTGTTACAGTGGTATCACTATACTGAACTGAATTGAACTAAAATGAAAATCTGTAGTGATAAAGTATTTATTTTGCCTTCTACATGGCTGGTGGCCAGTTTGTTCCTGAACCGAACAAGCTAACGGTACATCATCCCTCCCTCACACGATAGGTAAAAGTAACCGAGTGGGATTATTTTGAACGTCTCACTATGAAACTGCATGAGAGCTACAGGCGACGGATCTTGCAAATTAAGAAAGGGATGAAGATGACATCCGCGCTGGCTCCCCTCTCTTCCAATTTCCACAGGAAACAAACGGAAGAACATTTGAGCATCGAAGTATTTAACGTGCATCGGCACAGCTTATATGGGGGCCTTCAACGGTACTAGGCTCGAATTCATGATACGACAACTACGTTTCCATAACCTTAAATAGTAGGCTATCGCGACTCCCATGATGAGAACAAATGATGAAATCATGAAGCATAGCAAAAGTTAGCGTTGTGTGCTTGAGGGAACGGTTTTTTTTAGCTCACTCCTTGCGAATCAATTTTGATATAAAGCTCCTGGTATGAAAAAGTTATGAGTACTGAAATTCGAGCAAGCGTTAACAGCGTTACGCTAAGTTCTGCGCATGCACTAAATCGCTGTCGGAAGAAAGCAGTAACTTAATAAGCCACTGACAACCTCAGAGATGGATTGCTCAATTTGTGTGGTTGTCATGTTACTGGGCTTCGGATCCATAGGTTTTGTACTCCATACACAGGTCCTCCACTTCCTATAAATTGAGCATACCTTTTTACGAAAAAGTGATCGAAACAATAAAAATTATTCTTTACTTTTAAATTTAGAATTATATTTACTTTAAAAAATCAATTAATAGTTGTCTTTTTTAGGATATTTGAACTTTTTTTTCGCCGCTTTTAATAAACTAGATTTTTGTTTTGGAGGCATTTTTTTAAGCAAACGGCTGTCACGAGAAATTAGGCCGCGGTAGCCGAGTGGCATAGGTATCAGACTGTGGCTTGCTTTGTCACGAGTTCGAGCCCAGTACCACTAAAGACCCGACGTGTAAGGCAGCGATGCACGTTAAATCTGTCGAGAGCTGAAATGTCCTCTCGTTGTTGTGGTGTGGGAGTTAGGAGAGGGGTTGCCAGCTCAGGTGTCGTCCACGTCACTTGACCATGGTTCAAAATTACATGGTCCGTCGCCAAAAGCCCTCGTGTAGCTGAACAGTGCGACGTTAATATTCAATCAATCAGTCACAAGAAATTAGGAAATGATTATTAATATTCAAATTTTTAAAATTCCTAATCCCAAGAAAGAAATTATCATAAATTAATAAATATGTTGGTTTCTTTTAATACATTTTATATCAGATACTATGTAGAATCAAACAATAATAGAATATTTAATAGAATAAAGAATACATAATACTTTCATATATTCTCTTATAAATACGAGCATTCTTATGTAATATTTTCAGTATTATGTATTCTTTAGAAAAACTAAATTCTATTCTTGTAAAAACTCAGCTCGAAATATTATATGAGATTCACTTATTTATCCTGTTTGCCTACTATATAATCAAGGACAACCGCTCTTAAGGAGTAAATTCTAGTCGTGCGTTGGAGCCGACATACACAGCTTTTTTTAATTACAATCACATTAATTTGCATTTCTGCTTGTTTATTTTAACTTGAAAACTAAGCTCGAAATATTATTTGAATAAACATAAGACAAGGAGTCCCATTGGGCATATGGTATTCGTATCGAGCTCTTAGTTGATTCCTAAATAGACCCACACGCAATTGTATACATTCTATTGCAGATAGCTCGCGCATAAAGAACTTGAAGCAGTTTCATTTGCCCGTGGTGAAATTTATACTATGTGCAATTTATACAGTGCGAAAGGAAGCACCAAAAAAGAGCAGCCAGACAGAGAACAAATTAGGGTGAAATATATATAATGAACAGAGCGAGATATTAAACAACATTAATTTTGAAATGGTACTTAAATGATAAAGTCAGAATAATGTCCCGTGACACAAAATTAAAAATTCTGTTTATTTTTTCGAAAGATATGAAATAAATAATCTAATGCCCCTTGGACATGTTAAGAGTCTTCTCCCATCAATAGTCCTCTAATCACCTCTAATACGTTATTTGGAATATCCACCATCCAATCGCGAATAGGTTTGAATCATGTTAAATCTTTAAAGGAGGAAAATCTCCAAGGTACCGTTGCTTAGATGTTTTGAAAATAAAGTCTCGCTTCGGATATCGTTCTTGTCACCAACGAAAACTAGACTTTAAGAGAAGTCTATCAACAATAATTATGTTACTGATTAATTATGCTTTGCTGTTATCAATGCCGATTTAAGGTCATTTCGGGCCCTGTGGGTGCAGAAGATTTACAGGCTCCTTCGGCACTGGTGGATCGAAATTTATAATCAGAAAAAGTCCAGCTTATCCGGGTCTCCGCTCCTAGCACCCAATAAGTAAACATACAGTAGTCGTTATACATATTGAATTCAAAAAAGTATCTGAGGGGGCGTTTCTCAAACTGTGGAGTGCGCCCCCTCTGGAGCGTCGAGATAACCCTAAATTGATTGAATATTAACGTCGCATTGTTCAGCTACACGAGAGCTTTTGGCGACGGACCCCGTAATTTTGAACCATGGTCGAGTGACGTGAACAACACCTGAGCTGGCACCCCTTCTCCTAACTACCACACCAACGGGAGGAGGTTTCAGCTCTCGACAGATTTAACGTGCATCTCTGTCCTACACGGTGGGTCTTTAGTGGTACTGGTCTCGAACTGGTGACAAGGCAAGCCACGATCCGATATCTATACCACTCGGCTACCGCGGCCCTGTGATAACCGTAGGAGGTCGCGAGCTTATTGAAAAGACGAAAATAAAAAGGTTTCAAAAAAGTAATAAATTTTTAAAAGTAAAACGAAGACAATACATTCTATCATAATGAAAAAAAATACATTTGCAATCATATAAAACAGTTATAAACGTATCAGAACTGCACAATGAACTTTATAATTATCTTAACAATACCAAGTTAAGAACAAATTTAATAATTACCAGTGACCGCGCGCACCGGTTGGTCATACATAAAACTATATGCAAGAACTAACATTTACCTGGATCATTTCTACGACTTACAATCAATCCCTTAACCGCAGATTAAAAGTTACGCGGTTCACTCCCCAATGCCACCCTTATGCACGCATATGTGGTGCATTTGTGGGGAAGGAGAAAGGGAAAATAAGAAAATCCTCTGAAATAAGTAAATTCTTCTCAAACAATGTTAAGGTCATTTTATTGTATTTAAAGTCTTCGCAATAATTTTATGGAGAGAATTGAACATATTTCGGATAGACGTATATATACATCCGGAGCAGTTCACGCACTGGCTGAGCGAGACGTTTATATACGCCGGTGGCGAAGTTCAATGTCGTATTGTAGCCTTAGCGTCAAAGTATCGTAATATCGAATTCAATACATCGCTATTGTTTGGAAGGGGTGCGATGAAAATTGTGATTGAATACTGGGTCGCAAATATTGAAAGTTTGACAAGCACTGGGGTCTAAAGTGTACAAAAAAGATATAAGTCATTGAAACTACGATAGGGGTTTGGGTTTTAAGCGGACTTCATGCATTTAAAACGAGAAAGACTTCGAGAGAATGAGTATTTCCTCTTCAACTTAATAACCCTATTAAAGTTTCTATAAATTTATTAAAATACTTTAACCGTAACTTAATGAATAAAAATATTTTAGGCATCACTTTACATTATGTTATAATGTCGTTATGCGACTGTTTGATTTTAACTAATTTTTCCATCAAAGCGAGTTGTAATCAAAATACATTCATACAACTACATGCAAAATTGGAATTCTTTTGAAGGTGAAGTCTTATGACGATTATTTCTAGGAATTTTGCCCATTTGAGTGAAAAAAAGCTAAATAAATTTTCACTTTATTAATATTAAGATTTTTCATACACATCGAAACTCGTTAAGGGGAGATGGTACGATTTACGCAAAAAATTTTAATTTAACGATTTTCAAAAAATTTTTGGTGTTTCCTATGAGTGTATTTTATGTAAAACAGTTTTGGGTTCAAAATTTCATAAAAAGCTATTTATTCAATTGTTAAAGGAGAAAACTTAATATTTGTGAAGGGATTTTAAAATAATCCAACCAAAATTCATATACCAAAATTCATGTACACGTATAAAATTTGATTTACAAGTACGTCAAACTCTGTGTAACAAAAGCTGGTATGGGATTCGTGATAACATGATTGGTATTCGTATAATATTTGTTTTTATTAATGTTTATTAAAAATTTCTTAATAAATATATAAATTATGAGTTCAATTCTTTTTTAAAAAAAAAGTATTGCTTTGATAAAAAAAAATTATAACGTTTTTTACATGTACCATTAGCAATTGGTAAAATAAATTGGAAGCATTAGGCGCAATAGAAAAGCCATAGCATTTTAAATGAAGACAAACTACTTATTTTACCTTTCTGAGATAAGTCAGTTTAAATTTTTGATTTGCCATAGGAATGTGAATAAAAACGAACGTAAAAACTCATAATTCTGCATTTTTTAAGTTTAGAACTTTCAAATTTTGCGAAGTTATAGAAAAGTATATAAATAATTTAGACTAAAAGAATTAGATTTGATTTTTTGATCGTTTTGGGTCAATTGAATCGTACTGCTAGCACTTCCTGTTATGTGTGCATGATTTCTATAATAACGTCATGACAATTCCCCTTTTCGAAATTTCTTCCACAGCTTTCCATTGCAAGACACGTTTCTTTTATCTGTCTATAGGCCGGCATTACAGTGGCTTTTTTTAGTGCAGAACTATTACCCCCACCCCACTATTTATAAATGATGAATTAATAAATCTTACAGATTGCTATTGAAATGATTTTTTCTGATCATTTGAATGTTTGATTAAACATATGTAAGCATAAAAAAAACTATATATATATATATATATATATATATATATATATATATATGGTGAAAAGCCTATATTCCTAGTTTACATTCAATAAAAAACATTCAAAAACAAAAGAAAATACTGTCTGCTAAAAATATTTTATTATTATTTTGTAGTTATTCATTCCAATGTGTTTGGTAAATCATTTAAACATGTATCTGACGAAAAAGAAGTACATTATACAAAACTAACATATTCATTATTTTAACAATAATTATTTTCTTAGAGCTTAAAATAATAAAAGCGGTTTGGTATTTTCATTTACTCAATCAATCGTTATATAACAATAATTTCCTTTTCAGGTTTTGAAATAAAAAAACTGATTAAAAATGTTCATTGAGCATTTAGTTGTGGCATATCGTTACATTAAAAAATGACTGTAAAAGAAAAATCTCGTTTATTGATAAAGACTTATTTAATATGTAAAAAGATTGTAAAATAATTAATCAATATATAAGATATATATTACTTTTATTATATTCATTATAAAATATTTTTTTCTAGATTTGGTCTCAAATTAAATAATAATTTATCAAAAACAAATATTTCAATGTAAGTGAGAAAATTAGCAAGCTATAAAGTAAGCAGAAATGAATGAATGTAAAAGGAAATAAAAATTAAATCAGAAAAGTAATAGCAGTAGTAAGTTTCTGATATTGAACTATGGGTAAAATAACCTGAAATAAATTAACCGAAAAAAAATTAATGATTATAAACATTAACAAAATAATATCATAAATAAGAAATATTAGGAAGCCATCAACAGGAAAAAAAATTAATTAGTATTACATGAGGAATGGTGTAATACTATCTGACATCTCTGTAATATATCTAATATAAAGTATTAGTTATAATTCAATACTAAAAAAAATTAAGTTAGTATGAACTAAAATAAAAAATCTATCTAAAATGGGTCCCTGTTGAAATAATCTAAAATCAACAACAGTACTGAATGATACAAACAATAAAACATGTTACTATAAAATTAATTATTCAAGCAATACTTTTTCGCAATATTTCTATTAGCAATTGTAATTATATTACAAAGAGCACAAACAAATGAGTACATGCAATCATAAATAACTATACTGATAACTGAAATATATATATCATATATGGGCAGTATAATATATAAAATATGTATAGGATCCCGAAAAACTACATGAGGATAAAATTATCAGAAGCAACATTAAACAATCAGATCCTAGATCAGTAAATAGCTTTTTTTTAAAAAAAATTTCTGATTTTTTTTTATTTAAAAGAAAGATGAGATCTTATCAGTCATAAAGATCATAAGGCCATAGACAGTGACATACAAAAAAACATGGTTCACAATATTACCAATTTGTTGATAGCAATTAGTTTGAATTAAGTGTCATTTCCTCTCTGTTATACTTCAAGCAATATTAGAAGAGTATCTAGAAGTGATGCTATCTAGAAGCGTATGCTATAACTTTCTCGACATTATTCTGAATTTGTACTAGGACAGCTCCGATACCGTACCCGCTTGCATCAGTATGGATTTCTGTAGAAGCTCTTTCGTCGTACATCCCCAATACTGGATCCGAAGTAAGTGCTTTCTTAAGACTGTGAAATGCTTCCACCTCTTCAGGACCCCAATGAAACTCCACGCCACTTTTCAGCAACGACTGCAAAGGTTCGGCGAGATAACAGAAACCTTTAATAAACCTTCTAAAGTATGAACAAAGGCCAAGAAAACTTCGTATGTCATGTATATTCTTTGGAGTGGGAAAATTTCTTACGGCTTTTATTTTGTCGGGATCGGGACGAACGCCATTACTAGATACAAGATGGCCTAGAATCGTTACTTCTTGGGCAGCAAAAGACACTTCTTTGAATTTAATTTAAGACCAGCTTCCTGAAGACATTTTAGAACAAGTCTTAATCGTATAAGGTGGTCTTCAAAAGTTTCTGAGAACACTATTATGTCATCTAGGTAACAAAGACACATAGTCCATTTAAAATGGCGTAGCAAATTGTCCATCATTCTCTCGAAGGTCGCAGGTGCATTACAGAGACCAAACGGCATGACTTTAAACTCGTATAAGCCTTCGGGGTAATAAATGCCGTCTTTTCACGATCCGCTTCGTCTATTTCTATTTGCCAATAACCAGATCGGAGATCCATGGAAGAAAAGAACTTGGCACCTTTCAGACAGTCGAGCGTATCGTCAATACGAGGCAGAGGATAAACGTCTTTTTTCGTGACGCTATTCAGCTTGCGATAATCGACGCAAAAACGCCAACTACCGTCTTTTTTCTTACGAGCACAACGGGTGATGACCAAGGACTTTCAGAGGGTTGGACGATACCTTCATCAAGCATTTTCTGAACCTCTTCATGAATGATGCGTCTTTCAGTCGGCGAGACTCTGTAGGCTCGTTGGTTGATTGGATCATGATCACCAGTAAAAATCCTGTGTTTCACATTCGTCTTCGCGGCTGTCGACTTGTCGGTCTTCGTGAAAAGCCCAGAAAATTTCCGGAGTAGTTCGGATAGCTTGTTTCTCTGTTCGTCACTTAACTCGGGTGACATCATTAACGAACAATTCATCTGTGACTCCGAAGTTTCTTGCTGGTCATCCAAGCAACCCGATGTGTCGGAAATAACACATAGATGCCCTTCATTTAGTGGTTCAGCTTGGCCTATGCACATTCCTCTAGGGATGATTTGGTTTCGAACTGCAGGTTGGTAACCCAGACATCACTTTTTCCGTTACGATATGTGGATACCATGGACGGTGTAGCAATATTTTCTCGAAGAGCAAATGTTTGCTGCCGTCTAGAACTACATTTATGTCTCCTCGGGTTTGATATCCTGATACTGTTATTCTAGTTAAAGAATGCGGCTTAAGTGTATAGTTTCTGGTGGCATACAAATTCCAGGCGTCAGGCGCTGTGGAGTCTCGACAGATGTCTTCTAGAACAAGTTCATTTTGTCCACAGTCTATAACGGCTTGAGACGCCTCTAAAAAGTCCCATCCTAGGATGACGACATGGCTACAATGTGATAAAACAATAAATTCAAAAGGCAGTTCTCGATTGTTTATACGGACACGTAAAACACATTTCCCTATCGGCCGAACAAAAAAATGCAACTTTCAGCATAACGCTCTTGGCATCAGCAAACAGAACTTTCTTTTTAAAAATCGGCGATAATTATCGGATGTGACAGAAAACGATGCCCCAGAATCTACTAGAGCACGTATCGGCTTCTTATCTATTATTACGTCTAGTTGGTTACCAGTCATCTTGGCGGTCGACGGAGGATTTCCAGTACACGCGGCCTCACCTCCTTGGAAGGTCGCTCTCTTTAGTTTTCCTCGCTCCTACGGCCTGGCGACTGACTGGATCGGCGATATGTCGACGGGGATCTGTAACGACGTATTGGGGATCGGCCTCTCGTGGGACTTGGCGTAAAACGGCGAGAAGAGTTTGGTCGGCGTATTTCTTCTTCAGTGCCAACGTCGTCGAAGTTCCGTCGGCGGTTTCGAGAGTTGTCAAAGACAGCCTTTCTCTCTCGGCAGTAGCGCATTACATGTCCAGGACGTCCGCAGTGAAACAAACAGGTCTGTTGTCAGCCGTTCTCCACACATCTGTTTTTCTTGGTTCAGGTGGGAATTTCTGAACAGGAGCTCTGTATTTCCTGGTTACAGCGGCGTATGTTGGTCGTGGTCTAGTTTCTGTAGGTTTTGTTGACACTGGGGCCAAAACCCTTTCAACTTCGTCTTGAACGATCTCTTCTAAGGATTGGGGATCGGAGTCCAAAGATTCTTGCGTCTGGTTAACTAGTCGATGGACTTCTTCTCGTACGATTGTGCGAATAAGAGAGACCAAATCAGTCTCATCCGTCAGGGATGCAACCGGTACGACGTTTGGAAGCCTTTCAAATCTCGGTCGACCAACTCTCTTCTGCTTCATATCTTCGATATAGTTGCACCATTTGATAAAACTTGCTGTGTCGTTGATTTCTCTCGTCAACAGGGCCTGATAAATATCCTCAGCAACACCTTTCATTAGGTGTGACACTTTTTCGTCTTCTCTCATCAGAGGATTTACCTCTTGGCAAAGTCCTAATACACTTTGTATGTAGGATTGCGTACTCTCGCCTGAACGCTGGGCTCGGTATTTTAGTTGTTCTTCTGCCCTTCTGGTATATTTTTGACGGTCACCGAAAAGTCCACTTAGTCCATTTTTAAACGCTTCCCAGGAATCTAAGGCGTCTTCGTTGTTGACATACCACTGTCTCGCAGTACCGTCAAGAAAGAAATAAATGTTAGCCAGGCACATCATGTCATCCCACTTGTTAAAGTTGGCTACTCGATCGTACTCTTTACGCCATTTGAGAGGGTCTTCCCCAGGCGCTCCTCGGAAGGTCGATGGGCTCCTCCATTGCTGTAACGAAGGTGTTACTACAGCGGGCTTGGCTTCTTGCTCGGTCGGCATTTTTGTCCTCTTCCTACTATTTTCTTTTAACAGTCCGAATTCGGGGGATAATCCTCTTAACCGGAGGCTCCTGCGAAGGTTGTCGCTATTATCCACGTTTGACGTAATTGTACCCCGCGCTTCCACCAAACTTGTCACGGAGTTCGAAAGAAGTACACAGGTCAATTAAACAAACAATTAGATTTATTCTAACGCTGGGAGCTCGATACAACACTGGACTGAGAACATGCCCAACTGGCGATGAACTCTGCTTTTATACACTTCGGAATATTCGAGAAATACCCAGTATGCACTATAAAGAATGATCTGGATTCATCTAGAACCTAGAGAAACAATACATTAAAAACGAGAACAAAATTCCAGTCTTTGGATAAATCTGCCGGAGCCTGGATTCGAACCCGAGACCTGAGGAAGTTCAGTCCAACGCTCTGCCAACTCGGCTATCGGGACCTGTAGCAAATTATGCGTGCGGCAATATCATATATGGGCAGTATAATATATAAAATATGTATAGAATCCCGAAAAACTACATGAGGATAAGATTATCAGAAGCAACATTAAACAATCAGATCCTAGATCAGTAAATAGCTTTTTGTTAAAAAAAAATTTCTGATTTTTTTTCATTTAAAGGAAAGATGAGATCTTATCAGTCATAAAGATCATAAGGCCATAGACAGTGACATACAAAAAAACATGGTTCACAATATTACCAATTTGTTGATAGCAATTAGTTTGAATTAAGTGTCATTTCCTCTCTGTTATACTTCAAGCAATATTTTTCTACAAAGATGAAATCATTGAATTAGCTGATGAAGGAAGAATAGCAAAAATCTTTATTTTCAACGACAGAAAATATTATAACAATGTATTGACATATAAAAAAGGTATACAATGCATATGTACAATTAGCTAAAAACTATATGAACAGATTGTCAGAAGGAAATATTAGCAATGATGCCACAAACAGTTTTGAACAACAACAAAAAATAACAGAAAATCTTACATACCGTAAAATCTGGTGTGTAACGCCCACTTTCAGCATAAAAAATTAAATTGAAATTTATGGGTTCAAAAGCTTTAAAAACAAAAAATATGAGTATAGAAAAAGGTTTTGACTTCTAGAAATATCGAAATACTGTTTATTTAAAAGAAATGACACTCCTTATGAACCTAAAGAGCTGTAATTCTATATAGATGTCTACTATTTTTTTCTATACCTTGGAATACTACCTCAAATAAATTACTTCAAAACATGAGAGGATTGCATATGCACATTTCAGGTCTGTTCTTACAAAAGAGAATGTGCGTTATATGGCAAGAACAAACATTAAAAAATGCAGCTCAAAAGTATAGGTGAGCATTATACACTCGATTTTATGGTAATCTGATATTTTCTTTGCATTGTTTTTTAGCGTCAAATTGTTCGATGTCGTCCCTTTTTTTTATTCATTTCATCTTCGCAATGCGAGTGTAAATAACTATGAATATCTTTCATGATATTCAACATTGATCAGCATCTGCTGATGAAGGAAGAAAAACAATTATCTTTTTCAACCAAAGAAAATGTCATAGAAATAATCTACATGCATAAAATCTTTAAAAATATATACGAAGAACAGATTGTGAAGGAAAGTTAAATCATAATGCAACACGACAAAAATTGCATTAACTCTGAATTTTAAAGTGCAAAAAAGTATTACTTTTTTGGCATTCAAACTCATCCATAGTCTGATTTTGATGAAGTTACCCTAAACAGCTCAGAAAATCTTAAGACATAAATAAAAATTCGCATTAGTATTTGTATTCTTACCTATTAGCATCACTGCATTTAAATTGGCACCAGGTGAACTGTGCTATTTCCCACCAAAATCTTACAAATCTTTTTTGTTTCATATAAAAATCTTTGTGGTTTTGATATTAAGGAATGATTCGTGTGGCCGCCAATTTGGTTGTGGTGACACTAATAGGTTAATACCTAAAAATCTAATTTAAATCGCGATATCTACAATCTTATAATTCCAATAAGTTTTGCATTGAGTTCCATTTTCTTTTTGTTATCTTATATTATAATTGCAAACGTTTGTATGTATGGATGTTTGTTACTCTCTCATGCAAAAACAACTGAACAGATTTTAATGAAACTTTACAATAATATAGCTTATACAATAATATAATTTTTTCTTGATTATTGTAGTTTTAATTATATGATACCGTGACTCAAGTTTTTAAGTCAAAAAATAATTTGTGAAGCTTTTTGTAAACAGAAGATTAGATAATGTGGTACTTATGTATTAGCATCACCACAGCAAAATTGGTGCCACGCGAATCACACCTTGATACCAAAGCAACAACGATTCTAACATATTTTATATAACATCAGTCAGATTTTATTCATGAGGCGTCAATTTGGCTGCGGTGACGATTGTGCGTAAATACTGATAATAATTACTTATTCTTTAACACAAATATGAGTGGATTATTTTAGACAATGAAATTCACTTCTTACCTACTTTTATTCTTATGTTCAAAAATAATAATAATATGTTACAAAAAACTTTATTGCTTTTCTTTGTTCAACGACAAATTTTTAATCTTGCTTATTGTAACAATAAAGTTGAAAATCCCAGCTAGCAATATAACAAAAAGAGAATATAGTAATAAATAAATGTTTCTACGCACAATTTGTTTAATGATTTTATTATGCACGTTCGGTGGTAACAAATTGATCCTTATATCAAAATAAATACTTTTATCACTTCTGGACCTTAATACTAAAATTTAATTTGCATTTTTTTTTTTGTTGAATTGAAATCCGCCAAGAATGCTCCGGAGGAATTGATGTTAAAAATTCCGTTGGGGCTCTTTTAGATTTAGACTTGCAATTTAGAACATATATTTATTTTACGAAGTAAAGATCCATTTAAAGTTGCTTTTGTGGAAATTCACTTCATCATTTGGTTAAGCGAGAGGAAAAAATCTTTTTACTTCTATTTTAGACATTATTAGAAATTCTTAATTCTGACCATTTTATATCAAGAGGCAAGAGTTACAGCTATAAATATATTTTTCAATACAATCAAATTCTTAATGCTAGATATCAAAAATTTATGAATATATGTAAACAATATTTATTTATACAACGTGAAATACACAATGAAGTGGGTGGATAATGGCTAGTCAGCTATAATTTTGTACTATTTTGCAACTGATGAAACATGGAATTAGCCAATAAAAGAAGAACAATAAGCTTTTCCAGACCAAATTGCCATGCTATTAGGTTGGAAGTAGGTAAGACGTAACGCTAAAGTGTACCGATATTCAGGCAATGATTTAATTTCAAGCTTTAATTACTTTGAGGCTTACTACCTTGATATCAAAATCAGATAAATTATAGCCCAAGCACAACCCTAGATTGATAATACAAAAAAGAAACGTAAAAAAAATCTTGTACGTAAAAAAAATGTAGCTTAAACCACACAATACTGACAATCTGTTAATCCCAATTAGGTTTAATTGTCATTTCTTTCAGTTACATTTTTCTACTTTTTTGTTAAAATAGAATTTGACAATAGAGGAAAAGGGTACTTACGTATCCGCGTCACCTCAGCAAAATTTGCGATATCAAAACTACGTGTTTCTTTACGTATTCTTAAGTGTTTCATATGAAAAAGAAGAAAAAATCAGTCAAATTTTTGTGAAAAAAACTGCCACTTTGGCTGCGGTGATAAAAGTAGGGATGGAATTGAAGGAAATGTTGGTACTTGCGTTTTATCGCACCCCAATGTGAACATTCAAAATAACTCTCCAAGTTAGCAGCTTTGATCTTCGCTTAAAATAAACTTGTGTTTGCAAATGTTTTTATTAAAGTTTAAATATTTTAAGGCATTAATTTTTATGTTAAAATTTCCAAATTTCACTCATCAGTAACTTCTTTTTTTTTTTTTTTTTTAAAAAAAAAGGTACTGCGTTAATGAATTCTTGAAAAAAGGGGTTTTTTTATTTCAGAAATTATCTGTTTTTCCATTAGTTTAATTTATTACTATATTCTCTTTTTGTTTATTGCTAGCTAGGATTTTCAACATTATTGTTACACTAAGCAAGATTTAGAATTTGTTGTATTGAACTAAGAAAAGCAATAAAGTTTTTTGTAACAGATTATTATTATTTTTTAACATAAGATTAAAAGCAGGTAAGAAGTGAATATCACTGTCTAAAATAATCCACTGATAGACAACGTTTTCGAAAAACGAATGTAATTCCACCACAAAGAATTAAAAAAAACTTTAATTAATTATATTAACAATAAAATGCGCTAAAATACCCCAAAAAACTGCTCTTAACATTAATTTTCGCAAAATGGACTTGACACGTCTGATGACATATCTCCATTTAGTTGAAAAATTTCTTAAAAATTGAATTTTAAAAAAATCTAAATCGAATCTCGAAAAAAAACCTCTTTGAGATGTTCAGGATAATGACCTACAGCTTCTTCATGCCAAGTTTCAGTCTTCTGCGTTTCTTAGTTATGCCGGTACAGCTGAAACACACAAACTGTTTGTTTTATTGGTATACATATATAGACGATGTTGAATAAAAATACGTGTAATTCATTAATAATTTGGTGCATCACAATTTAAATAGTTACATGATAAATTCATGTATGTACGTTTGTTTTCAATTGATTACACAATGAAAACTAACTTCCAGGAAAAGGCCCTAGGTGCAGCAGCTGCTGGTCAAAAGCGAATGAAATGAGAGAAACAAACAAAAACAGTCCAACGGCATATATAGAAAGAAAAATCGTTTATTGTGTCCCTGTAGTGCAATGAAAAAAATTGAGCTTTTTTTGCAAGCATAATATATTTTAAAGAGGGTAGGGCCATTGCAGAACAGCGTACCCAAAATTGAAAAATAATTTTTTAATGAGTGTTCATATTGCAATTTCCCTTCACAGAAAAGAATAATTTCACAAAAACATATATATGAATGCAAAAGAGAAAATTAACATGCTAAAAAGGTAAACAGAAATGAAAGAATGAAAATATAAATAAAAATTATAACAGAAAAGTAATAACAGTAGTATGTTTCAGCTATGGGAACTATGAGTGAAATAATCTGAAATAGATAAATTAAAAGTTAAAGATATATCAAAAACCATTTCCCTAAAATATTATCATAAATAACATATATTAGGAAGCCTTCAACTGGAAAAAAATAAAATTAGTACAAACTAAAATAAATAATTTAAATCAAAGGGTTATCTAAAAAAGAAAACTTAAGTCCAATTTTTGAAGGAAATTTTTAAGTATAAAAAATTTAAACATGAATAAAATAAACAAATAAATATGAAGTAACCTAGAATAGAGTAGAAATTATAACATTAATTAAATTACATCTTTTTTTTTGAAATTATGTAAAAGTATAAAATATAAGTTGAATGTAAAAATGGTTTGGAATAATCAAATGGATAAGCAAAACAAATAAGACTGTTGCCAAAACAACTAACTGAAAACCCAGTTGTTAAAGAATAAAATGGAAAAATCGTTTAAAAATTTAATTTTAAAAAAATCTAAAGCGAATTTCGAAAAAACCTCTTCGTAGTGCAGATCATCAGAACCTAGAATAATTATGTGCCTAGTTTCATACTTCTGGGTTGCTTAGTTTGGGCTGTAGAGGTGAAACACGCACGCTTAAACTTTACTTTTTTAATATAGATAACTGAATACATATTCTAATACTTAAGAATTTTTTAACATCCATTTTGAGATTAGCTTTAACCCTCCGGGTGGTTCGCTTCCTCTTGAAAAGTTATTCTGAAAGCTTTTACTCTTATTTTGCCGTTCACTTTAAAAATGCAACAGACTTCTTTCATTTCCCCCTTTCAAAATTTGGGAGGTCGAATGTTGACAATTTTATGACTTAGCTCGGTCTCTTTGTCAAGTGAGAATCAAGAGATCAATCGCTTACAGCTAGCTGTTAAGTTGCCATGGGCAATCTTGTATGAAAGCTGTAGTGCCACTCGGTCGTATTCACGATATGTTCAGTCACAGTAAAATTAAAACAAAATGAAGGGTAAAAAAAAAGGAAAAAATGAAATAAATGTTGTGTCAGAAGTTGAAAAATAATTATATTTTCTTCAAACAAAATTTATTTTTCTGTCATTTTTTAAAAATTAAATATATATATATATATATATATATATATATATATATATATATATATATATTTTGGTATTGCGATATGAACCAGAAAAAAAGCATCCTGTATTCATTTTTGAATATGAGAGTAAAAAAATGCGCCCACTTTCCTGTTTTTTAAAAAAGTAATGAGGTAAAAAGAGTAAAGGCCCTATCTCTTTTTTTTAAACAATAAGACAATAAATGGTGCATACGGTGATTTACATACGATTATTATATTTATGAAATAAAAAAGATCTTTCTCTATTCAATTATATTTTTACATTAAAATAACATAAAAAAGGATTTCAATATTTTTAATTTATTTTAATTAATATCATATAAATGATATTTTTAGGTTAACTGAATATTTTTCGGAAAAAATCTAAATTTTCATTCCTAGTGTTCTCCTTTTCAAACTTCTTGTATTAATTAAAAACTTCTTTTCTACATCGGCATTTGTGATGGACATAACACACATTTAGTCAATAATTTTTAATTTTAAAGGGGGTATACTTTTTTAAATGCAAGTGACAGTACTTCTAACCATTTTCTACTCAAGTTTAATTTTTTATCTTTCTCTTTCTTTTATTACAAGGAAAAACGTCACACATCGATAACTACATTTTCACACAATTCAGTCATTATCAATTCTATTGTGAGAAATGTTCTCCCTAATTAATTTTGTCTTTCAAAACAGTACACTTAAAACAATTTTGTTCAGTGAAGTTAACCGACAATTCCACATTGTATCCATACCAAATTTTAAAAACAATTTTAACATGGGGAAATGTATCCTGTATTAAATTTTTTGAGTATACACAAATATTTCCTGCTGTAGGGAAGACATAGTATGAGAGGTGTAGTGTGGGGTTTCGAAAGAATGTTTTCGTACGTGTAGACTCTTTGTTAAAATTTAAATATCATTGAAGCTGATCATACAACTGCAAATGAGCCTTTTTTTAATGTCTGCTGGTATCAAAATAAAACACTTCACTATTAAACAGTCTATGAGTTTATATTCAATATCAAACTATTCCCAAAATGGCTTACAATTTCTATTCAAACTGTAAAGAAACGAAACTGAATTATAAATATATCTTACTACAGTCAAAAATATTCATAATAAGTAAATATCCTATTCCTCTACTTATTTCAGTACATTTTAAAAACTGCAGCTGAAAGCAATTTTTTATATTTATAAACGAGACATAAAATCTCACACAGTTATAAAAATGTCTTTATAATTTTTAAATATACTACTATAAAATGTATATGGATTGTAAGAACAGTTCTAAAATCCTAAAAGCTTTTAAAGGAGCAAAAAACATGTAATTTTGGATGGATCAAAATTTTAATATAATACACAAATATACATGTTATTAAGCAAATACATTTGAAAAATCAGAGTTCCTTCTCAAATAAACGTAATTGAAAGAAAAATGTTTAATTGAAAATGAGTGGAAATACATGTTTATCTAAGTGGTATCCCCAAAGTGAGGCAATCCTCAAACTTAAAACTCAAACTCAGTGGCACAACAATCCATGAGGGCCAGGAACTACTATGCCCATCCCAATATACGTGACCATTGGCGCTCAGGTGCATGAACAGATGTCACCATTTGGTGGTCTGTCTGAAGAGAGACCTTCAGTATTTAAGACCCCAAGCAAGCTTGGTACTCATTTATCGACCCAATGTAGAGGGGATGAAAGGCAGAGTCGACCTTGCCCAGCCCGTTAATAGAACCCCAGACCTGTGGTGTGGAAGCACTATACACTACCACTCGATCCTATTCGGTGAAAAATAAAATTTAATGTTAGAATCTTATATAATTCCCTAATGAATGAGGGAAACCAAACTTTTTTTTTCATGTAAACTGTTTAGACGGAAATGGTTAATTATGAACATTTCACAAGTTGCATAAATTAAAATTAACCGTTATAGTTTACATAAATTATTAAGAGTGCATAAGGTGTATTTTGGCTGCACGAATTAATTTTAAAAAGAATACGCTTAAGAAAAAGTTGTACAAATCTATCTAAAGTAGGGTTTTTTACCTAAGATATTGTCAAACACAACAATGTATTGGAAGCCAATTCCACAATTCGTTGTTAAAAAAATCTATGGAAAATTACAAGACTTATTTTTGCATTTGTAATTTATATATTTTTTCCCTGAGAACTTTAAAAGCTAGAGCGGCATCCATCAAAACCACGGGTCCCTCTCTGTTTTCCCAGATCACCCCTGACTAAGCCGGCTCTGCCGTAGTAAGTGAAAATGTCGTATTTTGTTTGTCAAGATCATTTTATAACAAACTGCATTTTTCATGTATTTTAGATGGTCGTTTTATATTTTCTACATCAATATCTTAATGTCTGAATTTAAAATTACATAAAATTCTTCACATTCGCATCGATGACCATTATAATTTTTATTAGTATATGAACGCGTCGTCAAACGATTACATGACTATTATTAACATATTTTTTTAACCATTTACATGACTATTATTAACATATTTTTTAAACCATTTAATTAATATTAAGTATAACATAGCGCACACAAATTTTCTGAACTTTAAAATAAATATTTCGAAAACTACTTCAGATATATTCATAATTTTTCATTCCTACGGTTTAGCTTCAAAATTTTGCTTCTATGTAAGAATTTTTTGTAATTGTATATTCATCAATTTTTTTAGTAAATTTTTGCTCTTAACATGCAGTTTTTAACCGAATTGTATGAAGTTTTCGAAATATATTAAAAAGTACTAAATAAGCTATATAATAAAATTTGAAATTTATATTATTCTCAAAGAATTGCTAGAACTTATGGTAAATAATTTTTAACTGCGCGATGCATTTTTTTTTCGAAATTTCAAATGGAATTTCTAACATAAAATTTCTTGCTTTATACGGTCGAGATTTCAAAAAAAATCAATATTTTAATTACTTATTCAGTTAGCCTTTAAAAAAAGATAAATGTTGAGGTATTTTGCATAAATTGATATTTTTGAATAAGAATTCGAATGTTTTTGAATAGCTTGAATTTAAAATTGATCTTTATGTTTATTTATATGCATAAATGTCTACTGTAAATGTTTCCGTATATTTTTGATTACCATTTATTCAAACATTCAAGTTATAAAAAAAATGTGGGAAAATCTTCATTCATGTTGTCTTTGATGTAAACTGAAGTTCAAACACTTAAAATTCAACTATAATTCGGTGTATTTTAACAATATATAACTAGGCACTGTACGTAAATTTCCCTGAACACATGGCCTTAGAAATCTAAAAAAAGACTAATAGATTTTAATTAGTTTTTTTCTCGTTATTATTTTTATCAAAGTGCAAGAAAATGTTTCAAATTATTTGATGAAGTTTAAATTTATTCATTTTTAGTGGTTGGAATGTTTAAGAGGTTTCAAATTTTAAAGTGTTTGGTGTTTTATTAATTTTTGGGGGGAGGCATCATATAATGAAATAATCATGTTTCAAAAACTAAAAGCATTGATTAAGGTAAGAAAAATGAAGCGAAAGAATATAGTTAAAAAGGCAATTTGTCTAATAAAATATCTATATAAAATGGCAGATTGCCCTGACACGCCCCAACTTGTTACAGTTTCAAATTAATATCAAACCATAACGGAATTGTTACGTATTTTACTTATGCTTTGGGACTTTTCAAAACTTTTAAAATACAAGCTAACAAACAAACACTTCCTGGGGTCTAAAGAAATTCTTCCCCGCTTTTTTACGATTGCTCCATAGTCAAAACACGGGGATCCCTGCGAGCCACAAAATTTCCTATCAGTGTCCTGCTGTGTGGCTTCCACCATCCCTAATTATCTTTCAAGATTGTAAACCTTTAAAAGGGGTAAAGGATTTCAGAAAAGTACGGTTCAACTGCTTTTGAGAATGTTACTTGAAGACAAACTTATACGTGCGGTGCATTTTCGAAGCATCTTTACAATGACGGAATTTTCCGTGTGGAACGCTTGGAGGTTTAATGAACTCCATACAAGTTTTATAAAATGGTTGAAATGTTTCGGGGACTCAATTTGCAATTATGCTTTGAAAAATATATTACACTTATCTCTTCAGTGTCTTTATAAACAATAATTCTATCAAGATATTCCATTGACAATATAAAATCTTTGATATTTCTACAACTATTTTTTATATGTCTTGGAAGCTTCACATGTTAGCAAATGTGTTAAATATCTATAAATCTACAATTATACTCATGATATGGACACGGTTAAGGGAAAGTTAAATCTAAACCAATTGTGTTGATCTTAAATGCGATTCATATAAAATATTTTGCGACAGATGGTAATGGTACATTCTAATAACGATTTCTTGTCACCATTAATTATATTTTCTTGTGTTATCAGCTTTAATAATAGACAGTGATTTGTGAACGATTATGAGAAAAAACTTTATATACTAAATAAACATTTTACACACTCTTCTTTAACAAGAGCACCTCCAGAAAAGTTGAAATTACAATTCTTATTCTCACAATTGTAACGTCGTGTATAGTTAACCATCAATAAATTTTTTCAGCCTAATATAAAAATAAAAGCATTGTTTATTTGCTAAACAATTTGTTACTTAAGCAATAGAATTCAGTCCATATGCCAAGCCGTTGCAGTCAGTCTATGTTCTATTCTAATGCCATCGGCGTTTATCGTCTTTCCACTCCAATCTCGGACTAAACCCTTTTCTTTCGCGCTCTCTTCCTGTCCATTCCAACCAGGGCTCTCCTCTCATGCTTTCTAAATCCAAGGCCGGGCTCCTCTCTCTCGTCTCTTTTTTCTCCGTCTCTCCTGAAAAAGAACCTTTTTAAACACCAGGGGTGTGTTCACAACACGCCCCTCATCCCTTCTTATTGGCAGGTCACAAAAGTCTCTTGGCCTCCCTCGTCCTATTTGCGCATAACACGCCAAAACACACCCGGGCCGTCTGGCCCAAGGCGCCATAATTCCTTGTCTAACATCTGGACTCACTTGTCCATCACGCCACCTGTTTCTATTATCCCCTTCTCTCAACACCAGAAAAGACGACATGATTCTTTTAAGATAGGCTCCGCCTATTGTTAATGGGGCACCGGCTCTCCTTTACCATTATGGCGACCCGTCTGGCTGTCGTCACTCCCCGAGTTCAAACAATAAACAATGGCCCCATGGCCACGTGCACTGGTCATTTTACAGCTGGTGGATCTTAAAAATTCGGGGACAATCGATAGGTGTGAGATCACAACAATCGAAGACGTCGTACTTGTCCCTTAACAGCTGGTGAAACCATAAAACTTATCGTGAATCGAAAGATGGGGATTCACAACAATCGACAATTTCACAACTCCTTCCCCCTGAAAAGGTCCATTTCACTGGACTTCTCTGGCCTCAGTTTGTTTCAGTTCGTAACATTTCACACCAAAAGGTTGTCTTATCAATGAGACCGATCAGGACAGCAATCCAAGTAACATATACAATCACAAGTAAAATAAACAAATAAATCCAAAATTCTATTAGACGAAAACTTTACAATAAAAACTTTAATTCCGAATCTTAGACTATTTTTTCCATTTCTTAAAGTTACCTCCCACTTTAAAATTTAGGGTTTTAAAGAATTTAAATCAAATTATAATATTTCTATAATTCTAATACATCAAACCGCTCATTCAATTGTGTTAAACATCTGTGAGAGTACACAGTACTAAGAGACACAAAAGATTTATCATAACACATAATTTCCTTCCACCTTACACACACACACCAACACTTATACTCATACAAATATTAATTCACACCTAGCACAAATCCTAAGAATTACTCATTTCCATCTACTTATTCCAACGGTGTTTCCAACGATATTAAATAAACAAAATAAACATTTATAAATTCCAAGCTTTGCAAAAAACATTAAAAACCAAAATTTTAAATTAAGAAGTTTAAACTAAGACTTTTTAAATTTAATTAAATTATGGCTATCAGCAAGCAGTCTCACAACCATTATAACAGGTTATTCACAATTCATGGTATTGTCTTACATTACGTTAGTTATTGAGGAAACACTTTAATTGGGAATATAATTAATATACCTCGTTAGCTCATGAAATGATTTCACTATATCTACATTATATACACGGAACAAACTTGCCCATGGCTCTAATTTACCTTTGGTCGGTCCGACTTCCGACCCAACCCTACTCAACCATTTTAATACAAAGTCAATTTGTTGACCCACGATGCCGCGTTGTTCTTTCCTACAAAACTTTCCCTTTCTAACAAAAGATAAATCTCGGCTTGCGTCACCTGGTTCAAATTCCTATACTTAATGCATTTAATACGAGGGTACGGGTATCGGCTCACTCTTCCTAACCAAACAACGGGTAGAGTACGGATGGACGGCCCCCTCCCGTTTACCTGTAAATATAAAAGGTACACTGTATCCTCTCTTAGCGTATTAATTAACATCTGGGATGAACAACAAGTTTTGATTGTAAACGGCTTTCCCGTAATTAAATTAATATCTTTCTGCCTTAAAACAATCGTCCCAGGATCTGGTGGAAACCCTTCTTTCTTTTTAGCGTTAATCATTCTCAAGTAGCTACTTCGATCAGGCGGTAATTTTAAATACAATTGTCTTTTCCTTAAGTTACCCTGAAAACCAAAATCCATAAATAGCTTTACCGAATAGAGAGTTTCAGAATCTATTCCTTCTGAGCTATTCTCCATAACCAAATCTGCCAATTACGGCTTTCTACGGTACAATTTTATTAAATTAAGACGATAAATGGTACTGCGATCTCTTTTTCCGGGTAAATCTATCTCGAAATTAAATTCTGAACCAATGTTAGACCTATTATCCGTCTCTAAATTATCCTTATAAATCTCCCTTGGTTCTTAGAGAGGCAATCGCATTGCTAACCCGTCTTTCAAGCCTTTCCGCACACCTGCTTTACACATGTTTTCTTTCCCCCATTTAACTGCCCTGCTATCTTAACCATTGTATGATTTCGAAAACTTTCCTGATCCACTGTTAACTGCTTTTCACAACCCATTAACGTCCCAATGGTATATTTTTCCTCGCAGATATTCTCACAAATCAATCCTTCAGGGTTCGCCACTCCCTTATCTCCTTTCAATTCAAAAGAGCCACCTCCAATGTTATCCGGATTTATTACCCGCTGTGCACCCAAAACCACAGCTCTGACCCTTCCTTCACATACCCCTACTTTCATTTTCACTTCACAATCACTACTCCTATACACATTGATTTCTTTCCCTTCCTCCACCTTAAATATATTATTCTTTTCTGTTCCTCTCCCTCTTACTTCAGACGGGGGGGGAACGTTCGTCCCTCTCACTGGGGGTCACAATTCTCATTTTCAAAACCACAAGACGTAGCGTTCTCCACGCTTTTATTAACTACCGGGTTAATTAATGGCCTACACTTATTAACCGGTTCACTAACTGCTCTGGTACGATTTTCTGACAAAATACTAACATTTGCGAGATTATTAATTTTATTCCATGCCTTCAATTCATATTCATTTAACTTATTACTGAGTTGAGCTCTCAGTCTTTCTAACTCAAATTCCCTAGCTAGTCTACGTACCTCGAATTTCTTAATTTCCCGTTTTTCACGTTCTTCCCGTTTTTTCTCCAAAATACCAACAAACATTTAGCTACTTCCTCAGTACAGTATTTACTTTGACAGATTCTCTTCTTAAATTCCATCTTGGGTAGAGTAATATCAACATCTACCTCTAATTCTTTTGCAACTTCTAACAATACGTCTTTTCTTTCTCTTAACAGAAACGCCATGATGCACTAATGCATACAAACCCAAATCTAAACTTAATCGTTTCAAAAATTATACAAAGACTCAAGGTTACGTAACAATACACTAGACCTAGACTTAACTATATTTTACCCATATGCCCAAATCTAAACAACACAATAAGCTACACATCAGTGTACTCCAATTCAACAAGTATAACTACCGTATACTAAAAATTTCACAAATCTATAACCACAACAATACCCTTCACAATACTGTGCCAACAAAACAAGTATAACTACTGTATACTAAATTTTACAAATCTAAAACCACAACAATACTCTACACAATTTCTTTTTAGCGTTAATCATCCTTAAGTAGCTACTTCGATCAGGCGGTAATTTAAAATACAATTGACTTTTCCTTAAATTACCCTGAAAACCAAAATCCATAAATAGCTTTACCGAATAGAGAGTTTCGGAATCTATTTTTTCTGAGCTATTCTTCATAACCAAATTTTCCAATTCCGGCTTTCTACGGTACAATTTTATTAAATTAAGACGATAAATGGTACTGCGATCTCTTTTTCCGGGTAAATCTATCTCGAAACTAAATTCTGAACCAATGTTAGACCCATTATCCGTCTCTAAACTATCCTTATAAATTTCCCTTGGTTCTGAGAGAGGCAATCGCATTGCTAACCCGTCTTCCAAGCATTCCCGCACATCTGCTTTACACGTGTTCTGCTATCTTAGCTATTGTATGATTTCGAAAACTTTCCCTATTCACTGTTATCTGCTTTTCACAACCCATTAACGTCCCAATGGTATATTTTTTTCGCAGATATTCTCACAAATCAATCCTTCAGGGTTCGCCACTCCCTTATCTCTTTTCAATTCAAAAGAGCCACCTCCAATGTTATCCGGATTTATTACCCGCTGTGCACTCATCGCCACAGTTTTGACCCTTCCTTCACATACCCCTACTTTCATTTTCACGTCACAATCACTACTCCTATTCACGTTGAATTCTTTCCCTCCTACTTCAGACGGGTGGGAAACGTTTGTACATCTCACTGGGGGGTCACAATTCTTCTTTTCAAAATCACAAGACGTAGCGTTCTTCACGCTTTTATTAACTACCGGGTTAATTAAAGGCCTGCACTTATTAACCGGTTCACTAACTTTGTGGTACGATTTTCTGACAAAATACAAACATTTGCGAGATCGTTAATCCTATTCCCTGCCTTCAATTTATTTCCATTTAACTTATTTCTGAGTTGAGCTCTCAATCGTTCGAACTCAAATTCCCTAATTAATTTACGTTTTTCACGTTCTTCCCGTTTTTCCTCCAAAATACCCTCCAACAAACATTTAACTGACTCTTCGTCATAGTATTTACTTTGACAGATTTTTTTCTTGAATTCTATCTTGGGTATAGTAATATCAATTTCTACCCTTAATTCCTTCGCAACCTCTAACAATACGTCTTTTCTTTCTCTTAACAGAAACGCCATGATGCACTAATGCACACAAACCCAAATCTAAACTTAATCCTTACAAAAATTATACAAAGACTCAAGGTAACCTAACAATACACTAGACCTAGACTTAACTATATTTTACCCATATGCTCAAATCTAAACACAAATAAGCTACACATCAGTGTTCTCCAATTCAACAAGTATAACTACCGTATACTAAAAAAAAATTTCACAAATCTATAACCACAACAATACCCTTCTCAATACTGTGTCAACAAAACAAGTATAACTACTGTATACTACGTTTCACAAATCTATAACCACAACAATACCTTCACAATACTGTGCCAACAAAACAAGTATAACTACTATATACTAAATTTCACAAATCTAAAACCACAACACTAATATTGCACATTTATACACTTCATACAAAACTTAAAATCTTTCTAGTCTCTTATTGTTTACTAACTTTACCTAGTCTTTATATTCCTTATTTAACCGATTGATGGTCATGAACGAGCTCAGCTCACAATCGAGTAGTGCTTCTGAATGCGCGCAAGCAAATTCAACTCGGGCGCAAGATTTCGACCGAAACGGGTATAAACAAGTTCTACTCGCGTAGTTAAACCTTTCCCCAAAGGGCGCTGACGAGATGGACTCGTTCAAGGTTATTATTCTGCATTGATTAGGTTACAAACGAATCCTACCCGCGAAATTTAGTTAGTTTTACTGTCTACAGCTGGCAGTACGGGTTCCATGAATTTTTCTTCACAATGAAGGTTCTTTTTTTTTTTTACGGTATTCTTTTTATGCGTATTTTGGCGCGTTTTTTTATACTGTTTGTAAAGTAAAATGGCTCAAAAGCGAAAATTAGATTATTATGATGATGATTTTGATTTCGATACAGAAAGCTTATCAAGGTTTGAGTCTGATGAAGACTTTGTTCACAGCATATCAAGCTCAGAAGACGATACAAGCGACGAGGAAAATTTTTCGAGTGTTCGACAGTGGTGTAAAATTGATTCAAGTTCTCCCGCTCCTAGCCGATTTAGTTTTACTGATGATGTGGGCATGAAAGCTTGCGTGACAAATATTTCTGATCCACTAGAGTACTTTGAGCTGTTTTTTACTGATGAGATTGTAAATCATATTGTTACTGAAACCAATATTTTTGCTGCTGAAAATTTAAATAAATTTAAGAGCAAAGAACATTCCCGAACTCATCATTGGAGTGAAACTAATGCGAATGAATTGAGAGTATTTTTTGCAACATTAATTTTGCAAGGAATAATTACGAAACCGACTGTAAAAATGTTTTGGTCAAAAAGAAAGTTAATTGAAACTCCTAGTTTTTCTAACCTCATGAGTTCGAGAAGGTTTGACCTTATTATGCAATTTATTCATTTTGATAGGAATGAAAACACCGATTCTTCTCATCCTCAGCCAAAACTAAAAAAGATATGGACCGTTTTAAATTATTTACTGAAAAAGTTTTCGGAAGTTTATACACCCGAACAAGACATATGTATTGATGAAAGTCTATTGCTGTATAAAGGGAGGCTTTCTTGGACCCAATACTTACCAATTAAAAGGGCCAGATTTGGTATCAAAATGTTTATGCTATGTGAATCCCATAGTGGATACGTGTGGTCTATTATAATTTATGTCGGTAAAGGCACAGATGTATCTGAAGAAAATAAAGAATGTTCGTTTTCTACTCAGGTAGTTTTGACATTGTCTAAGCCGCTATTAAACAAAGGATACTGCCTTACTATGGATAACTACTACAACTCTCCCGAGTTAGGGGAAATGTTACTGAAATATAAAACTGATTTTTTTGGAACATTAAGACCTAACAGAAAAGATCTACCGAAGGAACTGAAAACAGAAAAGCTAAAAAAGGGAGACTTACTTGCCTATCAAAGAGGTAAGATGATGACCATGCGATGGAGAGATAAAAAATATGTTCATTTTATAAGCTCAATTCATAATCCTGAAATCGTAACAGTCCCAAATAAATTGAAAAATGGGGAAATAGAGAAGCCTAAGATTGTTTTAGATTATAATAATACGATGGTGTGGTGTAGATCGCATGGATCAGCAAATTGGATACTATGACCTAACTCGATCTCGTCAAAGGAAATATTACAAGAAAATATTTCGTTATTTATTGGATGTAACAATTTTTAATGCTTTTCAGCTGTGGAAAAAAAAGGCAATAAAAAATCAAATTTGGAATTCAGAATTGAACTAGCTGAAAGAATTGTTGAAAAATATCACACTCACAGACATTTAAAATTAAAACCTGCTGAAATAGTTTCGAATACCTTAAGATTGTCAGCACGCCACTTTCTTGACTATATTCCAGCTACAGAAAAAAAGAAAGAACCTACTAGACGCTGTGTGGTATGTTGCAGCAAAAATGATGCCAATGGAAAAAGAATTCGCCGTGAAACACGTACTTATTGCAAAGACTGTAATGCCCCATTATGTGCAATTCCATGTTTTAAAGTATATCACACACAAAAAGATTTTTAGGTAATTACTATATTTAAATTCTTAATAAAAAGTTTTTCATTAGTTGTCTTTATTTAGTCCTTTCAATTTAATATTTGTCTTATATTTATAATTAACTGTATTGTTATTTATGTATTGATTATAATCATTTATAATTTACTATTTAATAATTATCATTTATTCATTATTTTAAAGTACGTAAAAACTGTTATTTGTGTACTACAAATACTTTAAGAAACCTTTAAAATGCATGAGGCGAGCTATCTACGGCATCGCCGTAGAAGGGCGACATTTTCGGAAGTACGGCGGGGGAAAACAGTTGCCACTTTCGACTACTGCTTACTCGTAATACTGCGCGATATAACTAAACGAAAACTGCTCATTTCCCTAACCGTCAAAGGGTTAAAACATTTTACATACAAAATCAATACTCAGTTGCTGCCCCGAAAATAATCTCAATGAAAAGACTCACTTCAAATTTGTAGAGGACACACGAGAACACTCAGGAATTCTGGCACTTGACACTTTGAAATCTTGGAAAACGGCACTCCTAACGCAGCCAGGAACGCGACACGCTTGAATCCTATACTTCTCACAGCTGAAAACATCTCATAGCAAGCAATTCTCAAAATACAGGCGGGCACACTTCATCACTAGCAGGAACGGGAGATCCTTGTATCCAGCACTTCTCACAGCTGGGAACTCCAAGAAAACATCTCATTGCAAGCAATTCAAAATACAGGCGGGCACACTTCATCACTAGCAGGAAAGGGAGACACTTGCATCCAGCACTTCTCACAGCTGGGAACTCCAGGAATTAGCAGTCATTCAACTTGTCTCATCACAATCGCACACGGCTGGCATTTTTTTCTCTTCCCTTAAAACTAAAGATTCGGGCATCTATTTACTTAAATGCCGGATCAACACCGCTGCCACCATTTTCATATATATATATTAGCTGTAACGTCGTGTATAGCTAACCATCAATAAATTTTTTCAGCCTAATATAAAAATAAAAGCATTGTTTATTTGCTAAACAATTTGTTACTTCAGCAATAGAATTCAGTCCATATGCCAAGCCGATGCAGTCAATCTATGTTCTATTCTCAACGCCACCGGTGTTCATCGACTTTCTATTCCAATCTCGGACTAAGCCCTTTTCTTTCGCGCTCTCTTCCTGTCCATTCCAACCAGGGCTCTCCTTTCATGCTTTCTCCATCCAAGGCCGGGTTCCTCTCTCTCTCTCGTCTCTTTTTTCTCTGTTTCTCCTGAAAAAGAACCCTTTTAAACACCAGGGGTGTGTTCACAACACGCCCCTCGTCCCTTCTTATTGGCAGGTCACAAAAGTCTCTTGGCCTCCCTCGTCTTATTTGCGCACAACACTCCAAAACACTCCCGGGCCGTCTGGCCCAAGGCGCCATAATTCCTTGTCCAACATCTGGACACACTTGTCCATCACGCCACCTGTTTCTATTATCCCCTTCTCTCAACACCAGAAAAGACGACATGATTCTTTTAAGATAGGCTTCGCCTATTGTTAATGGGGCACCGGCTCTCCTTTACCATTATGGCGACCCGTCTGGCTGCCGTCACTCCCCGAGTTCAAACAAGAAACAATGGCCCCATGGCAACGTGCACTGGTCATTTTACAGTTGGTGGATCTTAAAAGTTAAGGGACAATCGATGGGTGTGAGATTACAACAATCGAAGACGTTGTACTTGTCCCTTAACAGCTGGTGAAACCATAAAACTTATCGTAAATCGAAAGAGGGCGATTCACAACAATCGACAATGTCACACAATCATTAAAAAATTTAGTCGAGCAACTTACCTCATATTTAAGCTAATTTTCCTGATCAGCAAAGGGGGTAATTATACAGCAGGAATTAAACAAAGAATGAATCTACTATATGTTAAAAACCTGTAAATTTAAAAAACGGATTATTAAAACATTCTAAATAATCAAAGCATAAAATTTTTAACATTCAGGAGATCGGAAAATCGAGCTATCAGACGGCAGAAGCTAGATAGTCAAGTACCGGAAAATGTAAATTTACGTCAAATCATAGTATAAAATAAAAAATACAATATAAAAAGAGTAAAATAAAAATAATTCAATATTATGAATCACCACGTTTTTAAAGTTCTCCAGAAACTAGAAAATAAATAAATCTACAAATACGTTAAAATGATGAAAAACTTTACAACAGGAAATTAATACAATATAAAAATTGTAAACGTTAGCAATCAAATATTCTATAATTCACAATTATTAGACACCTCTTTAACAAATCTCGCCGCTCGAATTTCATACTCGAACCCAACAGCACGAGGGCTCAGGGCGGGCGCTAGCAGTTTCGCCGCCCCGGGCAAAAAGGTAAAATGCAGCTCCCCATATATAGCAAAAATTAAAAGACATAACCTAAACCCTTCCCACGCTTAATGGTAAAATAAAACGTGAGCAAAAAAATACTAATTTATTAATTTATGTTTTTGGCAGTAAATTAAAAATAGGTTTGCACAAAAAAATAAAAAGAAAGAAAAGAGCCATTTCTAGTGTATAATTATAAAATACAGATATCAAAAAAATACTAAAACAAATTATAGAACCACTAAATGTTAAGACTTAATTATATATTAAAAATACATTTAAACCGAGAGCTAAAAGTGTTTCTTTTTCACTTTTAATTCTGAGCATTTTTTCATAATTTCTTTAACGTTAATTTTTTCAGTCAGTTCGTGTTCAATGGCTATTGTTGTCAAGCCGTTTAGCCGAACCTCGGTTGTTGTGGAGCCATAGAAAACGTGAATATTTTGCATATACACATTTTTAATTTTTTTCTTCTAATTTTTATTTAGACTCGTGGAACTCTTGGGTATAATCTTGGTTTATTTCCTTCATAAACTAGTTAATTTTACAGCCAATTTGCCCTCCCGGCCAGCTGCCCGGCTTGCCCACCTCTAGCGCCGGCCCAAGAGGGCTATAGCAAGAATGATTTTAGTAGGTTCAATTAAGCCAACAACGAACTTAGCGATTTTCAAATAGAGGCCAAAAATATAAAAGTAATCCATCTAGTTTGAAGATTATAGACTTGAGTACCGCCAACAAAATCGAGCATTACACGTCCGGCCTTAAAGGTATCTTTTATCTTTCAGTATCAGGTTCTACTTTGACCTTTAATCCAACACTACTTCACCGGAGGCTTGTGAATGGCCAGCTCAACCACCTTCATATTGTAATTTAGCTACTTTAGAATGGCAACATTTGTTCGATTGCTTCGATTTGATTTAACGCGTAACGTTAAATAAAGAGCACTTTTTGAGTTCCTCACACCCTCGGGCATTCCGCTTCGGCACGGTCAAAGGAAAAGAGGTTGCTTGTCATTGGTAGATGTGCAATGACGTCATTATTCTGGGTTGCCTGGTTTGGCGTTATAGCATTTTTCTATGCCGTAGTGGTTCATTGAAACGTTAAAAATTTGTCCCAATTTGGGAGATTGTTTTTCAGGCAGTTTTTTCTTCCGTGTCTTGAGTATAATAGCTAAATTCCCTTGCGTATGAAATTTTCACTGTAAAAATAACAAACGGTTCTTTTTTTCATTCACGTAAATCAAAATATTTTTAATGGATTCAATTTTGTAGAAGAAATATATATTTGAGCTTAGTAAATGAGGAACTCAATTACAAATAAAAAAATTGTTATATAATTTTTAATAATCCATTTACTGTGATTAATAAAATTTTGAAAATGAATTACATGTTTCGAGTTTTATCCTTATGTAAGAAAAAATAAGTCACTTATAAATAAAGAAAATTTATGTTTTTTTTTTTATAATATATATTTATTGGTAATATTAATGTACATTTTAAAGATAAATGAATTCGTTCTTATATCAGAATGAATTTGTACAGGCAAGTGATATTTTAAATTATTAGCTTAATTTCATTTTTGTAAATAGTGATTTGTTTTTTGTATATATATATATATATATATATATATATATATATATATATATATATATATATATATATATATATATATGTGTGTGTGTGTGTGTGTGTGTGTGTGTGTGTGTGAAAGACTCATTTATTCACATTTATAAAAAAATTCGTCTAATACTCTTTAAGTTTCTTTTAAATTTTAGAATTAAATTTACTGCAAAAATTTTAGCTATTATAAACTTAACTATATAAATAAACTTATACATAAATTTTTATTTTCTATCTTTAGTAAAATAATATAAATAAAGTGATTCGTGGCTATTGTATAAGAAACACCTCACTGTTCTAACTTCCACATCACATCCATATTATTCGTTCAAGTTATCATCAACACATTTATTCACATAATTCTCAATTTTTGCAATTATTTTAGATGTTTTCTCTTCTAACATGTTCACACATATAAATCTTCATTCAGGGTTTAAATAGAGTACCACTTGAATCCCTTCATCAGAGGTTTGTTATAGAGAATAGTTTGTTTTTATAACAGGCAAGTTTAATGAAGATATAGTCATTAATGGAATTTGGATTCATCTTAAGAAGTATTTACTGATCGATGTTGTGTCACTCGAAGCACATCAATTTTCTCCTTTCCTAAAGTATGTTTCCTCCTGTAAAGCTACTGCTCGAGAATTAATTCGAATATATGACATAAAATAATACGTTTTCGAGCAAAAATAAAAATTAGCCATTAAATTATAATTTTTAAAAACTTATTTAGATTTTGCATATTATTTTACAAGAATTTTCACACACTAATTATTGACTTTCTTATAGTTACAATTAGAGATAATCAAGAAAGTATAAAACGTAGCAGAAATTGTTTAACGAAATCATTTAGAAAAATTTCTTTTTCCAACATTTTCATTCTTAGAATATATATATATATATAGTAGTAATTTAAAGTTTATTTTAAAATATACAGAAATGGGCTTAATTTTCGAGAAATATATATCTTTATATTCACGTGTGTTCTGGTATCGTTTTAAAATGTATTTGTACTTTCTTTCCATTTTATTTTGTTATTTATGAGCACAATGGCGTTGGAAGTATAAAGTACGTACTCAGTAAATTTTCGAAACACCACTAATATTATACGAAAATGTAAGAATTTTTTTTAAAAAATTATTATTTGTCAGTTAACCCAACAAACTAAACATATATGTCTGAAATAAAATAACCGTAACAGTTATAGAAACAATTAATTACTGTAAAAGCCGGCGTATAACGCACTATTTGAACACAGAAAATAAGATCGAAATTCATGAGTGCGCATTATACTCTGGGGAAAAAATGTTAACTTTAAAAATAAGAAAAAAGCTCCTGGAAAAAAAATTAGACTTCTACATATATCGAAATATTGTTCAGTTAAAAGAAATCAAATTCTTTATCAAATGTAGATCTGGAAGAGTACACTATTTTTTTTGTAATTTTTTTCTTGGAATAATACCTTGAATAAGTGATTTCTAAACATATAGAGCCAGGACTTCGAACAGTAATTTTTTTTTCCAGTTCAACTATAAAAAAATATATATCGTTTCTCTTCCGGTTTCCGTTCTGCCAAAAATAATGGTTTTCGGTTCAGATCTGAATGAATAATTTTACTTTACGTATATTCTTATTTGTACTACAAATATAATTCTATCGTAAACAAAAATTAAATTCTATCAAAATTTGGAAGACTTTTTATTTTTTCTTAAAAAGTCACCAGCAAGTTCATTCAACTGAATTCAATTTGATTTCTACAAGTAGTTGCATCAAGAACTGAATCAGAAAGTACTAGTGAACACAGTGGCGTACCTACCAATGGACTAAGCGGTGCCGTGAACCAGAGTCTTCAACCTCAAGCGGGGCCCTCGCACCCTGACCAGCAAGCAAGTCGAACTTGCGATAATTTCTCCCACATTTAATATATAAATATAAAAGGTTACAACATAACTGTAATCAGGCCAACTCAATTAAAATTGCACAGTAGTGAATAAGTTCAAGCTAATCAATCACTTAAAAAACGGCAGATACCTGTGGAGGCCTTTTTCACGTTTTGAGTGTAAATTATTGGAAGAGGGAATTGATCTTACATTGATTTTCAAATGTAATGGTTTTTATTGCTATGTTAATAAAGAATATTTGATTATTGTGAATTTTTCGATTTATTTTTGGATTGGGGCTAATTTTTTTTCTGAGCTGCACATTTGGAAACTATTGTATTACCATACGTCCTAATAGGGAAGATTGTGTTTAGAATTAGAATGACGCGTGCTTTATATTTCTTAAAATATTTTTGAAGTTTATTTATTTTCATCACACACAGAGATCACAGCATTTATCGTAGAATTTCAGCAATGTTATACTAACTGATACATCAAAAGAATTATAATTTATTGTAACTTAAAAATAAGAAGCTAACAAGTTTAACTTCTATCCATAAAACTAATAAAATAACCTTTTTATTTGAAAGATGAAAAAGTAAGAAATAAATGTATTGTAATTAGTCATAAAAGAACAATTAAACACGAATAAGAATAGTTTTTTCCTTATATAAATAAGTTTACCAAGATACATGAATGATTTGCTCCTTGCTGACTTAAAGATATGTGTAGTCATAATTTTGTCTTATGTCAACTAATTGTTTGCGTTTTACTAATCAAGAATTTTTCTAAAAATTCAAAGGATTTGATATTTTATGCTAACGAAAGCAGTACATTACAGTTGGAAAAATTTTTAATTTTACATTTATTCACTTGTGTATTTAAAGGATTTATTTTTAAGAACATGCAAATAAATCGATAGTTTATTAATGTCTAATTCAGAGGAAACATGAGGGATATCGCAATGAGACGGACCTCATTATTTGAATAACAATCAAGTAACGAGGATGATATCCGACCTGGAACCCAGTCGATTATGTTATGACGGCAATGAAAGTACTTTAAGCATTTAGAAAGTTAACGTGTATTAGAGCCCTGCTAGATGATGGAATCCTCAATTGTGATCACTCGGCTACCACAGCTGTAAAAACATGTGGAATCTACAATGTGATACTGTTTAACAAGTGACATTTATTTATGATTTTGAGATAAAGTATTAAGTTAACGCCACATTCCTGCCATTTATTACATTTACCTGTCATTGTTAATCGATTATCATAATTTTCAGCATACATAGGAACAAATAGATCAAAGATGAACATTATCATATAATTTTAATCCTTGAAAAATGCTTGGTGTAAAAATCTAAACTTAATCTTAAGATTCAATGACTATTATGAAATCTAATGCATCAAAACAGAATGAATTATCGAGGCAATAAAAAATGAAATTTATCAATATTTTTAATCTTTTAAGAAAGTAAGTATACAAAAATTCTTAACAGAGTGTTGTATAAATAACTAATTAATTCTCTCAGAGAAGCAATTATAAATTGATTAACCACAATATAGCTTAGTTGAATATTAACATGTCTATTGGTATACAGATGTTCAATAGTTTTAAGATTTTTTTAACTCACATATAGTTAATGTAATTTTGTTATTTGTTAAAGAATTATATATGTGTCTAAAAGCAAATATTTTCTATTATAAAAAGATAGAGAGCTTCAGAGTACTATATGATTATAAAATAGCCCATTATATCGATTTGAGATTTTACATTATGACATAGAGAGACAGGCAAAAATTTTGCTTTTTCTTTCCATTTTTTAAATTTATTGTATGTATCTAAATGTTCAAATAATTATATTATTATTTGTTTTTCAAAATTAATTAATTTAAGAGTTAACACGATAATTTGAGTTTGTATGTACGAAATTACTGCGTTTAACAGAATAAAAATAAATCTATAACATTTTCATTATTTACTGAAAATCAAAATATAAATAAATTTTACCTTGATAAATTAATTTAAATTTGCTTTAGGTTATTATGCCTTTGACTGAAATGAAATAAGCGTTTCCTTTTTTGTGCAATAGTTATCATTGTGGTTAGTGTTTTACATAATATAATCAATGTTTTATACTATTTCATTCAATGCTTTTTAATAATACTGAAAAAGAAATCTTGGTGGAATGTGGTTTAAATTCGTAGGAAATGTCTCCTTTAAAAGGAAAAGAAATCTTTTGAACTGAAATCAGTAGTAATTATCACAGGCGATTTCCAAACACAAATTTCTCTAAGAAAAGGAAAATGGGGACTTTCAAACTTAGAAAGTTCTACAGTATTGGATAATTTAAAAAAAATTATCCAATCCAAAGTATCTGAAAAAATAAATATAGTCTGAACGTAGTCGAACAGATAGTTAGATTTAAATTAAAATAATATGTTCGTTCTCTCTCTTTTTTTTTTTTTTTTTTTTTGCCTATTTATTCGTGAGTCATGCATTTTATGTTTAATAGTACAAAGAAAGGAGTGTTCGGGGGCGCTCTAAGGCTGTTGAACATTTGAAACTCTGAATACAGAATAAGATGGTTCATGTAAATGAATATGGAAAGCAAGTCGTAAAATCTTTTATATCAACAAAAAATGCTTCTCCCCGTTGATTATTGTTGATCCTTCAGTTTTTGGTCATTGTTGATTATCATATGCCTATATTTGGTGTAAGAAAACCTAGAAATGCACATCTGCCTTCTTATAAACCTTCTAAGGTTACTTTCAAGTAGCCGGAAAACTATTCTCCCTCTTATTGCCGTAATAAATCTTTGGAAAAGGCATTTCCTTTTCTGTTAAATTGTCGGACATAGGATAAATAGAAACTATGCCTACAAAGCCCTCTAAAAAGGCCCTCTTCTACTTACCCGGTCACTTTAGGGGACTACTGTTCAAACGAAGAGGAGGGGGGGATATTTGAAGCTAAAGTCTCTCTTCGCTTTGAAAAAAGTAAAGAAAAATTGTTGTCACAGTTATCTGCAACTCGATTGAGGAGTCAGTGCATTGAGAAGGAAATGTTTTGGTAATATTGTTTTGAATGTTGATCGAAGGAGTTGTCTTCGTAGGAGTGTTTTGGCTCTACCTTACACACAAAATCAGTTCATCGTCGCACAAAAATCAGAGCAGTAATCTTAGAATTTAGGCATTATGCAATTCTTTTGAAATTTCTAATAAAATGTAAGGATTATCCAAAGGCTAAGAATATAGCTCTTTTTGTACAAAAGTCGAAAAAAAAATTAAGAAGCCCATTATTTTGTCATTACTCGCAAAAGAAACAATTCAGTACAAAGAAGAATATAATCCTTTTATGTAAACAAGTTTACCGAGATACATGAAGCTCCTCGGCAAATTAAAAATGTTTGTAGTCATAATATTTTGTCTTTGATACCAGCTTATTGTTTGTACTTTACTATCAAGTATTCTAAAGTTCAAGAGCATTTCCTCATTTTTACAAATGAAAACAATTTAATACTGTTGAAAAAAAGTATAATCTTAAATTTCTTTTGTGTGTTTAAAGAATTTGTTTTTAGGAACACGTAGATGCACCACGAAAGGAATCCGCTTACCAAATTTTAAGACTGTACGTCTAATAGCTTAGAAATGGAAATATTTATCAATAACGCCACTTAAGCCCCCGCAACGCCACTTAGGAAGCTATTTTCACAAAACCCATCTTATAGCAGATCTCTACTTAATGAATGGAATCTGCTTACTCAATTTCAAGATTTTACGTCTAATAGTTTAAAAAAGGAGTTAATTGCCTATAACGCTGCTTAATTCTCCGCAAACTTGGGGTCGATTTTCACAAAACCCATTTTGTAGCGGATCTGTACTCTATGAAAGGAATCCGCTTATCAAACTTCAAAACTGTACTTCTAATAGTTTAAAAATGGAAATAATTATGCATAACGCCCCTTGGAGGTCAATTTTCGTAAAAATCATTATGTAAGGTATCTCTACTTTATGAAAGAAATCTGTGTACCAAGTTTCAAGACTGTACATGTAATAGATTATTAATGGAAATAATTATCTATAACGCCCCTTAAGCCCCCGTAACGCCCCTTGGGATTAGATCTTTGCAAAATCCGTTCTTAGCTGATATCTACTCCATGAAGGGAACCTACCTACCAAATTTCAAATATGTAGGTTTAATAGTTCCGGAGATATCGTGGATTAGTCAGTCAGTCAGTGAGTGAGTCGCTTTTCTCCTTTATATATATAGATGGTACATAAAATTTTTTTAGAGATAATATACTTGTTTGTTATTAACTTACGTTGCAGCATATCTTACCCATCGAAAAAAAATAGAAAGAAAAAGAGAAAAAAGAATGTTGAGGAATATACACTGTATTTACAAAAAGAAAATAATTTTATTTTAAAATTAATGAGCTTTAAGGACATTTTCTAATTTAAAGCATACAAGTAATTTTAAGCATACATTATTTTATAACAAGACTTTTTAAACTTACATCACCACATGCGGACTTAAATTTAATTATGCATAAAACATGTTAATTTTGTTTGAGTTTTTTTTATTTGAAAAAATATTTTGTTTCATAATACGTTTCATATCTTTGAAATGCACCGAAAATCCCTTCAGGTGCAATTTTCCGTGTCTTTTCTTAAATGTTTCTAGTCATCCATTGGTACGTAGAAATTGGTGTTATCCCAATACCTTAACAAATGGAAAAGCTTTCTCTATTACGAAAGGCTCAGAGATCAGAACATTTTTATCTTGCATTGTATGTATCCACTTCATAACTGCCTCGTCGAAATCTTCATCGACACATGTTCTTCTACGTTTTGAACAAGAATTCAATGAATCCTAATTTCGAAGCTTATCTCGATTTCTTATAATAGTTAATAAGCTGTTTGGAGGAAAACCAAATGTTAAAGCCATGTCCTCTTTTTGACGCCTTTATCTACTTCCTGAAAAATTAAAAAAATTTCATGCTCAAGCACTTACGAACTATCAGAAACGAAGTTACCAGTACGACTGATCAACACTACAAATGAACGGAAATTAGTTCAAGGACACGGAGACACGATGCAATTCCACTGAGGGTGAAAGAGGATATCGAAGATGTTTCTAGTGAAAAGTAGTACTTCTTGGATGAAACTCCCAGAAATCTATTGCTCTCGGCGCGCTAAACAAAAAAAAAAGCAGTTCAAGATTTATGAGAACCATAAAATGTGTTAAGAGAGAATAACTTAAAATGTCCGGAACTACTTTAAAAATAAGGAGAAAAAAATCCAATCACAAGAAAAAAAGTTTGTTGCATAGAAAATGCACTTCACTATAGGAAGTTTATTTTATGAAGAAAATCCTGAAATGCGCATAGAAAAATTCGCTATATAGAGGTTCGACTGTGTATATATTTTTTGATAAACAGTAGAAACTTTTCCCCTGTCTCATTACTTAGAACCATAAATCTCTCCTTCTCCTGAACCCTTTAACCGCTTCCTTTACACATTTATTTGAAAAAATTGCAAAAAATCATCACATTTTTTAATTTTATTATTAAATACAATGAAACGAAACAAAACAAAATATGTAGGTTTAAAGTTGAGTTTTTTAAATTTTTTACAGGCGTAAAAACATTTAGTTTTAATATTAGTTTACTATCCCGAGTTATATCTGGCAAATGGAAAAAAAATTAAATATTAGTCTCAATATGATTGATTTTGAAACAAGGGACAACACAAAATGAGATACCTGACATTCTGTAAACTGGTATCTGGTCTCGTTTCTTACTGGCTTATTTCTGGAATCTCTATTACAGGAGCACAGTCACGGGAACACTGTCTCGTTGGATTTGATTTTTTTTTCAGATGCAGGAATTACATCTGAAAAATGCATTGAGGTTAACCTGAGTGGTGAAGGACTAATGCTGGGTTTTCCTGATGTGGCAGAAAACTCGTCACGATGATTTTCTGAAATTAGTTTTCCAGTCAGTTTCATTCGAAATTGTTTAGGTGATCATGAACCTCCTGATTTACAGTACAAAATGAAGGAATTTCACAAGGCCAAATCCAATAAATGGAAGAAAATATTAGTATTTTCCTCTCTTTTTCTGGATGTAAAATAAGGAGCTAAATGCTGGTCAACTTTATCTACACCACCCATTTGGTCATTGCAGTCAACTACACATTTAGGCTTGGACTTTGTCTCTCCCCGTTCATTTGTTACATCCTGCATTTCGATTGTATGTATTGTGGAAATTAGACTAACATCCTTCTTATCTTTCCATGTAATTACAGTTACTTTCCCTCTCTAATACCCAATAATTTCTCCTTTTTTTAAAAAATTTCTTTGTCTTTAGATCTCGAGATAAATCTCTTCTATTCAATCGAAATGTTCCACTCACATCAATCTTCCTTTTAACCAACGTATCAGCCAAACCGGGCGGGATAAAAATTGTCCTAACTGCCAACCAAAGCTGAGCGTTTCCTTTCATTTCTTTCAGGCCGAGTAAAACCGTGATAAAACAAATCGTACAAATTCCGCTCGGGATAATAATTAGCTGTAATATATACTAACCCGAGATAATCAGGCAAGCGGTTAAAGTTCACTACATATTCCCTTTGAAAATTTAACAAAATAATTTTAAATATCACCATTAAACATGATGATGAACATAAATATACAAAGAAAAGAATTTAGCATTTTCCAATTTCGAGAAATTTACGGTTTCACAGTGAAACCAGTGAACCTTAACGGTCCATTTTTCCTATTCGAACTAACTAATCCAAAAGATCATTCAAAAAATAAATCTATTATTTTAAAGCCATAAAACTTTTATATTTTAACGAAATCAATAAAGGAAAAATATTTTAAAAGTTTTTAATTGTTTTTTTAAAAGTTTTCTGCACTTTTATAATTTTATACAAATTTGGACATAAAATTACATACTAAAAAAATTTATATTCCTTAATAAAAAATTGCTAGTCCATATAAATTTTCCATCTATAATTTTTAAGAGAGAATATTTATATCCATTATGTACACCCACACAGGGTCGCATTTAGGCAGGGTGGCAAAATTTTAGAGTGCGGACAAGTATTGTTAAATACAAAGATTTCTCACTATAATTTTTAAAGTAAATAAATATTTTACTAAGATATGCAATAAACAAATATTGCTTCAAAATGTCAGCTCTGTTTCTATTCCTAAATTCTCTAAATCCCAAAATTCGCTAAGCTTTTTCGAAGTATTGGATTCATTAACAATAACACTCATTGTTAAAAGTTCCTCCCGATCTGACCCAAATAATGTATCTATTTCTATAACATTTTTGTTTAGACGTGTAATTCTACCTGTAACTACTTAATAATAATAGTCCACGCCAATAAGAATTGATATTTCTTTATCGTTAAATTCATAAGAATCAGCTAATTGTACATTTTTTAAATATCTAATTTTTTTTTATCAGGGGTTGGTAAATGTGTAATCGAAATATGTTCTGTCTCGACCGCTTCCATTGCAATGTACAAATTTGGATCATTCCTGTTTTTCAATTTTATTTTATATAACTATACAGGGTGTTTCAGTTAAGATGTTACAAACTTCTAGGAGAGGTAGGGGACAACAAGATGACTCGAAGTATATAGGCAATGCGTACACCAAGGATTTCATTTGCCCCTAGAAGAAATAATCCAGACAGGAAAGGTCTGGAGATCGGGGAGGCCAATGCACTGGAACTCCACGGCCAATCCATCGTTCACCACATGTTGCATCCAAGTGATTCCGAACAGAAATACTGAAATGTGTGGGGGCTCCATCTTGCTGGAACCACATGGAAGTACGAGTCGCAGCGGTAACGTGTGCGCTGTCCAATAACTCTGGCAAAACTTGTTCCAAGAATATCAGGTAGCGTGTTCAGGCGATCAGGCAGAATGTAGGGTCCTATTAGATGATCCCCTAGAATGCCAGCTCATACGTTAACCAGGAAACGATCCTGTGCAGCCCGAGTACGTGTTACATGTGGGTTCGCTGCTGCCCACGAGTGGCTGTTATGGGTGTTGAAAATACCCTATCTCGAAAAAGACGCCTCATCTGTGAACAACACGGATGCTGCAAAAAAGGGATTTGCAATTCGTTGCTGCAAGTATCACTGTGAAAAGGCCTGACGAGGTGCAAAGTCACATTCTTTTAGTGACTGGACGCGCTGGTAGTGAAATGGATGCAGGGCACTATCATCGAGGATCCTCCAAATGCTACTGTATGAAATCCCGATTTCATTAGCGATACCTCGTGTACTTAAACTGGGAGTGGTCTCTACCATATCTAGTACAATTTCCTCGTTCAATTCGGTACGAGCCATCCGATCTCGATTACGTGCTGAATCCGGGAATGAGCCGGTCTCACATAATTGCTGGTGTAGGCGAGAAAACATGGTATGAGCAGGAGTCTGCCTGACAGGATGCCTTTCGGTGTACAACCTCTGAGCGGCTCGACCATTGCAATCTGTGGCCCCGTATCCAGAATCATATCTGCTTTCTCTGCGTTCGTGTACTCTGCCATCGTACAGCCAGTCTGTGTGCGATGGAAATAAAGCTTCGAAACGAAAATTAGATTTAACGGGTGCCAGCGAATTGAATCGCTTATACCCAAATTCGCGGAGAGAAAGTGGCAATGAAAATCAATATCTGAATACACTCCCCCGCAGGGGGGGAGGATGGAGGAAGAAGCGGCCAGACGAAAACGAGACCAAAATACGTTACGCGGGCAGGAATGGAGGAGCGCAAGGAAGGGGGCTTAACAGCCCCAAAAACGCGTTCGAGGAGCACCAAAACGCAATCGGAATAGAGAAGCTGCGGATTTTTTTTTTTTGCAGCTGGAATGAAAAGAGGATGGAGACTGCAAGACTGAACTTGCAGCCGGAACAATCGTGGAATTGAAGCAGGAGCCAGCTTTAATCACTGATCCCAATTCTGATGTAGGCAAATGCATTTAAATGTTGTTAAGTGTAGCAATTAAGTATTATTGTTGTAATTACGGCGGTTTTAAGGGCAGATTCCATTTTGTCGTTTTATAAGCAAAATTTATTTTAGCATGAGGTTACGTGAAAAGTGTTTGTGCTTTAATTACAGGGTTGTTATGATTTTGAATAGAAGTAAAAACATTTCTAGAAGTTCTAGTGATGTAATTATTTATCGGCTCCATGTGTAAGTCGTGATGAATGACACTATTTCTAACGTACCAAGGTGCGTTAGCAATGATTCTAAGAATTTTGTTTTGAATAATTTGAATGCGTTTAGTGTGGGTCGGGGCCGCGGCCCCCCAAATGGGGACCTATACGTTATTGTTGGACGCAAAATTTGCTTGTACAGTATAACTTTATTTTCAAGGGAGAGAGGAGAGCTTCTCCCAATAAGGGAGATAGCTAACGCTATTCTACCCCAGAATTTGTCTGAAAGATAGTCAATATGATTCTTGTAAGTTAGGCGACTATCGAGATATAAGCCCAAGTAACGAACGACCGGGACCCACAGAATGTTGTCATCGAAAAGAGTGAGTTCAGTTTGGGGGTCAATGACGCCCCATTTCCTGAAAACAATGGCTTGTGTTTTTTCTACATTAATAGCTATTCTCCAATCTGTCAACCATTTCTCTAGTTTGACGAGGAATTGTTGCATAGTTTTAATTGTGTACTTGAGATTGACACCCTGAGTGAGCGCCGCCGAGTCATCTGCGAAAAGACATGTACTGACAGTGTGGTGATCTGGAAAGTCATATGTGAATATGTTGTAAAGATACGGGGATAGTACCGAACCCTGCGGGGTACCACTTTGACAAAAACCCGTTTCAGAGAATGTGTTATTTACACGAACCCGGAAGGTTCTGTTGTGTAAATAATTGTGAATAATTTTAATTAAATAAGCAGGGAATTTGAGTTTTATCATTTTGTAAGTGAGGCCATCATGCCACATTTTGTCGAATGCCCTTTTGACATCCAAAAAGACACCTACAGTGTATAATTTGCTAGCGAAGCCTTCATTTATAATATTAGTGGCACGTATTAATTGATGCAGCGTAGAATGGCCCTCCCGGAAACCACATTGTTCCGGGGGAATACAGTCTATGGCTTTGCAGTGAGTTTTAATCCTGTTTAAAATTATTCTTTCGAAAATCTTAGCAGTGGTGTTTAATAATGAGATCGGCCTGTAATTTTGACTAAACTTATGATCCTGATTTGGCTTGGGCAACATGACTACATTTGCTATTTTCCACTGTGTAGGAAAGTGGCAGTTAATGAGGCATCTGTTGTAAATTTTAGTTAAATGTGTGATAGCATTAATAGGAAGATATTTTAAAGCTATATTTGGAATCTGATCTGGGCCGGGTGACTTCCTATTAGGTAATTTTTTAATTATGCCTCGTACTTCTAAGGGCGAAGTGAGGGGTGGTGTAAGTGTGTTGAAGTTGTCGAAATAGTGATTCACTAAACTTTCGACTTCTTCAATTTTGTCGTCACTATAAGGTTCAGCATTTTCTTGAAAAGTGACTTCTAGTGTGTCTTTGAAAGCCTCCGCTTTTTCGAAATCAGAGAAAGCCATACCACTCGGACCATGGAGAAGTGGTATGACAGTATATTTTTTAGTAATTCTTTTATGCAAATTATAAAGAGAATTATCTTCAACATTTAACGAGGAAAGAAGGTTTTTCCAGGTCCTGTTTTTATGTTCGTTGATTTCGATCCTAATCTGCCTAACGAGAGCATTCACTTCCCTTTTATAGAGGGGGTATCTTGTATTGTTCCAAAGCTTACGGAATCTGTTTTTAGTTTTAATGAGCTCTCGAATATTAATAGGAAGGCGGAGGTGTGAAGTTTTGGAGATTCTAGTGGATGTGGAAGTATTAATAGCATCCGAGATCATGTTGCTGAAATTTTGAACGGCCTGGTCCAAATTATCTATCGTAGGATTTCCTGGCATGTTGTAGTGAAGTATTTCTTGAAACTTAATCCAGTTAGTAGTTTTAAGAGTTTGAAGTAAAGGTGGTAATTGACAGTTAGTTACGAAATCGAAAATAACTGGATTGTGATCACTGCTAAGTTCATTTACAGTAAAAACATTAGAGTGTGAGAAATTAGCTGCAAAGCCGATGTCAATAATAGTGCTTGGAGCGTTGTGGTTGAAATGTGTTGGAGTGTCTGGTGCGATAATATCAATAGCTGAGGCTTCAGCCCAATTGCTAAGAATATTACCATTGGCATTGCTTCTCCCTGGGTTCCAACTCGAGTGTTTAGCGTTAAAATCTCCAAAGAGAAAGGTTCTATTATTATGTGTGAGAATAGCATCGAGTTCCGTAAAATTAATGGAGCCGTGTTTATGTCTATAGATACACGCCATAGTGATTTTGGTGTTGTTACCTAGTTGAATAATTACCGTTGTATTTTCAAACGTGTTTGAAGTACTAAGGATGGCGTGGTGCTTGATGTGCAATTTTTTACAAAAATGGCAGTGCCCCCGCCTTTGTGTGTGAGCCTATCACTTCTGTGACAAGTGTAATTTGGAATGCTAATTCGATCCGGAGGACGAAGATGTGTTTCTTGGATCCCGATTAAGTCGGGGTTATGAAAAATGATGCTTTCTTTAAGTTCTAAATTCTTTTTAACACCATTGGCATTCCAACTGTAAACTCTAAGAGTGTTACTATTAAACGCGCTGAATTTTATTTTTTGTTATTTTGTTGAAGGAAAGCTATCATAGTTCCCCACTGTTGCATCATTTGACCCATTTGTTCCATGATCGAGTTGGCGTCAAATGTGTTGTTTTTTGAGACGTTCTGAGCCGTTACTGAAGCGTAAGACGGCTTCTGCTGGCGTGGTGTGGACTTTTGAGCGCGCTCTTTGGCTTTCTCCGTCCAGATGTTTTTGTTTGGCTGTTTTTTCTGTTGTTTTTTATTTACGGGGTTACTGGGGCATCCTGAAAAATTGGCTGGATGAGGTCCGCCGCAGTTTGCACACTTAGCTGGGGATTTCATGGATTTCTTGCAATCTGCGGTGAGATGGCTTCCACTACATTTTAAACATTTGGGTGCTCTGTTACAGAGTCGGGAGTGATGATAGAACTCCTGGCAGCGATAGCATTGAGGAGGCATCGAAGAGCCCTTCAATCTATCACGACACGGAAAAACCCAATGTTCGTGATCTGAAATATTTGTTTGTTTTCCTCATTTTTCTTGAGGACTACCAAAAAAAGTGGCATGTTTGTATTTGTTTTTCTATTGCGAAGAATAGAAATGTGGCTGGGTTCAAACCCAAAGCCCTTGAGTTCTGAGGCAATTTCCTTTTGATCGTAATCAGTAGGTAGTCCTCTGATAACAGCTTTAAGCTGCTTGTTGTCCGCCATCTCGAAAGTATGGGACCTCATTTTTTTGACTTGGAGATAGGATTGGAGCTTTCTATGCTCAAGAACTGTTTTGGGAAAAACTCTAAGCTTCCCATTCTCGAACCGCCCCTCGAGTGTAGTTCCTAAATGTTCGCTCAATGTGGTGAGCAGCCCGGTTGTATTTTGGCTTGCATCTATTACGATGGAAGCGACTTTTTTTCTTCCGAGAGACGACAGTAAAATCGTCTCCCTCCGTGTCAGTGAGGTCACCGATGCCTTCGGCATTAACTACCCGAGCGCTTTCGCGAATCGGGCCGGCTACCTTCGTGTTATTGGCTTCCGAGCTGCTCTCGTCGGCCGAGCTTTCGTCCTCCATCGCCGAGAGGGTTTCCTCATTAACGGCGGCGGGAGGGGGTGTTGTGTTGCCGGATCGCTTTCGCTCGCCGGCGCGTTGTTTCTTCCCTGACGTGCCTGGAACAGGAGAAGTCGTGGAGCGCTTTTGCGTGCCTCTCTTCGCTTTCGAAGGAGAGGGTATAGTGGGGAGCGTATGCTCATTTAAGCGTTTTAATTCCTCGATATACTCTTTAAATTCTCTATTTTGAAGTCGTATTGACTTCCTCGCGGCTTTAAGAGCCATACTTTGAATTTCACTAACTAAGCGGAGCTTCTGAATGTCATCTAGAGCTCCGACTGCCTTTTTTACATCTTCTGTAAACGCCTCTAACTTGTCAATAAAATATTCACAGTCGGAGCATGCAGAGATAGTATCTAAATGTTCATTTGCCTTTACAACATCAAAACAAATGGGATCAAGAGAAAAAGCGTACTTACCGGAGTAGACGCCACATCTGTCCTGGTTTCAGACATTTCCTGGGTAATCCAAGTGCTGAAACAAAAAATCCAAGAGAGAACACTAGAAGTGTTCGCAAGTCCAAGGACACGTGGTGCCGGCTTTAAAGCCTAACTCACCGCGTGTGACACAATTCAGAAAAAATCGGAAAAAATCTAAGAAATAATCCTAAGAAAAGGACCACAATTGTCCTAAATCGGGAACCAGGCCGAAAAAATGACCGAAAAACGATACACCAGCTCGATGGAATCGGATGAAACAATCCAGCCCGGGGCAAAGACTTTGAAAAAGGGGTCGCAGTCGAGGACAGAAAAACTGCGTGCGGAGTCTACAGAGACAAGAAGCAGAATGAAATAAAGCTTTCTTCCAGCGGACTCCTTCTTATCGTTCTGTCCCTCTGGCGGCTAATTCAACTCTCGACGGTGAAATTTGCATATTCTGCCTTTAACACTCTCTCGCTAAAATTTTCGCCGAGAACCCTGCTCGCTTTATTCACTGCCACGACACTTGCAATTCCTGGGCTACGTGTCAGGCTTTCGATGGTCTTACTGCTTCAGGAAGGCATTTTCGGACCACCTTTCTTATGTTATTCCGAGTCGTCTAGGTGTACTCTACCTCGTTGGTGGAGGAGTACACCTAGATGACTCGGAATCACGTAGGAAAGGTCGGTCGAAAATTCCTTTTTACTTGTCTGAAGCACCTCTGGTTTTAAATTTGGCAACAATGTCAAAATTTGTTTTGAACAAATTAGTCAGCAAGGGAATGCTTTTCGCGCAAACCGCACCGAAATCCAACATTTTGCTCGTTTTTTAGCACCGTTTGTGCTTTAAGTGCCCTGAACAATGTTCGATTTTTTACATCAATTTTCCCCGGAGGATACCAAATCTGGTATCAAAATTCAAGTTAAAGTTTCAACTTATGAAAGCCATCAAAAAACTTTAAAAAATATTGAAAATTCTTTTTTCCCAACGTTCCAAAGTCTAAAGCGCTCTCTAGCGATGTTTTAGCAGCAATATTGCTCAGAATTTTTTTTATGAAATAATAAATAATAACAATAATTTTGACCAAAACCCAAAGCGTTTCGACAATTTTTCCCGTTTTTAAGACCAGTTGAAGTTTTGCACCCTAAATTTTGTCGGCGCGTGGAGCCTTAGGAAAGCATTTCCGACCCAGCATTGCCTATATACTTCGAGTCGTCTTGTTGTCCCCTACCTCTCCTAAAAGTTTGTAACATCTTAGCTGAAACACCCTGTATTTAAGGTTTTTATTTCAGTTTCTTTAACACCAAATGTGCAAATGGAAAGGTTTTCTTTTCTAAGAATTAGAAAGTTAAATTTCTCAGAACTCTTTAAAACGAACCTTCTTTGTGAACCATTATCTAAGAATAAGAATAATCTAACAACTTCTTGTTCATTTTTGTCATCTATTAACTCAGCACATATTTGTAATAATACACTATTTACTTCTGTTTTAAATACTGCTGAAACTATATTATTTGTGTCACTTTTTGGAGAGAAATCGTCACCGTGCCGATTTCGAAAACATATTGTGAAATGGTGGGAGCCATTACAAATAGGACATGACTCCCTTTTTGCACATTCCATTGATCTATGACCGGGCATGAGGCTCAAATAACATCCCCTTTTTTCTTAAAATTTCTCTCTTTTCGTTAGCGCTTAAGAAATGGCAGGCCTCGAGTTCATGACCTTTGTTGCAGTATAAACATTTGCGACTTCTATGCGATTCACAGTGAAGGAAAAGGAGTTGGTTCGGGGTGTTCTGTCATCGGATCTCTCTTACGATGTCCGGGGAAAAAGGAGCTTTTATTTTTGTTCTCTTTAGTGGTGGAGGGGAATAATGACATGGTTTATATGATTGTTTATTTGATAGGCTTGTTCCAGAACTGGAATTTCCAAGTTCATTAACCGCAAAAGAGCGCTTTGGTTAAACCCTTAGTCCAGGGGTCCAACCCAAAAGAAATTGCAGGCCACTTCGGAAAAATATTATAATCTCTCGGGCCACACATAAAAATATGTACCTTTATATCAAATTTGGAAACAAAAAAAAACATTTATTGGAGTGAAAATTTAAAACTTTTCTTTTTAGTGAACAGGACTTAAAACCTGATAATTAAATTGCGGATTCTGTTATAAATCATGATTTGACATATCTGTACAAGAATTATTTACTACACAAGCTTGGGAAGAAGTAGAAAAAATAATTACATTGAAACAAAGCTTTTGGCGTTGCAATCATTGTGAAAGTGCAACGACTTAAAAAAATATGGTTCAGTGTGATGATTGCAGTTACTGGTAACATTGGAAATGCGTCAATTTTAAGAATGGGTCAAAAATTAAAAATTGGCTTTGTCCAGATTGTTCTATAAAGTAAAAGATTGCGATTAAGAGAGTTATGGCTCCTGGCGATATCTCTATAAAAAAAACGCATCGAGATTCCTACCTCATGGCGATGTAGAAACGGGATCAATATCATAAATATTTCTAATATGCATTGCTTATTTCCCCCATTTAATTAATTATTTTAAGAGAGAGCTGCCAAGAGCTGGGAGGCCCCTGATCACCCCTAAGATGTTCTCCCTCAAAACTGGGGTGGAACCCAGCCAAAACGTACTGTTACCTGAATGGTACTCAAAGCTACGGCTAACGACAAGCGTACTTGTAGCCCTTTGCAGCGATGAATTTCTTGGGCCTCGAACTGACATCGTCAGATAGGTGGCATTAGTAACAACAGAGAGAGAGCAACATTATTTCATAACTTATTATTTAGTGTACTAACTCATCAATAAAAAAATGCTCATTTCTTACATATTAATTAAAAAAGAAAAATGTTTTCCAGTGAGGATATGAGTTCAAAAATTATACTTTGGATAATATTTAGGATATTTAATTCCTTCTTAGGTCAACAAAGAAAATCTTTTATTTTAGTTACTTTTTATTAAATAGTTACAATTAATATAAATATGTATATACATATGACAGACTTACAATATTAAGTGACAAACTAGAAAGCGATTTTCCTTGCAATTTTTCATTTTCCTTTTTATATATGGTGTTATACTATTTTTTTGTTTGTTTGTTACTATTTATTCATTTATCGAATTTAATTATTCATAAAATAGTAATGTAAAAAAGAAATCACATTCTCAGAAATTAGGCCATCCCAGGAGGGATTCGAACCTACGACATTTGGATTAAAAGTCCAACGTGCTATTTATTGCTCAACAGGGGCACAACGAACGATTTTCCTTTCTATATATGCTGTTGGACTATTATTTTTTTACTTTTTATTCATTTTTTAAATATAATGAATTAATTAATATGTGAAAAAAAAGAAACAATGGTATTAACATCAAGTGTCATCCACTGCTAGTTTAAAAAGATGTATTTGAACTTCAATGGATGAATAGAAAGTATTTTATTAACGATTGAAAAAGAGTGAACTAGTAGTAGGAATTAATAAGAAATAAACAACATAAAATATAGGCATTCCTTTAATATAGTTAAATAAAAAATTAAGATTTTAATGAGAATTTTGCCCTTGTAAAGTTATACTTAATGACGCAATATCAGGGATATAGTTTGTGATTTTCAATTTAACAATGATTCTAATGTTGAGTTGTTACGTGGGGAGATTCAGATTTTATATCAGAATTTTTTTTTTTAACCCAATTTTTTTAGAATTTAAATGGATAGGCTGGTTAAAGAAATATATAGAACAAAATACTCAAAGACTATTACATTTTTGAAAAACTTTTTTTCTTAATTAATGAATAATTTTGTATGTGTCAAAAATATTTAAAAAAAAATGATTTATCGTGTAATTATGAAAAAATTAAAAATTAATTGCTGAATCTAATTGTAAAGATGGAACTATATTTATATTGAAAATTCGATAGAGAGTTTTTTCAACCGGTATAGAAACTAAATGTGATTATAGTTGGAAATAGATTTCAAAAATAAAAGAATATTCGATATTTATCATCTAGTTATTAGCCGTCATGCAGAAGTATTGATACACGTTAAATCTATTGAGGCTCAAACGTCTTCTCATTGGTGTGGTGAGGAAGTTAAGACAGGGGTGCCAGCTCAGGTGTCGTCCTCGTCACTTGATCATGGTTCAAAATTACGAGGTTCGTCGCTAAAAGTCCTCGTGTAGCTGAACAGAGCGACATTAATTGTCACTCTCTCTCTCCAGTTATTAAGATTTTCATCGATTTGCAATTCTATAAACGATTTTAGAATATCTCTATGTATAAAGCTAATAATTTATTATATAATAATGGTATCTGTTTGCATTATAATCATTTGCTCATACTAAAGGGGGAAAATGTTTATTCCTTAATATGTGTTCTTTGTACATTAAATTCTGTACTTTCAACTGCTTTTTCTAATTTGATCATTTATTTTTTGTAATCAAATATTATTCCTTAACTCAGTAGCGCAACAGCCCATGAGAGCCAAGACCTGCTGTGCCCATCTCAGTATTCGTGATCCTGGGCGCTGAGTTGCGTGAGCAGATGCTTCGGTCATGTGGTCAATATGACGCGAAACTCTCAGTGTTTAGTTCCCAAGCAAGCATGACACTCATTTATCGACCCATTGAAAGGATGAAAGGCTGAGTCAACCATGCCCAGCCCGGGGTTTGAAACTCGCACCTGTGGTGTGAAAGCGTGATGCACGACTACTCAGCTTCAATATTATTCCTAAAATAATATAATATTTTCTGTGTATATGTGTGATCAGCTTATACTTTTTATCAACATTGTAACATCCTTAAAATGTTTTACTTTGAGTGAGATTCAACGAGTTTGAAAACTAACGTTTTGTTCAAAATCTGTATGCCATCTATAAAATTTATAAAGTTTTTATTACATTTTATAGCATCAGAATCAATGTTAATACTTATATAAAAATTTCTCTTAATTTTACCTTTTTCTATTACAAAGTGGTAAATGTTTACACAGTCTTTAAAATCTTAAGAATAAGTAAAGTGTGTATATATATTATCAGTTATAATTTCTTTCTTTGTCATATAAAGAAATTTTTGCATCTTAAAACAAATTTCCTTAAATCCAACAAATTTTAATTTTTAAAAGCCTGAAACTCAATGCCAGCATCTTTGTTTTCCAATTAGGTTGTATTAAGATGACTCAATGCCAAGAAATAACGTTCGCATTCGAAATAATCCAAGCAAAAAAGCATGCGTTATTGAATATTAGAAATCACTAATTCCGTACAAACTCACCCGCCCCACCCAAAAAAAAATTTATTATTACAGTTAATAATAAAACTTGTTGTTTATTGAAAACTTAAATAGTTTTTCAATGTACATTCCATGATCATACTATAATTTCAAATATTTTTCCTCAGTTCCTTATGTATATAAAAATAAGCTAATTTTTTAAAAAATATCGCTTAAAAAATCCCATTCACGTTTGAGCAAAGAAATTACATCGATTAAAAAATGAAAATGAGGTATATTAGCTGATTTAAATGTAATCATAAACAAGTATTACAGACATGAAAAATTAAAACAATATTACTTTAGAATATCACTAATTAGGATTGATATCAATGAAGTTTAAAAAGGAAATGTAAATTTTTCTTAACCAATTCGTAAGAAAAGATAAACTAAATTGCATTTAAGGTTGATTAGCATTATAGTTATATATTTTTCGGATCTTAGGAAATAAAAATTTTGGCATATCCGGTCTAAAGGAAATGGGTGGAGTCGAAACTCCCTCAAGAATGCGTTGGCCGTCTCTTGTCCCTTTCCCCTAGAAGCAAAGCGAAGCAGATGTCTATCTCTTTTATGGCCCCTAAATTTCTGCCAAAAATTAGAGTGAGGGAGGTCTTTGGTTATTCGTAGTGTCATTGAATATACCTCACACAGGCTATAAAGAAATATTTGTTTTTACTTTTTTTTCTTATACTGAGATATACCCCTTACAATTATAACTAATTAAATCGGGACCCAGGTTTATCGTAGTCATGCTATATCAAATACATTCTCTATACGTTTGAAACAAATTTTGTTACATAATGCTGTATTTTTTCTTTCTTAACTAAATTATCACAAAAATAAATCACAGCCAATAATACAGTGGCTTGCAGATATCATCCAACATTAAAATACAGAGAACAGAATACTATGCAAAAGTTGAAATAAAAGCAAAGTAAACTTCGGCATTTTCGATAAATTATTGAAAATGGTGTTTTACCAAATTTAATGCAGTCGCATACTATTGAAATCGAGGCACCACAAATCTAATGTTTCCGTGTTATTTAGCAACCAATATCACAATTAGTCAACAATGTATTATATTCTAATTTTAAACTATGTTTTAGATTGTATCATATATATATATATTCCAAAACTATTTATCAAAATAACAAATGTACTCGCGTATGTGATCAGTTGTATTAAATGTGTTTTAAAAAAAATAATGTAGTTTTTGCATTGAATTTACCAAATTTGTTAAAAGTCATGTGTCTTACAAGTCCCAATTTCATGTAGCTTATCCTCTTTTGTATATTTGGTTATTTGCACGCTTCTTTAAAAGTTTATATATATATATATATATATATGTACAGTAGCGCACACAGGAATTTTCAAGGGGAGGGGGTCCGGGGTCGAAAGTTCACCATTCTTGTATCAGGCTCATTTTGATTTTGTCGATTTTCGCGAGCAAAACACAGTAAAAAACTAATTATTGAATAAATAATTAGCATTAATTAATAAAATTAATCATTAATAACAAATACTTAGTTAAATTTTACGTACTATATACTTAGAATTATAATCAATAGGAAAAAAATCAAGGGCTTTAGGGGGGGCGGACCCCCCTTGTGTGCGCCACTGTATATATATAATGCAATTATTTATGAAATTAAATGGCCTTTTATTTCAGAAAAAAATGCTACAGTTGCAATTTGATAAAAATTATCTGTGTCATCACCCATTTTGCGATATTCAATGCTCCACCATATTCTTTATCACTTTGCGTGATTAAATTTTTATACGTCATTATGAACTAGGATTGGCATAATTTACTGTATTTAACATTACATGAAAAGCAATTGATTTACACTAGAGGACTGTGAATATTATCTTTGACTCAAAAGTAATTTTTTCCCCACTTCATTATTTATCAAAAAGAGCACGGAAGAATAACAAATAGAAGTAATACTATTATATGGTTGAATAAATAAACTATTTTCAGAGTATATGCATGTTTTGAATTAAAAAGCAGAAAAAATAAGATTATCATCCTTCATTGTCATATCATCATTCATTGTCAGAGTGAAAACCATAGCTTTCGGTCAATCCGTCATTCAACTTGTATCATTATGAATATATATACATATTGAACTGTTATTAATAAAACAAGTATTTACGATTACGTAGCGATCAAAATGTAATTTGATGAACCACAGAATGAGCTAAACAAATGGTTGATTTGTCGAATCCGGCACTTATCGCGCCAAGTGTTTTCTCGCCAAATCGATAAATGCGCCAAATCTGGTAACCCTTCTGAATTCGTTTTTCAGTGGAGGAAAAGTCGCTTTTTTGGCGAAATGCAGCGCATGCGCAGTAGATGTTTTTAATTTTAACAGTTTTAACGAAGTTAGCGCATTCGTAATTGGTTTTTTTTTTTTTTTTTTTTTTATTTTAACAGTTTAATTCTCCAACGGTTTTTCTCGCGCATGAGCAGAAAGCTTTTTTTCTTCAAAATTCGTTACACAGCAAACGGTTACTTCTTTCGCTCCGCTTGGGTCAGCTGTTCGGCTTCGTTTTCTTCAATTTGGGAATTACTTTTACAGGTAATTTTTTTCTTTATTTCTTTCTTCACATAAATTTCAAAAGATTGCCATGGTGTCCAGCGATGCTCTTAGGATTAATTCGAATGAATGCATTAAAAATTACGATTACTATTGTTAAAGGTTTTTTGCTATGTTGCCTGTGCTTGGAAAGAAAGCTGTTTTAGAATGGTGCATGGAAGAAGGTTTGATTGGATCATCGTATGTGTGTCCGAAATGTGGAACAAGTATGGGAAAGAAAGAACGGGTAAGAAAGTGAATGATTATTTCTGAATGGTACTGCAAAAAATTCAGTCCAGTGTGAAAAAGGATACCCATCATGTGTTTAGGAATGTAAAGAAATGGTTTTGGATTGAATTGGATTTGTGCACCGTTTTTTTAGTGATGCAAAAATAAAAATGTTTCAGAACGTTCTCTCAGAAATATGCAGTAGCACACTGGTATAATTTCAGTAGGCAACTCATCATCATCATAAATGTCGGAAATAGCAGCATTTTTTTAAGGTAAGTGAAATTATTTCCATTTTTAAATGCCTGATTTTTGCAGCGATTTTCAGTTTCTAAACTTTAAAATGCTATTTTTTAATGATTTTCCTTCCGCCATCTTGAATTTCGCGCTCCGGCGTTGCGTGTTGTGGTAGGGTTGTAACTCCAAAACACAACACGCAAAAACACGCCAAATTGGCGATTTTTCAAAATTTGGCGGAGAAGTGCCGGATTCGACAATTTAACCGATTTAATAAAAATCTATCAATGAATATTCAGTGCACAAGCTATCTAAAATTATAAATAAACATTATATTTTGTAGAATAGAGAATTAAATACGAAAATAAGCTTTTCAAATCACTTTAGTAAACGCTTTTTATTCTGTATCAAAAAACTTACCCTTTCGATTTATAGTAATAACATTTGTAAAAGATCCGATAAAATCACTTATTGGTTATATTTAAAATACTTATTCGTAACATCTACAAAATGTACAACAGAGGAGCTGCTTCTGTTTTGAATTTCCGTGCCATGAGTAATCGTATTATCTAAATTCATCCAGTATCGTTTCGTTAAAAACCCGGAGCTTCAAAAAACAATCAAACAATAATGTAAGCGCTTACTGCTCGCAATTGTATTACTTACCACTGCAATTACATAATTAAACTCTTTATTCAAAAAATAATGAACAAATTATTTAATTTCATTTGAAATAAATTTGTTCCATGTATTTAAACTTGCTATTTCGAATGATGGTTATATATTTTTTTTTGCTTTCGATAAGAATATTGCTTTCACCGTGTGAACAGGTCCACGTCTAATGCGAAAATGAATGATTGGCATCGTATTCAAAGCAAGCGCCGATATTGGCGAGAAATTTGCTAAGCTCTGTAACCCTGCAGACTGTCATCCCCCTGTTTCCTTCCCCTCTCCTCTTCTAAAAAAGTGCTCTTTATTTAACGACTTCCGATTTAACGTGCCATATTTAAAACTCGTCTTATTCCATTTAATATTTATCTTCATTCATATCTACTGAGTCGCCCATTTATAAGGAATAAAACCTTCATCACAACATCAATAGGATATGTCAAGTACATTGTTTTAGTCACTATTTTAAGGTAACTTCCAACTACTTTTTCAAATTTTATCACCAGTCGTTTCTATATAAAATTAATAATTTATTTTTTTGTTGGCTTTAACTGATTGTAACATTTTGCGTAGAACATTTTTTAATGAGTTCATTTGTGCTAAAAGCATGTGTTAGCAATGATACCTATTCGCTTTTTTCATTTATTTTTATATTACGTTTATTGGTATATATAAATATCAGCATAAAGTGAAGACTAACCAAGACGGCTCAAGAGTTGTATAGAGGGCGGCACGTCGGATTTCGCAATTTTTCTTTCGATTTGGCGATTTTTATCTAAATGTCATGGTGAGATATCGAATTCACTGAAAATTAATTCAGTAGGTGATCGGTTAATGAACATAATCCGTTCCAAGACTATGTTCGCTATCTGAATTATTTGTTAACCGATCGTCGATTCACCAGACTTCTATGTGAAATCGATCAATTCGTTCTGGAGACCCTAGACATTAAATTTTTAAAAATGTATAATTTCTTTGTAAGTTTTTTTAAAAAATAATACATACATATAGTCTTGCGTATTAATCAGTCCTTTTCATTTTTTTGCTTATGGGGCGTTGAAGAAAATGTTCAATGTTGATTGCTTTTCTATCTTTTTCAGGAAGTAATTAACAGCATTGTAGTTGTAAAGATCCCCAACCCTACTGACATCAGCTTTGTTTGGGTGCCATTCTAAGACCATTGCTCTGACATCCCCCCACTTTTTCAAAAGATCTTGAATGGAAGATGTCGGCATTGGTCCTCTTTCGTCTTCCTCTTGTTTAGAAGGAGACACATTTTGTTGTGTTTCTTAGTGTTCTTCATTCAAAATTTCTTGGAGTTCTATCGTCAGTTCATCTTCATGTCCCATTATGAGCTCTTCTATGTCATCCTCGTTCACCTCCTATTCCAGATCTCTAGCAGTTGTCAAAATTTCATCCATAATTTCAGGGGTGTCTCCCTGATCACTTCCGAATATATATTCGTTGTCCAAAAACAAAAAATCTTTCTTGAAAGTGTTCGTTACCCGAACACAAAAATCTTTCATGAAAGTGTTTGTTAACCGATCAGCCACTGTAATTCTGAAAAAAAGTACCCTGGCGACCGCTTTTAGTCGCCCTCCCAAAAAAAGGATTGCGCCACCCCCTATACTAAATTTTAACCAAATTTTGTAAATAATTACAAAAGGTACATTAAAATCTCTCCTTTTTCATGCAACTGCCTTTCATTATATATTTTGTCTCCATTAAGAATACAGTATTTATATAATTTATCTTTACCTTAAGCTTGTTCTAGTTTTTTAGGGACAAAATGTTTTTATAAATGTAATTTATTTCAAAGATATATTTTTGTAGAAACATCAGTTTTTTTGTATACCAAACTTTAGAAATATCTTGTTTTCTGTATCTTTGATTTTATAATGCAAATTACTTATGATTAAAAATTATACTGTAGAAATTAATTGGATAATTAATTATTTTGGACCATGTTTTGCTTTAAATTATGACATTTATTATTAGTTTTCATTACATCTTACGATTTTTCACAGATTGCGTATGTGATATAATAATAAATAATTAGAGTCAGAATTTTTCTTTACATACTATTGGTCAGTATGATAATAAATTTAACAATTTGATTGTGTCTTATTATATTATTAAAATAAGAAAGCATTATAAACTAATGAACATTTTTTTTAAAAAAAGTGTGTCTACTTATGACCACATGATAAAAGTGAGAACTGCAAATTTTGTAATGTTATTTCAGGGATTAGTTTGGTGAATAAAAAACAAGGGTATATTAGTGTTGTCCTATAAACTTATTTTTTCATATGTTTCTACTTATAAAGTAATATTTTTGTGTGAAATATACAATTATGTTTGTGAATTAATTGTACTCTAAGAAGGAAACAATAGATTTATGGTAGCTGAAATAGGTTATAAATATTTAGATTTAAAGGGTGCTAGTTTGATATCAGGGTAATAGCTCCAAGTTGTTTATATTCGCCAAGATTGGCGATAACATTACAATATGGTTATCTTAACATTTTGGAGCAGATGCATTATGTGGCCGGTCGCGTTTTTTCAGCGCCAACTTGGGTGGGCGATTGCGGGTACGTTGTGGCGGTTGTCCGCCTCGACGAAGCGGGTTTAGTTTTCCGTACTTCTGGCAACCCTTCTGCGTCATCGGCTTGCTTTTCAGCCTCAGTTCAGTTCTGTGAAGAATTTATTTCGCACTTCCTTTCTTGAAATGAATTTACTTTTCATATAATTAAATAATTAAACTTTTTATATTTTCTTTATTTACAATTTAATTTACTTTTCATATAATTAAATAATTAAACTTTTTATATTTTTTTTATTTACAATTTAATTCACTTTTCATATAATTAAATAATTAAACTTTTTATATTTTAATTTACTTTTCATATAATTAAATAATTAAACTTTTTATATTTTTTTTTATTTACAATTTAATTTATTTTTTATATTTTTTTTATTTACAAATTTATTTTTTATATTTTTTTTATTTTTTCAAATTAATTTATTTTTTATATATTTTTTTTATTTTTTATATTTTTTTTATTTTTTTTCAAATTTACTTTTTATATTTTTTTATTTACAAATTAATTCACTTCTCATATTTATTTATAAATTAATTTACTTCTCATATTTATTTATAAATTAATTCACTTCTCATATTTATTTATAAATTAATTCACTTCTCATATTTATTTATAAATTAATTTTCTAATATTTATTTATAAATTAATTCACTTCTCATATTTATTTATAAATTAATTCACTTCTCATATTTTTTATAAATTAATTCACATATTTATTTATAAATTAATTTTCTCATATTTATTTATAAATTAATTCAATATTTATTTATAAATTAATTCACTTTTTCATATTTATTTATAAATTAATTTACATATTTATTTAGAAATTAATTTACTCTTTTCATATTTATTTAGAAATTAATTTACTCTTTTCATATTTATTTAGAAATTAATTTACTCTTTTCATATTTATTTAGAAATTAATTTACTCTTTTCATATTTATTTAGAAATTAATTTACTCTTTTTCATATTTATTTAGAAATTAATTTACTCTTTTCATATTTATTTAGAAATTAATTTACTCTTTTCATATTTATTTAGAAATTAATTTACTCTTTTCATATTTATTTAGAAATTAATTTACTCTTTTCATATTTAATTAGAAATTAATTTACTCTTTTCATATTTAATTAGAAATTAATTTACTCTTTTCATATTTAATTAGAAATTACAGTAAAATTATCTTTAATTAATTTCATTATACAGTCAGACCCCGATTTAATGAACCCCTATTTAACGAATTTTCTCTTTCCTTGATTAAAATGAAGGATGTGGATTTTTTTCAAATGGCATCCTTTTTGTCTGGAACAGATAAAAATATTTCTCTTCTTAGAAACAAATTTTGACGGCCAAGAATGCAGAGCGTTATTAGACTTAACAAGTGCAAATGAATATGAGCATAACCTATCATGTGAGCTTTAAATAGAACATGAAATTCCTTTCTTATCTCATTCCGCTGAGATTAGATTATAGTCTATAGAACAGATAAAACTAAATAAAAGATTTTCTGAAAATTTCAATTCTATGTCTTGAAAATATTTTGTGTAGGGATCCGCTTCCGGTTTTGTAAACTTCATTTCCGGTTTACTAATTATGCTATAACTTTGCTTCTAAATGTCGTAGAAACAAAAATAGAGTGTTTTTGGAATCATAAATGTACGGGCTATAAATTGAAAACATAAAAAAAAAAAAAATTCGAAAATTTTCACCGAAGCGACGAATTTTGGGTAGTCATATACCTACCTTTAATAAAAAATATGTAAAATGTCTAACTATATGAATACTTTTTGTGTGCTGCTTAATGTAGAATTTCCAAAAGGTAAATGCAAGAAATTTGTATTTTGTGTAGACCGCGATATAACGAATAACCCCGATTTAATGAACAAAATGTTTGGTCCGACTATATTCATATACATTTAATTATATTCATGTTTAATTAATTTAGTTATGATATAATAGTAGTAGAGAATAGTAGACGCGTTCACATATATATATTAGACACATTTTGTATGGCAAGTTCCAAAAATATAATAATAATACATAAATAGATTAGAATTTTACATATATAATTACTTTTTAGGTTTAAATAGCCATCATACGCGCGCGCGTTGAGTACACATAGTTAACTCTCTATTAAATCTAATTGTGGAAGGAAAGAAAGGAAGAGAAACTTATCTAGTGATTGGTTCAGAAAATTACTTAAACGTATTCAAAAATTATGTAATATTTAATTAATAATTAATTAAATACTGAAATTTAAGAAAACATGGTACGATTCATAAAAAACAACTTTGATTTAATGGTTTTTCCAATTTTTTTGCTAGTAACGTATTAATTGTGTTCATAAAGCAGTTTTTGTGCTCAAAATGCTACAAAAATTTAACCATGTTATTTTTTACAGAATATTTTACGAAGGAATTTTAAAATACTACTCCTCCGCGCGACATCAATTGACGTAAGCGCATGAATTTAGATTTGCTCGTACTTCAAGCTATGTAGAACAAAAGTCCGTATAAGTTTTTTGCTATTTTAAAAAAAATGTATATATATCATTCTAAATTGAATTATTTTTTTAAAAAAATAAGTATTGCTTTTATTTTGAAATGTACACCAACTTTTGTTTCTTGTATTAATAAGAACAGTTATATATGTTACCGTTAAAGTGTATAATTCAGTTATTTCATAAAATAACTAGATATTTCATGAAACTACTAGACAAGTCAGTTAAAGTATATAATATACTGATACTATAACACATGATTTAGAAGTGAATGTATTCATATTTAATGCATTAGAATAGAGAAATTTTTAAAAATACCGTTAGTATTTCAAGTAAGGTATCCGACTACGTTCGGAACCGTGATTTTGGAAAAGCTTATAAATGGATAATATTTATGATATTTAGAGCTACTTAGATTAGAAAATGTGGCTTGCCTTGTCACGAGTTAGAGCCCAGTACAACTAAAGACCCACCGTGTAGGGCAGCGATGCACGTTAAATCTATCGAGAGCTGAAACGTCCTCCCGCTGGTGTGGTAGTTAGAGAAAAGCGAGTGCCAGCTGAGGTGTCGTCCACGTCACTTGAACATGGTTCAAAATTATGTGGTCCGTCTCCAAAAGCTCTCATGTAGCTGAACAGTGCGACGTTAATATTCAATCATTCAATTCCATCAATTGACCAAAAATTGACCATAGAATGACCACTTTTTTAAAACATTCTCCTTTTATGAAAAATGCTTCTACTGTAATAATACTTTACCTGTATATATTTCAGAGGCTGAACTAGAATTTTTGATATATATAACTTAGAAGTTGGTTTATCCATATTTTACTCCAACAGAGGGGAGAAATTTTAAGAAAAACGCCGATAAAAAATCATTTCAATTGGAGGTAACTCTGAAAATAATGTAATTTTTCAAAAATCCTAGTTCAGACTCTCTACAGAATTCTTTACTATATATAAGCCAAATGTTATTATTATGGAAGCATTTTTTATTAAAGGAGAACGTTTTGAAAAAAGGTTATTCTAAGTTAATTTTTTGCCAAAATATTGTATTTAAATAGTTTTTTCCATCATAATGTTCTTAAAACTATTTTATACATGTATTCTAATCTAAGTGATACTAAATATCATGAAAATTATCCATTTATGAGCTTTTTCAAAATCACGGCCCCGAACGTAGTCGGATACCTTAAGCATTTTTCCTAAAAATAGAATGTTTTAGAAGTAGGAAATACTTGCATTTTTTTTGTCAAAAAATTGTATTTAAATAATTTTTTCAAAAAAAAATATTCTTAAACAATTTTATATGCATATTTTAATTCAAACGACATTAAGATATGTAACTATCCAAAACAAAATTCGCCGTTTTGGTGAAAATTTTCGAAATTTTTTTATGCCTTTATTTTATAGCGCATACATTTAAGATTCCAAAAACACTCCATTTTTGTTTCTACGACATTTAGAAGCAAAGCTATAGCATAATTAGTAAACCAGAAATGGAGTTTACAAAACCGGAAGTAGATCCTTCACAAAATATTTTTAAAATATTGAATTAAAATTTTCAAAAAAACATGTTTTATTTAGCTCTATCTGTGTTATGAATCAAAATCTCATCTCTGTGTATTCATTTATGTACTTTACTAGCTGCGTGGCCCGGCGTTGCACGTGCTTTATCCTCTACTTTTATAAATTTTCCCTTCCCTTTACAAAATCCGCATTTCTAATACTCTTTTTCAAAATGACTCCCCCCCCATCATCCGCTTAGCCCGGTGTTGATTGGGCTAATTTATTTTATTCACGTACTGTATAAATATTATTTGAATACATTTATTAGACTTCTGTGTAACTGCAATTTTTCATTAAAATTTCACTCAAAATTCCAAATATATCCAAAATTAATTTAATTTTGAGGAAATTGTACTTGAATTCTTATTTTTATGCCCAATTTGAATTTAAAAAATAATGCTTATTTAGTTGAAAATTTATATATTTAAAAAAAAGTGCTTTGAAGGTAGTCACATACCTTAAAGATAAAAAAAATTCATTTATACGCTTTTTTTTTAAAATTACCGTTCTTAAAGTAGTCAGTCAACTTGCAATATATGTATGTATGAAGGATTTTTTTACAAGCTTGATAATATTTCTTTTTTAAGATAATTTCTTTGTTAATGTACCATTAACACTACAACTACAGCGTTTTTCGAATACCTCTCATTACAATCACCGCTCATTTTGATCTTTTATCCTGAATAAAGTAAAAGGCGCAGTTTTTACTACTCTTTTGTAAAATTTAAGCTTATAGTTACACAAGCTCCTTGTTTAATAAGGTAATATAATAATGGAGCTACATTGTGCTTTTTGTGATCTTTGTATGATCCGGACTGGAGCCCAAAAGTTGACTTGTCAAGGTAGCCTAATATTCTCCCTTACGCCTCTACATTCTTCAGTAAATTACAGTAGTTACCTTTCAAACAAGTGTACTTGTTTTCTTTTAGGAAATCGTAAATAACTAACAAAACTATCAAAATAATGTGCAAAAAATATAATTTTCTGAATATGGTTAAAATGACCGGCAGCCATAATAACTATAGATATTTATTGTAAAATTGAAAAAAATAATAATTGGAAACAAAACTCTTTATAATCTCATTCATTATAATTACATTTATTATTTAATTACTCTCATTATTTAATTAGATCAATAATTGCCTAATTAGCAATTAATAAAAGTTCAATATTCAATGGTACGTTTTGGCAACACTAAGCATTTCTTACCCGCCATCTTCAACTCGCTTGCCATTCCTGCTTTAAACACGTGCTGTATAACTGATTTGGCTGAGTCTTGAATTTTTTTTAATAATTATTAAAAATTGATATTTCTATAATTTCCATTTCAGTACTTGCTTATTTTATAAGTTCCATAATTTAAATTAATATATTTTATATATATCTTCTATTTAATTAGAATTATACTAGTATAATTATTTAGAAATTCTTAATAATTTCTATTTCAGTGTTTGCTCATTTTATAATTTAAATTAATATATTTTGGAGCCTCCTATATTTTATCTAACCTATTTTGTATTCAAATAGAATTTTATTATTATAATTATTTAGAAATTTATCTATTAATAATTTCCATTTTAGTATTTGCTTATTTTATAATTTAAATTAGTATTAATAAGAATTTAGTATTTTATCTATCCTATTTTGCATTCATTTTAAGATATATATTGGTGCTATAATTTGTATTTTTTATCCCATTTCTGACAGCTGCGTAGACTTTTAGTTGTAGATTGAACCTCTAATTTTGAAATTATCACTTAACTTTTGATATGGCTTCTCTTAATAGTACTCCAGAGTTGCTCCTCCAGTTGTAGATATCATTAAGAAATACCAAGAAATTTTAAAGCCATCAGTGAAGGGAAATTTTGGTAGTCGAAGATTCATGCTTGGAAAGAATGGAATTGCAACATACTATTTCATCGACAAATTGGTCGATAACAATTTACATCTATTAGAGTTTTTGAGGGAATGAGGCCTCATAAAAAGAAATTTAGAGTGTCAAAAATGCAAGCAGCTCATGAAACTTCGATCAAAAAGGGTATCTGACCGAATAGTGTGGGTATGTAGGAATAAAAATAGAGAACAAAGAATGTGGCAACCAACGCAGTGTGAGACACGGATCCTGGTTCCGCTACAGTAAGTTAACATTAGGTGAAGTATTGATGTTATAACATTTCACATCGTTAATAGGACAGACATGCTATTAAACAACTTGGAATTTTCTTCACATACCATGGCAGATTTGAGACAGTTTGTCCATGAAGTTATACTCGACTATGTTGAAGAAAACTCACAACAAATTGGAGGTTAGGATTGTATAGTTGTGTGAGATAGACGAATCCAAGTTCGGAAAAAGAAAATATAACCGAGGCCATCTTGTTGAAGGGCAATGGGTTTTTGGTGGAGTGGAAAGAGGTACTCGTAAGATGTTTTTAGTTGCAGTCCATAATCGTACTAAAGAGACATTAATGGGTTTAATACAGGAATGGATTAAACCAGGGACAACAATCTACTCTGATTGTTGGAAGTCTTACGCGACTTTGGGTCAGGTAGGTTACAACCATTTAACAGTTAATCATTCTTTAAATTTTGTAGATCTGGTTACGAACTGCCACACAAACACTATTGAAAGTATGTGGAATCATCTGAAAAATACTTTGCCTACTTATAATAGACAGCGAGATTTTTCTTTTTATTTAGCATCTTTCTTATACAGAATATCGTGTAAAGAAAAAAAGGTAGATGCTTTTAATTTATTTTTAGAAATAGTGAGAGAGAAAGATTGGGAGAACTTTCAATATAGTGGTTGAATAATCATTCCTACAGAGAAAGTAAGAAGATAAAATTTGCATTATATTATATAATTTTTAAAAGTTCATATACAGAATATCGCGTAAAGAAAAAAAGGTAGATGCTTTTAATTTATTTTTAAAAATAGTGAGGGAAAAAGATTCGGAGAACTTTCAATATAGTGGTTGAATAACCATAAATATCTTACAGAGAAAGTTACAAAGTAAAATTTGCATTATATTATAATTTTTAAAAGTTAACAAATTAAAAGTTTGTCTCCTCCGCTTTATATTATATATTTTTATTTTACTTAAATCAAGTAAAAAGTTAATCAATCAGTTACAGTCAGTTTATGAAGTTCTTTATCTATATGATTTGCTTGCTATAAGATATATTGTTGTAATGTTAGTAATGATTTTTAATATTGATTTTTATACTTTTTATTATGCATTATATATAATTATACTTTTTACTATGCATTATATATAATTATACTTTTTACTATGCATTATATATAATTATACTTTTTACTATGCATTATATATAATTTTCCATAATTATACTTTTACATTTTTAATACTTGTGAAATATGTTTTAATGCTTCTCTTTATTTAGGCTTTTTAATATTGATGTATAATTTTCCATTTGTAATGTGCAGTGCATTTCATGGTAATTGGTAATGATGAAAAATGGGATGTTAACATCATTTTCTGAACCTATCAAAAAATTAAAAAATTTCCTCCCTCGATAAGATTTAACTATATTCACTCCGATTGCAATTGCTAGATATCGTGTTTCTTAACCATTTTTTCGTTTGTTACGTTTAAGTTCGGTTTCGACTATCGCTACATGTGAAACATTAGGCCTAACGTGGCGACATGTAAACAAAAAGTTCGGTTTCGACTATCGTGTGCCAAATATTAGGCCTAACGTGGCCGAAATGTAAACAAAAACGTAAACAAAAAGTTTGGCGATTTTTCGATTCTCGCCTTGGCGACAATCGAAAAATCGCCAAAAAAAATGGCGGCCTCCGGGCGTATAATGCATCTGCTCCTTTCCCCGCTGTAACCCTTTAAATTTCAGACGATTCTCAAAAAATTTCTAATTTCTGTGAAAATTTAACCATTTTCAGTTTAATTTTTCAACTGTTTGAGTCTTCTGTATAATTCTCGGTGCTAGAATATTTTTCTTAGAAGAATAAGTATTGCTTTTAATTATCGCTATAAAATGTTTACTTTCGTTTTATTTTACGTTTTAAAAATGTTTTTTTTACATTCTTTGTTTGATGCAATTTCGTTGAAAGAACTTGCAATGTGCAAGTTTCAAATTGCAAGCTTTCGTTACTTTGTAATTAGAATTCTTAATTAATTTTAACATACATTATATAATTTTATTCATAATTACAAAAATGCAATTATTACTTTTTTAATAATCATCTAATATTCATTATTTATAACTTTTTTTAAACATTTATTTATAAATATTACATATTTTCTTATTTATTTATAATTAATATTATTTATTCATAACTATTACTTTTATTCATTTATAATTATGTTATTTATTTATAACTATTTTTGTTGTTTAATTTAAGCTATTCTGTTATTTATAATTATGTAATACAACTAATCTTGTGTTATTTTTATTTTTTTTACAATTCGCTGATTATTCTTTTTTAAAATTCCTATTAAATTTTATTATTATTTCTTATAACTGTTATTAAATCGCACTATATGAATATTATATATAATTACGATAAAATATTATAAGATTATTATGTGCTGCTTATAATACTATTCTTACATGTTATTTTTTATTACATATTATTGATATTCATTATGTATTGATTGATCTAGGTTATTCTCAATCTCTTCCTATATACTTTATTTGAAGTACATTTCAATGTATTTCAAAACAATTCTTTAAAATTATTGTGTATCATTAAATTACCGTTAGGCCGCCATATTGGATTCCATTCCAACTACAGTAAACGGTGCTAGGCGCGATTACCCCCGTTATCAATTTAGTTCTGATTCATCAAATATTAAGGAGTACTGTGACATTAATTTCTGCTCCTTGTTCTATCACAATTCAGGATAAATCACTTATTAATCAGAGCTGAGCACTTAGATTTGCGTAATTGAAAAATCTTCGTGAAGCTAACAAATTAGTTTCAGCACCACCCTCTTATTAAAAATTTCATTTAAATTATCAATAGATTGAATAGCTATAAGGCAAGCAATAAAAACGTAAAGTTTTATTTTTAATACATTTATTTTGTTGAAATTTTCAAAAACTTCTTTGTATTTCTTTTCAAGAATGAAAATATTTCAGAATTTTTTTTTTAAGTTTCATCTTTGTAGTATGTTTAATCAGTTACTTTTATGTGCTCTCAATTCAGATCTACGTATCTTACAGTACATCTTAATCTTGTCATCTTTTACTTCTTTGAGCCATAATTCAAACATAAGAGATGCAAGTCAGGAATTTTGAAAGGAGAACTGTTTTTACTTTGCGCATGATGACTATCGGAATAAAACACTTGAAACTAAAATATTAAATGCGTCAAATCACAAAAAAAACCCCGAAGTAAATGCAGTTTTCAACAGTTGCACTGGGTATCACTCATCACAACTAAACTACACACATACAACAATAAATTACCAAATGCGTATTAGAGCAAGTAACAATTCATGAACCAATCAGAAATGACACAATTATTTATAAGAATATACTTATAATAACAAAATACTATTAAACTTGTCTCTTTATGCATAAAAAATCTAAAAACACGTCTTTTATATTGACTTAATATTATGATTCAGAAAAAAGAATGAATTTACATTACATAACAGACAAATAAACCACATTTTTTTTAATACTGGGGAAAAATAAAGGTTACTGAATGTACAGTTTTCATTAAAAAAAATTCTTTATGTATTGTTGAAAGTAGCAGGATAATTAAGGGATCATAAAATTCGTGAAGAAACAATATAATAAAAAAAGGAAGGAAGAGTTTTATATATAAAAAGTAGCAATATTCGCAAAAGTCTCATGTTATTTAAAAGCTGATCCCATACCAGATTGATTACACATGAGCTTAGCCGTAATATATCCTGCAAACTTAGCAGAGAAAGCTGGTATATCATTCTAGATGTAAACTACGCGTTTTGCTCATCGCCAGTGCAAAGTTTCTATATTGATTGTAACCAGCTTCCTCTGGATCTTTGGAGAAAGCTTTCTCTTGCCTACTGTTTTAAGATCTTGCTTGTGCCCTAACATCCTCTGCTAAATGTGTACATGAGTACCAGCATGAAGAGACTGTGATACTGGGCCTTCTAACATCCGGCCATTAATGGATGGGATAAAGCTTCTTGTATCCGAACTCGATCTGCCTGGTGTGGACATCCAGGAAAGATATGTTTTAGTATTCCAACCTTGGAATATGCTATGCTTCCACTGTATCAACCCTTTTCCTGTGTACTGTAAAACCATTGTGACATCTGTCATTTTTTTAGCACATCTTAGCTTACAATCACAGTCAGCATAGTGGTTATTCGGCCATTTTTACAGATGGTTCGAAACAAGCAGTTTACATTGGCTGGGGAGTCATGATTGAAGATATGCATGTTTATTGGCTCCACACTTCTTGCAGTGTTTTCACTGCAGAAGCTGTTGCCAGTAAGGGGCAGTGTCATCCAGTGATGTGTAGTGTACTCAACATCATAAATCGACTGTGAAAGGTTTCAAAATAGCATTTTGCTAGCTATCAAGCCTTGTAGGTATCAGTAACAAAGAGCAAGCAGACTGCTCAGTTCTGTCAGCTACTACCCATCTGTTGCTAGCTGTTTTGCTTTTGGACATGAAATGCGTCATCCTGCATCACATTTTTATAGCCTGGCTGGAATCATGGCGTTGACAGTTAGATAACAAACTGCCCTCTGTGAAACCCATCATAGGAGCATGACCTGTGATGCCAATGCAAAGGGTTGATGTCAAACTGACTCATCTTTGCTTTGGTCATACTTGTTTCACACACACGGGCATTTGTTGTTTGACATTTGATGGCTGAATGTCCTTCACACAAGGTTTCGTACACTGTACGTCACATATTAGTAGATTGTCGAATTTTTTTAACCCTCATTGCATCACCTTTTTTTCATACACCTTTTTTAACTTTATCTGACTGGGTGGGAGAACCCCCATCCCCCACCAAAATCTGTTGGCTTTCTTTTAAAAATTGAATTTTTTTATTTAATTTGATTTGTGGTTTTAATTAGTTTTTCAATAATTTACATGCATGCATATAAACATATATGCATGTGTGCCTGTATTATGTGTATTTAAAATTTTAATATTTTAACGAGTGTTTGGTGCAGTTTAACCAAAATTGGCACTTTTGCCATAAAACTTCAGTCACTAACTTTAAATGTATGCTGCATTAGAAAGTGCTACCATCTAATGAGATATATAGGTTGTGCTACAAATTTTTTGGGGTTATTTATTACACCCATTAATAAAACAAAACTTTCTATCTTGCTTGTAAAAACCTTAGTTGCTTTTTTTGTTGTTGATATTACTTTAAATTAATTAATTTTATGAATACAGTGAAAATGGATTAACACAAAACTGAAGGGACTGAAATATTTTATGTTAAAAGATATTACAAAAAAAAAAAACATATATTCAACAAAATTAAGTTTATTAAAGTACATTTTATTTATATAAATCTATTCAAAAGTTTCCGTAATTTGCTCTCTTTCTTTAATATTTATTGGTACTGTACAATACTGTTTTAATTAATTGTTAAAAACATTTTTCTTGTCTGATTTGTTATGTGATTACTAGTGTTGTCTGAAAAACTGACTCAAGTAGGTTATATCTGCCAAGAGGTATTGTGACAGAACGACTTAAATTATAATTTACTCTTTTGACTTGTTTCAATGTATCAGTGGTTAGGTATTGACATTTCCGTGTACCAGCTGGTGGTTATAAATTTACGTTCTGTGTAACACATGTTACTTTTGCTAGTTATGGATCTTAATCTGAGTAAGTGTTCTAAAATCATTTTAAATGAACACACTGCTATGACTAAGAGAGAAATACAGCAATGACAGTTGTTGTGGGAAAATCAAGTGTTTCAAGGATTTTAAAAACATTTTGTTATTCCAGAACATTCTCTCCAAAAAAAAGTGGCTGTGGTCAAGGTAACTGAATCGCGACTGCAGCATGTCATGAATTCAAATCTAGTACCCCTGAAGACCTGCTGTGTAGGGGAGCGATTCACTTTAAATCTGTCGAGTGCTCAAACATCCGTTCGTTGTAGTGATGCAGTGTTAAAGAGAGGGGATATGCAGGCGTCGTTCTCATCACTTGCCCATGGTTCAAAACTACGAGGTCTGTCACCAAAAGCCCTCAAGTAACTGAACAGCGGGGCCTTAATGTTCATTCATTCATTCACTCCAATAAGGAAAGAAAAATTTAGTGCAAGCGGGAAAACTACTCCAAGAACTGATTAAATTCTAATAAGAAATAACAAAATAAATTGAAGAAAGACAAGCGCTGACCTCCAAAAGGATTTATTAGTATATGGCAGGGATGGCGAACCTTTTTTGAGCAACTTGCCAGTTTCTCTAAAGAAATATTTGATGAAGTATAAACGTGCCGTCAAAAAAATGTTTTGACTTGTGATTATTGGGAAAATATTAAATACAAACAACACAAGACTATTTCCTACGAAGAAATGCATTTTGCACTGTATAGTAGTAAATGTTCAGTTATTTGTAATTAAAATTAAAGTAGCATTAGTGTGACTTCTGTTGTTGAAGATTAAATGACAACTTGTGACGGGCTCACTTTTCATTAACATGTCTTTTGGGTTCTTTGGGGCCCTCTTTTCCTACCAAATCCAAGAAGTGAAGGAAAGGTGCAAACTAGGAAGCTTTTAAATATCAGAAATTACAGTAAGTGGTGTGGCAATTCGGGGAATGTTATCAGTGATTCAAGCATGAAGAGGTTTTGGAAAGGTTAAGGGACAGCCAACAGAAGTTTTTTGTGACAGAGAGCCATTAGGTCAAGGTGCATACCATTGCACTCCTGTAAACCACAACTTCATTTAGGATTATATTGATAGCTACTTAATTCTACATTGAAGGTAGGAGTGACTATTTACTATTTGGATCTGTGATAGTATTGGAATTGATTTTAGTCTAGTTAGTTATTGAAAGTGGTCTGGGTTACGTTATTTCGGTTATATATATATATTGTGTGTGTGTGTTTAGCCACCGTAGATTCTCTTACATATATTATTATCTAATTTGTTATAAGTTTAAGTTAAAGATCTTAATAAAGTCATTTAAAGATCATGACGGCTCCTAGTTCTTTTATTCCTACACCTCTAGCTCACGCTGATAATCAAGGAGAAAGTCCCCCGAGGGGGGCGTCCTTACAAACTTAGGATTGTAAGATATTACTTTTAGTAGAATACATGCTGAATTTTTTTTTGGAATCATCCACCAAAGCGGTTTCTAAGCGAGTCTTTTTTTGCTGTCCATCTCTAAAAATAACGACTCACAAGCATAGGTAGATATGGTTAAAATAGTATGAGTCAACTTCTGCAAACAGTTCAATGTGATTGGAATCGATTCTCACTTTTCGAAAAATGCTTTTTTTTTCGAAATCAACTCTAACTTTTTCTTTGTTTCAATACACTTCTGAATCCATTTTGAATCAGACTTGAAATCAATCAGTTGTGAATCAAATTCTTCAATTTACAACCGATCGCATTGGAAAAAGTTCAGTATATCAAATGAGGTCTCATCAAGGTACAAATTAAACTTGAACGTTTCTGAGAATTCATGAAATTGAGGAAATCTTGCTGAAAATTCCTGCATTGAAGAAGTAATTACGGAAGCATAACACATAAAATCTTAAATATAACACAAATAAATTTTAAAATACAGTTATATCAACTAAATTGTGAACATGCTGTGCATAGACAAACTTTGCACCATTAGCAGTTGGAAGTCCACAATGTAACTAAGCCAAGGCAATAAACTAGTTAGTGTGCTCTCCGCTGCCTTGGGATCGATCACTCGCGTTTGATTGTAATACTTCATAGTGAGCTTTATTATTTGGAACTAAAATGTGCGCTAACAGTTTAGATCGCTGGCGTGCCCAAAATATTGTGTCGCGTGCCATTGGTTCGCCATCCCTGGTATATGGTGTTGAAGTGAGTACCTGAATTGTACGCAAAAAGCTTCTGGAAGTTGGTTATAGGGCAACAAGCCCAAGGAAAAAACGATTTAGATAAACTTAGAAAATGATGGAAAAAACATTGAGCATGGACCAAAAAATACTGATCTTTTACTGTTATAAATTGGTAAAGGTAATTTTGGTAAAATCCTAGGAGAGCCCACACCCTTGGCGACAAACCGAAAAAAGCCAAACAAGAAAGAGATAATGCCAAGCGAAACCGACAATGGCGGCAAGTGGATAAGGTGGATTTGTAATAAATATATATATAAACAATACAGAAATTAAAAATTTAAGATAAAAAAATATAAAAACAGCACTTACTCTTAATCCTTATCTTTTCCAAGAGGAGGGTACAGCGTAGAGTAGGGTACAAAAAAGCCTTGAAGCTCTCATCGCTTAGCGAATGATCATGTGAGCGCCGCCATATATATTCTGCGAGGTAAAGGTCGAACATACCTTCGGCATGGCTGGTACGATTTCGAAGAAAGTTCTTTCGTTCGTATAATCACATTCGCTCATCACATTTAGGACATTCATAACTCGAAGCAATCAATCCTTCCTTCTTTCACCATTCAATCAATTCTTTCTTACATTTTGCATTCCACAAGGTAAAATTCCAAGGTATATTCACTCACACATGCAGTCATACTTCCAGCCCAACAACAAAATGAAATTCGAAGTGCCTGCCAACAAAATACGAAAATTCCAGAAATAGTTATGTTTTCCATATCTAGTGTATCAAAGTAGGGTTACCAAGATGGCGCAGTTATCCCCAACCAAAATAATTCCCACCAAGGGTGTGGGCTCTCCTAGAATCAAACTGGTAATTTTCAGTGATTAAACACATTTAGTTGTGCAGGGATACAAATCAAGTTCAGTAAGATGTAGTGAATGTGAATCTCTGCTACCACATAATTTCCATTAGACTGTAACCCTTCTAAAGAGATATTTTGAGGGTTTTCACTACAAATGGAAAAAATAAAAATGAATAAAGGGAAATAAAATACAAGTACTTGATTAGTATGTTAATTCAGCAGACCTTAATCCTATTGAGAAGTTTTGGCATATTCTTAAGAATTATTTAGCGAAGATGCATTGCATGGCAACAGAATAAATAATAAAAATTGCTGTAGAATTGCTTGATGATAAAGTCAAGAACATAAAAAAGTACTACACTAACTTAATCAATGTCAAAAAGTATTCAAGAAATCATTTCTGCTAAAAGAAGACATATTTCCTACTAATATAAATATTTTTCAGTCTTAAGGTATGCGTTGATTAAAAGCTAAGGTTTTGGAAAAAATCATTTTTGCTCCCATTTGTCCCAATTAAATCGCACCGAATAGTAGACTTAGCTATGCCAAAATCTTTACAGATTTCCTTTTTCATCTTTTGTTTTTGATCAACAGCCTTAAGAAGCTCCATTGTCATTTTAAGTGAAATAGTAATTTGCTTTCCCTTGAGGTCCTTGCCATTGTGCTCGTAAAAAAGTCCTAAAACAAAACAAAAAAAATGCAAACCAAATTTACTGATTTTTACTCACACTGTGTTGCACTCGCCGCAGAATTCTAAAGTCAACTGATAAGAGATACATTGATGTAATGAATATTAATGCCTTCCTGCAAAGCATATTTTGGGCCCAATGCGTACTTGGCGTCAGTTGAGCTTTGGGCCCCCGAGAATCCTGGGGTGTGCATTACACCACTGGAGAGTTAAGATTTTTCTTGTTTGTTGTAGTGGAGGAGGAAAGCTTAGATAAGCACCTGTCACAGGCAATTCTGAGGGTATTTCAAAGTGCAAATTAGCTTCCTTTCCACTAAACATGAAACCACCCCTCCTTCATTTGATGCCCCTCTTATATCGCACCTGTGTGGCTAGTGTTTTCAGTATTTCTTCATTCCACAAGTGAAATCCATGAAACTACATAGTTTGTCGGGTATTATTTTGTGTTAACTGATACTTCTTAAGCATTTCACGTTAAATGTTCACTGTAATTAATGATACACAAGTAAATATTGTTTATGTTTATTATCTTAAGATGTACTGTAGCAGGAATTATGGAATACTTGGGATTCATAAGTGCAGTTTATCCATATCAAAATTAATTTAAATTCATAAAACTTATAGATCACCTTAAAAAAATACTTCGATATATATTTTTTTAAATTTAATCACATAGTAGAGACATTTAAGTATTGCCTTTTTTAATAAAAAAAAAATTGTTCTTCACAACAAATATAAAATTGAAATCAGATATATTGAGTAAAATAAGCATAAATTCAATATAAAATATATGTTCAATAGAATTATTTAATATAATTTTTATTCTTTATTTTAAAATTCAACCTTATATTTATTTCTTAAAATTCCATTAAAATCTGGTTTCTTTAGAGCAGAATTGAATTTTTATCAGTTCATTTTAACAAGTCAAATTTTTCCACATTTATGTCTAACAATGTTCATGTCATTTTCTTTTCATATTATTAATGTTAATTTTCAAGTTGCACTGCTTCTTCTGTTTTCATGGGAGAATCCCTTGTGCTGTCTTCTTTTGTTTCTTATATTGAAAAACTTTTCTTTTAGAAACTAAACTTTAGTTGAATCTTGATAGTTGAGAAACTTATTCAGCAAGTTGATTGATAGATTCTTGAGGGTTCCTTCTTCAAATTGATAATAAAAATTCGATATATTTCACTGGACTCAGACTGCAATTGATTTTACTCGCATTACTGAGGGTACACAGCATAATTGGTGAAATCTTTTTTTTCAACAGTGTTTATAATGTCAAACAAAATTGAAGATCCGAATTGTAATTTTGAACAAAAGCAAAGTTATAAAGTGAATACTTTCTAACGGGCATAGAAGCATAGCAAAGTCATCTTAAAAGTTACCTCAAAACAGGTTTGCATCCAAATTAAAATTTTATCACTTATATTGACTGTTTTGTCACTGATAAAAAAAAATTCTTATTTTGTCACTTGGATAAAAAAAACAACTGTTTTTTTTTTTTTTTAACATGTGATTATAACTTAAAAATATATCCTTAAAATTATAATTTATGACTCATTTTTAAAATTGGTGTACATTTCGAAACAAAATAGAACTATATAATAGACAGGGTAAATGAAATAATCATACGAATGGTAATTATTTGAGTCTGTCAAATGTAGCATAATATACTGAGAATTCAGTGTGCATAAAATATTGTTTTTGTGAAATTTTTAAGTAAGCATTTGCATTGGAAAATTTAAAATGCTAATGATTGTTTTGAATGGTATAGTATAATACGTCAAAGAATGTCAAAAGAGGTATTGTTTCTCTAAAACTGGAAACTGGGATGCATATATTCCGCATAACCCTATATTCTAGTTGTACTATGTTTTTCCTTAATTTTAACGATATTGATGGCTATTTTTATTTTCAGAGGAATAGGAAAATTTAACAAGTGTAGATTTCCAAAATCAAACCAACACAAGGAAGAAAATCGGAGACGTAGAAAAAATCCAAGATGTCTGTGAGAACAATTATAAAAATTTTAAAGAAAAAAGATGAACTATGTAAAAATGGAAATTTTTCTATGTTTAACATGGCTTATCACCAAAGGAATTGTTTTTTGAAAGGATGTTAAATCAAATTAATCATTCACCAATCATAAAAGGACAGTGTGCTATTTTTAATTAGCTGCTAGCTTATTGCTTTATGGAACATATGTTTGTCCATGTCCTATTTTTAATTTTGTACTGAGGAAGTATGTAAAATACAGGTATTGTGACATACACTTTAAGTTTCATTTAAATTGCAGTAGAAAATGCAATTTTAGTTAAAAATTTCTGTGTTCCTGTAACTTTGCAATCATTGAATATTTTTTAGAATATTTTTGGCTGACGGAACTGAAAATAGTTGGATGATACCTTAGTTTATATATTAATTTAAAAAAGAACTAGATTTCAGTATTGCATTCAGCTCATAAAAAAATTTATATAGTTATAATCTTCTTTCCACAAAAAGGATGCTCCCTCTTCATGTCAATTAAAGTTATGTATGGATTTATGTTATCTCACCTGTGATTTCCAAAGTTATAAACTAACAAGATGCTTACCTCTCGAAATGAAATCTTAAAACATCACTTGAGTAGTCTGCCCAGTGAAGAACTTCATGTTTGTGAGATATGCAACAAGGCTTTTGCTCAAAGTTGACATTTAAATTCACATTTATGTATTCATACCATTAAAAAGCCTCATGTTTGTCAAATATGCAACAAGGCTTTCTCTCTTAGGGCTACTTTAATTGTACACTTACGTATTCATATCAACGAAAAGCCTCATGTTTGTGAAATATGCAACACAGCTTTCAATGACAGTGGTAATTTAAAAAAACATTTACGTATTCATACCAAGGAAAAGCCTTATATTTGTGAAGTATGCAAAAAAGCTTTTCTCGAGGAGACCATTTAAATTTGCATTTTCGTATTCATAGCAAGAAAAAGCCTCATGTTTGTCAAATATGCAACATGGCTTTCTATGACAGTAGTACTTTAAAAAGACATTTACTTATTCATACCAAGGAAAAGCGTTATATTTGTGAAATATGCACCAAGGCTTTCTCTGAAAGGGGTTCCTTAAAGAGACATTTACGTATTCATACCAAGGAAAAGCCTCATGTTTGTGAAATATGCAAGAAGGCTTTCGCACAAAGGGGTGGTTTAAATGCGCATTTATGTATTCATACCCAGGAAAAGCCTCATGTTTGTGAAATATGCTACAAGGCTTTCTCTCATAGTGGTAATTTAATGGTGCATTTACGTATTCATACCAAGGAAAAGCCTCATGTTTGTGAAATATGCAAGAAGGCTTTCGCACAAAGGGGTGGTTTAAATGCGCATTTATGTATTCATACCCAGGAAAAGCCTTATGTTTGTGAAATATGCAACAAGGCTTTCTCTCAGAGTGGTAATTTAATGGTGCATTTACGTATTCATTCCAAGGAAAAACCTCATGTTTGTGAAATATGCAACAAGGCGTTCGCTCAAAGTAGTCATTTAAATTTACATTTACGTACTCATACCCAGGAAAAGCCTCATGTTTGCGAAATATGCAACAAGGCATTCTCTCGTAGTGATAATTTAATGGTGCATTTACGTATTCATTCCAAGGAAAAGCCTCATGTTTGTGAAATATGCAACAAAGCATTCTCTCGTAGTGATTATTTACTGGTGCATTTACGTATTCATTCAAAGGAAAAGCCTTATTTTTGTGCAATATGCAACAAAGCATTCTTTACTAATGGTAAACTAAAAGTACATTTACGTATTCATACTAAGGAAAAGCCTCATGTTTGTGAAATGTGTAACAAGGCATTCTCTCAAGGTAGTCATTTAAAAAGTCATTTACGTAGTCATTCCAAGGAAAAGAGTCATGTTTGTGAAATATGCAGCAAAGGTTTTTCTGAAAGTAGTAATTTAAAAAGACATTTACGTATTCATACTAAGGAAAAGCCTTATGTTTGTGAAGTATGCAACAAGGCATTCTCACAAAGTACTAACTTAAAGAAGCATTTACTTATTCATACCCAGGAAAAGCCTTGTATTCGTGAAATATTATAAAAAAATTTCTCCCAAATTGGTTCTTTAAATGTACATTTATAAATCAAGGAAAAGCCATAATTTCTCTTAAGGATATCATGTTTTTAAGTATGCTGCTTGTATTTTTTTCTTTCTGATTTATAAAATATAATATTTGTTCATTTGTACCATTCAAAAGTGTCAAGTGTATGAAATATCCACAACATCGCTATTTATCAAAGTTCTGTGATATAAAAAGACATTTTCTTATCCATACAAAGGAAAATCTTTATGTATGGGCGTATTCTGAAAATGCTTTCTGTAAAATTTGTTGCTTAAAGACATATTTGTGTGCACAATCATGCCTTCCAAAAGTTTGTAGCTTTATATATATTTAACAGTTTATTTTTTAAAGTTCAAGTTAAATTATTTTCACCTAAGAAATCTTTAAAGCTTTATAACTGATAAAAATTTCAATAAGTTTTTTTCGCACAAAGACTTCACTTAAATATTAATTTTTACTTTTGCAAATAATTGTGGAAAGAATGTTACAATTTTGAATCATTTGATTCTACCTACATTAGTAAAAGATTCATAACATACTTTAGCGTTTATTTTCTTATAAGTTGGCAAGTTTTAATTTTTTTAATACATTTGTGTTGAATTCTTTTATAACTGGTCTAGCCAACCTATATTTCTTTCTGAGCCTCTTCGAAAAATCATTTTAATCCTGCGGACTGCATATAAAAATATATATCTTTGTATTAGATTTGGACCAGTTCCAAACATTTATTGGAAAGAAAATTTTAAAACAGATGGAATTATTGTTTTCATTATGCTTTATGTATACAAACATAGATAATACAATAATAATGTTGAATTATTGAGATTTTTTTTCTTAACTCTTTTCCTTTGTTTTTGCAAGTTTATCGCAATGCGAGTATTTAATGTTGCAGATTTTATCTGGAAAATCTGAGTGTAATTTACAATTGATTAATTTCATTCTCGGAGGTAGAGGGGGGACCAATCACAGGTGTAAATTTATCCAAAAGCACTCGTAACTTTTTGTGCCAGATCTCCCAACTTAGAAAGTTTTTTTTTTCTTTTTGTAACAAAGTGTCATAAAAAAAATCTATTTTGGATTTTAATGTTCAAAAATGTATTTTAATTCATTATTGCACTGTAAGTCAGTCAGTACCATTGAGAGATATTCTGGGGCCAACTCGACATCAACATGAAAGGGAGATGAATATATTTCCAATAACTTTTTGTTTTTGCCTGATACAATGAATTTATTTAAAAGTATGAGGATCAAGATTTAATATTTGGTGTTTGATTCCTTTTTTTGGTGTACTATAGTTTTTAAAGCGAAATTTTGCTTCATTACTTTAAGTTAACGTCGGAAATTCAGCCACATAGTTTTTCTTACAAACTTTTAAGTACCCAATTAATTCTAGAAGCCACGAAATTTCAAGTATATTTTGTCTAAAAAGGTTTTTTTTCTCATTTTAATTTAGGACACAATTTTTAAACTGATGTATAAAAATACCTGGTATTAAATTTATTTAATTAGAGTTTCAAGTTAGATTTCCCAAATTAAAAAATTGAATAATAAAGTTTATCTATTAAATTATTTGCAAAAGTCAAAGAAAAAATGAAAAATTTTTATTTGGATCAATAATATGTGTTTTGTCTCAACACAATAAACAACACTAGTAGTGGACTGTGATCTCTTTTAATTTCTCTACTCCGTACACTACCTCTCGGAGTTGTTACACACACACTGAAGTTTTATGTTACAAGCAGCTAGAGGGCTCTGTTCATTAACAGAACTAACAATATGTGTTTACTACTTAGATTGCCTTTTAAAATTGAAAGAAAAAAGTACACCTGTTACGTTTTATTCCAGATATTTTTAAAGATAATATTTTGGCAAAACAAATATTTATTACAGATAAGGTAATTAATATTTAACTGGTGAATTATTATTTGAAAATAATTTAAAATGTTAAAAAAATGAAATGGCATAACGGAAAATATTCCCCTCCCCCTGCAAGGTCAGATCTTGGGCCCCAAGCCGGATATATATGTATATACAAAGAATTGCAAAACCATAACATAATGTACCTTTACACATCATGTAAAACTACACTGGTGTGCAAAAATTAAGGACGAAGTCGAAAAATTAGCATATCAGCTGAACGAAGAGGCAGAGCGGACAGAAAGACCAATCAGGAGATTAAGTAAGGTGATGTACGGATGTACGGTAGCACATGCGCAGATATGCAGGTAGACGTAATGGGGGAGTGTCTGAGTAGTATAAAGCATGTTGTCGATGTAAGATAAGTATTTCTGGCAAAGAGATTGCAGTTAAAATCACACCGAGTTGCTACTTCAGCGAGAAATGGCGAATAATCAATCTGTTAGACGACATCTGGATGCTTTTATCCGAGGTCGAATCATTGGGAAGTTGGAGGAAGGCCACAGTGTGACAAGTGTGGCTGCAGAGTTCGGAATTGCTCACAGCATCGTTTCACGACTTTGGAGACAATTTCAAACTACAGGAGCAGCTATCCGGTGGTTCAGTAGTGGTCGTCCACGAGGAACCACACCCGCAGATGACCGGTACATTGTCTTACAGGCCAGAAGAAACAGGCGGCACACAGCGGGAGAAATCGCTAGAGACACGACACAGGCGACTGGATGACCGAAATCGCGTTTTACCGTGGCCAGAAGACTGCACGATGGTGGTCTGTTTGCACGACGCCCTGTACGGTGTGTACCTTTAACGCCTGCCCATCGGAGAAGGCGTTATTTGTGGTGCCGGGAACACCGGAATTGGAGAGACAATGAATGGGGACGAGTACTTTTTACAGATGAGAGTATGGAGGTCGCGGTGTTCTCGTTTGGGGAGGCAACATGCTTGGTAGTCGTACAGACCTTCACATCTTCGACGCAGGTTCAGTCAACGGGACCCGTTATTGTAACGAGATTCTTCTTCCATATGTGCGTCTTTTTCGAGGCGCTATGGGTCTGCAGTTCCTTTTCATGGACGACAATGCACCATGTTATCGCACAGTAGCTGCCGAACAGCTCTTAGAGAGTGAGGATATTGAACGTATGGATGGTCCGGCACGATCTCCGGATCTCAATCCCATCGAGCATGTATGGGATTTTCTAGGCAGACACTTGGCAGCTCGTACCTTACCACCAGTAACGATTCGCTTCGATTGGCGCTGTAAGACGAATGGGCAGCAATGCCTCAACAACTCATTGACACACTCATGCTCAGCATGGGCAGACGCTGTGAAACCTGCCTAGCAGTCAGGGGAGATCATATCCCCTACTAAATACTGGATGTTTCTTGCTGGACACCCATCACAGGGATGTTTCGGCCTTCAGTCGCATTGCGCTCCATGCTACTTTTTCAATCAAGCTTCTTTTTATCCCTCTGATTTCTCTTTTAGTAAGTGTTGCTTACATTACGCATGTCCTTACGTATTGGGGATTTTACGGTATTAAATGTGTGGATTTTGAAAGCTTTTGTACAAAGTTATATTGAAAAAAACCGTCTCGTCCTTAATTTTTGCACACCAGTGTATTTAAATATTAAACTTATAACTGAATATAAAATCAACCTTTGTCTGAGTAAACAAAGTAAATAGCGTTTAACATTAGAGAGTAATTATAGTATTTGAAAAATGGAAAATCTAACCTGGTAACTTAAATAAAAACGATACACTAAGAAAAACACAAACACTGTAAAATAATATTTTCGATTTCAGATGCTTATGATAGAAAAAAGGTATCACTTACCAAATTCTTCGTTTATGAATCCCGGGATGAGCTTGATCTTAAGTTCGATAAAATTCTAGCATAAATTCTCGAAGACACAACTACTGTTACTAATAAGAAAGCATGGACACGAAAAAGAATGCGCTCGCAGTGCCACTCATGTTGAACTACAAAAGTAACTAGTTCGTTGGGTTGTTCGCGACAAACACTACTAGGAAATATACAGCATTACACTCAAGAAGTAAATCACAAAAAACGCGATTGACGTCTCGCATTTTTCTTAGCAAAATCGGTTATTAATTCGTCCAATTGAATTATTCTTGCTTCTTGTTGTTCAATACTTATCAAAGACAAATAGGAGAGCCTCTCTTCTGACATCGTACAACGTGGATAATTTTTTACTAATTTTAATTTAGAAAATAACCTTTCCGCCATTGCAGAAGTAACTGGAAGAGTCAAAAACAATAAAACTGCAATACATACATCTGGTAAACCTGGCGCAGCAAACTTATTTTGAATCATCAAAAAATTACCTAAATGTTTTATCGAATTTAGCTTAATTAAATCTTCACTAAAAACTGCTTTTAGAGACATAATTTAATTTGGAAATTCACTAGATAGGTCGAGGCTATTTACTTTTTGAAGATTACTGGCTTCATTATATAAGAGATCATTTGTAGTGCTTACAATATTTTTGGGAGAAAGAAAATTGAAAGATTTGTAAATGCCATTCATACTCTTAAATCGATTTTTTAATTGAGTAGTAATAACATCAACATTAGCCTTAAAAACATCCACCTCAAACAATCGTTCTGTCTTGCAGTTTTTCATCAGCATTGAAATCATCGAAAATCTGTAACTTTTCTATGTCTCTTTTTTTACTATCTCCGGAGTGATACTCCATTTTTTAGCCAAAGCAATAGCATCTTCCTTTATATTAGCAAAATTGTTACGAAGATTCTCGATAGACGTTAAGCTAGAATTTAACATGGTCTTAGCGTTTTCCAAATATATTTTTGGTGATTGTAATGCTTTTGAAGTTAAATTTATGCTTTGTAAAATTTGACATTGGAAAATTAGAAGAAAAAAAAATTGAAACTTTTCATATGTTTTTTAATCGCTAAAGCTTCCTGTTTCTCTTCTTAGTACTGGTTAGTAAAATATTTGAAAATACTTCTAAAATCGAAATGTAATTGTAGCGAATTGATATTACAGAGTCAAATCGAAATGACCACCTTGTCGTGCATAATGATTTAATAGTCTGCTGAATGTTCTCGTTATCCTGCACAATTTTCAGATCACTCCACCTTTTAATGCTGAGCCCAAAAAAAGTGTAAATTTTTTAACAAGAGTCATAAATTTCTCTTACATGAGGCACGTTATTATTGCATGCATTGTTTAGAACAAGATTGAGATTGTGTGTTGAACAGTGAACGTAATTTGCTCTTGGTTGTTTGTCCTTAATTAATTTCTGTAATCCCCTGTACGCTCCACTCAAGTTGGCTGCTTCATCATATCCTTATCCTCGACACTTCGCCAAATTAATGTCCAGTGTATTTAGAAAATTTAACACGTCACTTTTTCCAAACTTTTTGCAGTCTGATTTGCCGCCTCTATCAATCTCAAAAACGTTTCGCTAATTCTGATATTATCTGGCTCTTTATTATCATTAACATCAGTTGTTACATACCTTATTATAATACTTAATTGGTCTTTTTTTAAATATCTTGTGTCGTGTCCAGAATAATAGAGAAAAAGAACATTTCCTTATATTTTTATCTATATTTTCATTTATTCTGGAGCCTATAATAGCAATAAGTTCATTTTGAATTTTTGGGCTAAGATATTTTTGAATTCTTTTTTCTGACAAATGAACATTGAAAAGAAGGTCATATTTCGCCAAGAGGTCTATTATATTCAAAAAAAATTTCCCGTTTGTGTCGAATCTCGAGTTTCTCGATGTCCCGAAAAGGAAGATTGCACATCGCTGGAGTCATTGTAATATCTATGATTCTTCGTAAGATTTGGCTAACCTTATTAACTTCTTTAAAATTGCATTTCAATAATGAATCCGCCGTTTTATTTTGTTTCCAGATGTCCTATGTGCGACATGCTTGGATATGAATTATAGAATTTACATGCTCTTTAAAAATTTTGATATTCCTTATCAGTCATTCGTACCTATACACCACGCTTCTTTAAAATACACTCAGGAACATTGAAAATAGCGACCCAAGAAGGAAGCTAAGTACAATTGTGAAACTGCAAATAAGTACAGCGTAATGTGATATGCCAATGGTCCAAGTTTTATGCCAATACGCATGCTCATACACGCCGAGGTGGCTCTAGAATCAGGAAGAGGGTGCTATATAAGCCAGCGCAAATTCGATGATTCATAAACGTGACAATTACCCGCCGATTGTAGCAAGACTTTGGTAAGCGAAAGATGCCAGGTAAACATGCTAGAAGACATTTCTCACAGTTAAGCGAGTTTGAGAGAAGCCTGATCATCGGGATGAAAACTGCAGGCTGGTCAACACGCCGTGTTGCTGGTCAGGTTGATCGTTCGGAGTGTGCCGTTAGAAATTGTTGGGAGCAGTGGACACGAGAAGATACCCACGTGCGGAAAACTGGGTATGGAGCGACCAGGAAGACCACGAGGAGAGAGGATCGAAGGATCGTGCGGCAAGCACTTGTGGACCCCACAGTGATTCGTTCAACGATACGAGCAGACGTAGGCGTAGCAGTTGTTCCACAAACAATTTCCACACAACTTGCAGAAGCGTATCTTAAATCCAAGCTCCGTTTCCGTGCACTCCCTGTAACATTGGCAACTGCGTCTACAGTGGTGCCAAGCCAGATCAATGTGGAATTTCACAGATTGGCAAAAGGTTGTGTTTAGTGATGAATCCCGGTTTGTTTTGGAGACAGATGATAACTGTGTAGGCGCCCTGGTGAGCGGTACAATTCCCGCACACTGTTTTACGCCACACTGCCCGCACAGCTGGTGTAATGGTCTGGGGGGCATAGCCTATGATAGGCGGTCCGCTTTAATTGTAATGCGTGTAACCTTAACGGGCCAACGTTACGTTGATGATATTCTTTGACCCCATGTAGGACCTTTCCTAAATGGTCTCCCAGGGGCAATTTTCCAGCAAGATAATGCTCGTCCGCATACAGCAAGAGTTGCTCAAGACTTCCTACGTCATTTTCAGACTCTTCCATGGCCGGCCCGCTCCCCCGATTTGTCCCCTGTAGAGCACGTCTGGGATAAGCTAAAACGTCAGATGCCATCGTGTCACTCTGTACATGATTTAGAGTTGGCTGTTCAAGATTTGTGGGCCCATCTGCCTCAGGACAACATAAGGTGTCTAATCAACTCAGTGCTGGACCGTGTGGCGGCATGTATTGCAGCTTGAGGTGGTACAACGCGCTATTGAAGTTGCCCAGTATTTGTGTCGTTGCACACCCTGTATTCGTTTAATTGTGTTGTTTTTTGAGATAAAGTGAATCTCTCATCTGTGTCATGTGTATTAAATTTCATTTAAATCCGATACTTTCTTCTTGGGTCGCAATTTTCAATGTTCCTGAGTGTACATTTCTTCGATCAGCGAAAAGCCAACATACTTGACAGTAAGCAACATGAAGTCGTGTTGAATAGACAGCCATTTCCTTTCGATCTTTTGTCCTGCCTTGGATATGAAACTATTATAAGATGATGAAAAGCTCCTTCCCTTGGCATCTTTTTGGAAATTACCTTTTGGTTGGTATGGGCCCAATATTAAAATTTGTTCCCTTAAATCTGCATCTATGGGCGTACCTACGTAACGCGCAAAATCATTTCTTATCCATTTTGTTTCTTCGTTTTCATTTTTCGTCTCCTTTTCTCTATATAGAGTATCCTTATTAGTTGAAGTGTCTGAAACTGTGTTTTTTTCTTGTGGATTAATTTTCACTTCCAGGATTTGTTCATCAAGTTCCCTGGCATTACTACAACTAGCACTTGCACAAGATGAACTTGTGGATATTAAAAAGTTATCCAATTTTGCATATCTGCTATTAATATTATACTCCTTTTCCTTTCGAATTTTTCGTTTTTGAGAACCGCTCAAAGTTCTTTTTAACTCCACTCATTTTAGGGCCGCGTTTCTTGCCTTATTAACAAAATAACAATATAACAACCAGAATAATTCCGTTTACAAAAAACAGTTCTAATATTACAAGAGAGAAATGAGATCAAAATGTTTTAACAGCGAAGGAACACTCCCTATATTGAAGTGCATTGAATATAAAAATATATATGTTTAAAAACAATTTTGTAAAACATTTCTCATTAGGCTTTATTTGATTGAATATTCATAAATCTACGCGGAAATTTCTGTGGGCATACAGGTTTCTAAATCATAAATCTAGACCATATAATCATTTAAAATGCTCTCTATGCGTTTTCAAGTATCGCAATACTATTTTTCATGAAAAAAGCATAACAGATGTATGCTATTTACGAGTTCGCTAAATGAAAATGAAATACATGTGGGGGGAGCTAAAGACGCCAATAAGTTACTTTGCTACTTCAGTTAGAAGTATAACATGTCTTTTTTTCTCCCTACCGCTAACATGAAGTATACTAAAAAAACATTGATGAATAGTTTTCTTTCTAGCATTTTATTCAATTTTCCGTCTGACTTTTTATGTGTTAGTAATTTAGGTTTGAAAAGAAACCCACTAAAGAAAAGTGGCTCTTTCATCGCGGGGATTACAGCAAATTAAATTTTTTTTATTTGGTTATTGGATCTAAGATATCTAATAAGCGATCCAAGTTTTGATTTTAAATGATATTAGATCGCCAATTTGAAAATCGCTTAAAAATTGGATTAAAAAATTTTAAGCTAATTTTGTGAAATTCTACGTTAATGGCGTCAGTCTAGCTTTGGGCGCCCTAGAAGTCTTGCCCCCCGCAGTGCGGGGGTGTACGTTACGCCACTGATTACAACATGCTGACACTTAGATTTTTATATCAAGCGTGGTTACTGCAGAGAATCCTTACACTTTATTTACTGTGAACGATTATATTTGAGCACATTTTTTAAATAAAATGAGCCCAAAATAATTCAATATTTCATTCGCAATCCAAAATGGTATCGGATGACTGGGTAAATCTATGTTGACGTAATAAAACCGTCAGCTTCGTAACTTGGAGCGATATTTGAAGACAAGGTATAGGTATCTCGATACAATAAAAACGTCAGCTTTCTAAGCGAAGACGGTATCCGAAGACAAAATAAAGCCATGCGGCAGCTTACTAAACGAGAATATTATTTGAAGATGGGGTTAAGCTTTGTATACACAATAAAAACGTCAGATTTCTTAAATGAAGACCTCCGAAGACAAGGAAAAGCTATTCGTCAGCATCCTAAGCGAGAATGGTGTGCAAAAACAGGGTAAAAGTATATAGATATAATAAAAAACGTGAGTTTTTCCTGATCGGGGACGGTTTTCTAAGGCAGGATAAAGCTGTGTTAATACATTAAAGATGTAAAAATCCCAAGTTGGAACGGTGTCCGAAGACAGAAGAAAAAAAGCTTTAATGATATAATCGGTATGCAATCATATAGTATTAGTGAGTTAGTATTTGGATTTTAGTTTTTTCTAGACACAATTTGTGATGCATCAGTAATGGTATCTTCTACGGTTTCAGCAACACACTTGTAATTAAAACACGTTGAATTATTAAAGGCTGTAAGATGTTAATATTCCTCATCTAATTAAATAGATTTTTTTTGTATACCTAATAATGATTCTTTAGCTATTCTCTAGAACAACAAGTTTTTAGCTCAAAATGTTTTTTTTTTTTTTTCTTTTAGTAGAACATGGCAATATATGGATTTTAATACCTCGTAATATATGAATATTTTCATTAAGAAACATTTAAAAAAATGCATTACTTAATAACATATATGGATATAAAAAAAAGTGCAAACATAGCCAATTAATTATTTAATGAAATCACTGGATAGTTTCTCCGAAAAAAATTCTAGAGGTTTATAATATTAAGAAAAATTTTCTTTTTTTTCTGATATGTAAAATTATTTTCAAAGTATTAGGCACTATTTACAGGTCGTTAGCGTCTAAATTGCATCAAATTTTCGTGAATTTGTAGGGTAACATTACACATACAGTTATCTTGATTTTTATCGTTTGGTATTGTTTGCTATTATGCTTGTGTACATATGATCGTTATTTTTTATTTCGGAATAACTCTTATAATTTCAAGCAATTCTATATTTTTTTAGAAATTTAACCATTTCTATAATGGACTCTATTGTTATAATTTCAAGTTCTACTTTCATGATTTCTTTCTGTTGCATAATGAATACATTTGCCTCCGAAAGTCTGCGTACAGACGATCATTTTTCATATTCATGTAAAGATCGCTAATTAAATGTAGTTTTTCTGAATCAATACTAATTTTTATTGATACCTCTAACGCCGTGGATTCAAACAGTATAAGGAACAATCTCCTGATTATTACATAAAATAATACAAATATTTATAACTTGACAACGATACAAATCGTGTGCGTTAAAAGTCTACGTACACAGGGAAAAAAACCTTTACAATAACAGATTGTGACAGAAAATTAATACTTTTGAAGCTATTCCATTATTTTTATAACTCTCTTAACATATCTGGAAAGGATTCAACTAGCTTTGTTCTCACACCTGTGGTTATTTTGTTCCATTCTTCTACTATGGCAGATTTGAGCATTTCCGTTGATGTTATTAAGTTCTCTCTGATTATTCAATCGAGTAAATCCCACAAATGCTATATTGTGCTTAGGTATGGGGACTGGGATGGCTTACGTAATTGGTTTGGGACATGATAGAACAGCCGTGGCATCACAATGTAACCCATTTGCTTGGTACCTTTGTGCTGCTGAAAGTAAAAATCTTAACTCGCCGCAAATTTCCTGGCACTTGCCCTTATATTTTAGTTCAATAAGTTCAAGAAATCAATTTTACACATTGTTGATTCAAGAAATTACCAACCCAAAGACTCCCTATTCACCCCCAAACATTATGCCTCCTACATGTTTGATAGTCGAAAAAATATTCTCTTAAGATCTATGCAGGTACATTTTTGTCCTTTTTGATGCCAAAATACGAAAACTACTTTCAATTGAAAATATTACATTTTTTAAATAATTATGCGTCCTATTTAGATATTCATTCTCTTAGCTCTGTTCACTCGAGAGATGTATGGCTTCTCTTGTAAGCCATTCGGCCATGATAGTCATCCTTTTTCAGTTCTCTTCGAATTGTGCGGTTAAAGTCACACTTTTTTCAATATCTCAGCAACAGTTTTAGCTATTAGCGAAGCTTATAATCTCGGATTTACTTTTATAGAGTGTATTACAAAGCAACATTCTCGAGTTGACACTGCCGACGGGCAGCCGGAGCTTGGCTTGGACGTTAAAATTTAATTTTATTTGTAGTTTATGAATACTTTTTGAATCAATGAATGTCTCCTGTTAAAAGTTCCGGCATTGCTTTAAAAATTTTCCCCTTTTCTGAAAATCTATGATGATTTTTCTTTCAATAATATATCGATCTCTTTTCTGTTACCTGAGAATCACACTAGCTTTTTCAACTCTCAAATCATGAATAAATCGTAGAAGAACCTTATAATTACTTAAAAATACGATTTCGTGCAATTATTTTACAATAAAATGTCTTTAAAAATTTTATTTTGTAACTGTACCACAGACTTTTGGCGGAGTTGGTTGGTGATTATTTAGTGGTCATTCTTGTTTTTTCTTGTTAAGGTTAATTTTGTTATAGTTGTTTAAATAAGGAAATTTTGAAGAATCCCTGAGAGGTATGGCGATTTCCTCAAGCAAGGGTTTTTAATAGTAATTACAGCATAAAAACACGTAAAATGATTGCCTGTACGCAGACTTTCGGAGGCAAGTGAATTTCAGAAATTTTTGGTACCAGCAAGGCTGGCTCTAGCAATTTTGCCGCCCTGAACAAAAATGGAAAATGCCGCCCCTCTCTCCAAAGCAAAGAATTATAATTTAAAAAGAAAAAAAATCACATAGATACTCCTATAAAACTTGAATAACGAACAAAGAGCAGCATATCTATATATATATATATATATATATATATATATATATATATATATATATATATATATCTATATATATATATATATATATATATATATATATATATATATATATATATATATACTGCTCAAAATAATTAAAGGATATTGCGGTTTTAGGTGGATCTTGTGGATGGGAAATTTTTAGCTGATTGATACATGGTCGACAGACGTAGTAGGTTATATGAGAATAAATTACACATGTTTGGCAGAAAAAAATGCATTTTATTGCGGATTTGTGTACAAAAGGAAAAAAAAAAACACAATTTGTGAATATGAGAAAAAAAGAATAAGAAAAGGTGTTTTCTTCAAAGGAAATCATTTTCAGTAGGAGTTATGGTTTCCACGGACGGCCAGCAACGTTGAGCACCTTTGAAGCATGGAGTCAATGAGACTATTAATCACGAGTTGGGGTATTCTGTCTCACTCTTCCAGAAGAGCTCTTTCCAGTTCTTGGAGAGTTTGTAGGGGTGGTTGGTGGCCAGCAACTCGTCTTCTTAGAGCGACCCAAACGTGCTCTATTGGATTCATGTCTGGAGAACACGCTGGCCATTTCATTCGTACGATTCTTTCTTCGAAAAGAAAATCCTCCACCAGGTTGGCACGATGTGGGGGGGGCTGCAGTTATCGTCTATTAAAATGAAGTCATCTCCGATTGCTGCAGCGTAAGGGACTATAATAGGTCTGGGGTTCTCAGCCCTATATCGGCGAGCAGTCAGAGGTCCATCTCGAATGGTGTAGAGGTCTGTGCGCCCGTCAATGGAGTAGCCACCATACACCAACATTCCCCCACCGCCAAATCTGACACTTTCGTGCACAAACGCAGAATTATTCCTACTGCCACGGACTCTTCAAATGAAAATACGCCTATTATCCGGATGAACAGATAAAGAACATTGCTCCATTCATTTCTCCTCCAGTTCACATGCTCTGTTGCCCACTCTGCGGTTGCGACGATGCCTTGATGTTAGTCTGTTAGTCATCGATCGGCGAGCATACAGACCAACACCATCGAGCCGGTTTCGGACAGTCTAAGTTGAAACCGTGGTGCCAGTAGCCGAGCGAAGGTGTTGTTGGAGAAGAGTAGCGTTCATATTTCGGTGTCTCCGAGCCGTTAGCACTAAATAACGATCTTCATTGGGCGTTGTTGCCCGTCTACGATCTTGTCCTGGTCTTCGGCCCGCACTTCCAGTCTCCAAAAAACGGTTCCAGACCATGGAAATCACACTTTGTGACACTCCAAGGGCTTGCACTGTTTCGACTTGAGTTAGGCCCTCTTCTAACCTACTAACAACTCTCCAAGCTTCTGAATCGGTTAAATGACTTTTCTGAGACATCGTACTCATCGAAACAAAGCAGTCACTGAATGCCGATCATCCTTCTCTTCATTTCAGTTGAAAGTCAAATTTTATTCGCTGCCGCTTAAGCGACGTTTTTGACGTCGAACTCAAAATTAGCATACTCCACAGTTTGAAAATCAGAAAAATTTGCATTTGTGATTCTCTTCTTCCATTTTCGGCAAAAAAAAATTTCGCTTATATCTTTATTTTATATAAAACTTACAATATCCTTTAATTCTTTTGAACAGTATATATATATATATATATATATATATATATATATATATATATATATATATATATATATATATATATATATATATATATATATATATATATAATATATATATATATATAATATATATATATATATATATATATATATATATATATAATATATATATATAATATATATATATATATATATAATATATATAATATATATATATATATATAATATATATATATAATATATATATATATATATATATATAATATATATATATATATATAAACTTGGAGTCTTAAAAAATACAAAGTAATTGCAAATTAAGGACATAATTATCTGCTATTTTTTCAAACGAGTAAAATGTAAGTGAAGGAATTGCCCATTCCAGAAGGCCAATTTCTTCAAAAAAGAATTAACTGATGTTGGGGGTCACAAGCGTTTATTGTAACTTATAGTAACAACACTTAAAACTTTAAGAAAACATCTGTGGCTCTCCAACAAAAACTTATTACCCACTTTTGGATAGGAGACTCCAAATAACGTTTGGGTCAGAGGATTGTCCATTGTGACCCACCTCCAGGTTGGGGAGAAAGATGTGTAACAATATGAAATTTCAGTATTTAAGATATATTCCTGCCTCTATCCCTTCAAGTTTCAACATAAAAGAAAACTGACATTAAACATATAGAGTACAAACTAAGGAAATAAAATACCAAATTCACACCTAATAATGTTCATAAAATATATGAACTTTTCTGTAACAACAAAAAAATATATTCTTCGAAATCGATCTAAATGCCGTTCCGGGCAAGGGTCAGGTTTGTCCGGCCCTACAGCTACCCCTAGTATCAGGATCACTTTGTAAAAGAGTAGGAGGTTTCAGCGTTTAATTATGAAAGTATTTCCCAGTTCAACTATTTCCGGTTGTAACTTTAATTTTAATCCATGTTTGTGGCGTAAAATATGGGCTGCGGTAGCCCAGTGGTTAAGGTATCCAACCATGGCAGGCATGTCATGAGTTCGATCCCAGTACCACTAAAGACCCGCCGTGTAGGGCAGCGATGCACGTTAAATCTGCCGAGAGCTGAAACGTCCTCCCGTTGGTGTGGTGTGGTAGTTAGGAGAGGGGGTGCCAGCTCAGGTGTCGTCCACGTCACTTGACCATGGTTCAAAATTACGTGGTCCGTCGCCAAAAGCCCTCGTGTAGCTGAACAGTGCGACGTTAATATTAACTAAGTGGCGTAAAATATTAGAAATGGGTCTAGTAAAGGAATATAAAGAGAACGAAGATATTAGAAATCTGTAGAATGATTTCTGCATTAGCTTAATTGCCAGTGGAACACATAGATGATGCTTGGGACATCGTATGGGGAAACGCTTTTAGCATTGACAAACTTATCCCATTCATTGATTATTTTGTCGAGCAGTAGAGGGACAATACAAATATGCCCATTAAAGTGTGGAATTTATATGGACAGCGTCATACGACACATTCTGTTGAAGGGTGGAATTCCAAATTAAATGCAATGACTGACAGAAACCAGCCTAATGTCCACTTATAAGTTAAAATACTAGAAGAAACACAAAAAGTGTCTTTTAACTTAAAATCCAGAACATTAGGTGACCTATAGAATAAAAAGGGAGAAAAGTATGTGTAAAACTGGATGAAAGAACTGAAAACATGGCAAAAGAAGTCGAAACACCAAACAATTTAGAAAAATGTCTAAAATCTTTTTTGTAACTAAGCGAGACTAAATTCAATGGTAAATGACATTGATGTCTTTATAATAAAGGTTAGTTAGTATTTATTTGCATTTCTTTTTCTTTTATTTATTTGTATCTGTATTATATACTTCACTTCTAGTACTTATTTTTACTTACATTGATGAAACTAATTTATTTTATGGCAATTGCACCAGTTCTAATATTTATTTGACTCTAAAATACAAATACCCGAAATTTGTCCATACCCTTCATTATACTATCACTTACTATTAATATTTAAATATTTCTCTGAAAGTTTTTATTGCATTTCGCTATGGTTTTAACATGCATTCACACACACTTTAATATCTTAACAATTCAATATTAATAATTAAATTTGATTGGCAAAAATGTATTTATCCTTGTAATTCGATAATCGAGTGTAAAAACAGAAAACTTAGGTAAAAAAAAACTGTTATCCCCGTGCAAAAGGTTTGCCACTTAAAATACTGTTTTAAATTATATTTGTGATTTTTAAAAGTATTTATTTCCTTATTTATCTGCACCCTTTATCTGTTCTAAGATGGGGGGTAATGTGTCCGCTCAAACCACGAAATGTTATGTGTCCGCAAATACCACGTTCGCAACTACCACGCAACCATTTCTATATATTTTTGCCAATTGTTTTGTTAGTACTAGGCGACCTTTTTGAATAAAAACCTTTTTCTTCCATCCGGAACCTATTGAGCGTGATTTTAATCATTTCAAATCGGTCAGTAGTGGGAGAAGCGTACGAATAAAAAAAATTAGTTTGTACTTAAATGCAAAACAGTAATATTTCAAGAAAAAGTGAAAATACAAAGAAAAATAATGTTTTTAATGTTCGATTAATATCTGCTTGTTCGACTTACACCTTTTTCATTTAAATTCTGATTATCAATTAATAGATAGTCAATTAGATGATAATAAATTCTTCTAATTTCATCAGATTCGATTTCCTATTTAAAGACCTAAAATTCCTGGCTTTGAATGATAATTTACTTGAATGATTATTACAGAGTTCAGGCCCGCGATCCCAACTGAACATGTGATGACCCAAGAGATGCACGGACCAGGGAAGGAGGAGGATACTGTCGTGACCACGAATGTCCAGCGTGAGGCTAGCGAGATTGCCAGTGACAAGGCGGGGAGAAACGTACCACATAGTGGGTGCAATACCGGAGCCACGGCGAATAATGAAGACAGCCCGGGCTCCCCGTCCATTCTGGAGATCATCCTTGAGGGAGACACCACCCTCCCAGCTGATCACGACATGTCCCAGAGCCCAACGGTGCAAAGCCAGCACATGGAGATTCCGCCACCAGGAGTGAAACCACCGACGTTTGCGGAAATGGCACATAGAGGTGCAAACAAGAAGCCCTCCGTGTCAATACTCCTACACTGTGCTGTTTGTGGGTTGAAATTTTACACACAAAAGGGCCGCAGTGACCATTCCACAGAATGCAAGGAAACCGCAACGACAGTGGGTCAGATAGAAACTGAGGCAGAAAAGCTCCCCACAAAGAGCAAGTGCACCGAGACGACAGGGTCCAAAAAGAAAGCGGAGAAAACGAAAAAGGGACAGAGGTCCTGGAAGAGGAAGCCAGTGCGACCGGTTTACTGCAAGTACTGCGACCTCAACATCTTCCTACTCACAACGCTGGAAGACCACTACCTCAGGTGACATCACCGCCAGCTCTCCCCTCAAGATGAAGCCCCCGTTATGAACAGGGGCAAGGGTGGCACACACACCAACCAGGCAGTGCCAAAAGTGAAGGAGGAGAAGGCACGTGAACGTGAAAGCTCCAGCACCACACCATCCAACCCCACGAAAGCTGGAAAGCTGGCTGGCCGGCGCCTTGCCAAGAGCTTCGTGTGTGAGTTTTGCGAGAAAAAGTTTGCCACGAAACAAGCTCTTGACGCCCATGCAAGCGTCGTGCATGAAGTGGAAGACATAATAACGTTCGCCTTTGAGGACGAAGAGAGTGGTCAAGTGATGAGACCACTAGCAAGCAGGGAGGTGATCGAGGAAGCTAGAAGCGAGCTTGTGTGTACCCTATGCAGTGATGGTGTCCCATTGGGATTCCCGTCACAAGCTGCACTGGACGCGCACATTGCCCAGCAACATGGAGACCGGTTGCCTGGTAATACCCCACCCGCACAGACTAGCATACACGTGGAGACGAAGTGGTGCACCCACTGCGCCAAATACCTGGGCACGAAGGAGAAGCTTGCCCACCACATCAAAACCAAACACAACGATGTGGTGGTGAAAGAGGATGATGGGAAGATGCACACGAAAGTAGTGCGATTCCGGCTGGATGATGTGGCGGACGCATCTAACTGCTCCAACACGCCAGCCTACAACGTGCTCTGCCCAGAGGACAGCTGCCCCCGTGACGCAAACCCAATACCACCTGGGGAGTCTCACGAAGGGGCCTCGACGTCGGCCAGCCGTCCCCAAGACGCAAACCCAACTCCACCTGGGGAAATTAACGTAGGGGCCTCGACGTCGACCAGCAGCCCAGTACAGGGGCCGGCCAATCGTGAATGCTTCAACTGTGAGCAGTGCGGTAAACCGCAATACTCATGGAAGGCGCTACACTACCACTCTGTACAAGCCCACGGTGTGCGAGTCTGTAAAAAACGAAAGAGAAAAAAGAAGGGGGAGCTGAACAGTGCGTCGGACTCTGATCAGTCACAGTCCCCCCTCAAGAGAAGGAAACGCATCCCCCTGTGCAGAATGTCCAGCCCACCGAGGAGATAAACCTACAGCTTGCCACGCGGGAGGAGACTGAGGACACGGAGTTCACGGCTGGGGTCGCCCTTCTCGGTAAAACGTTGAGGTACACGTTTCCGATGCCAAAACTCCTGTCCTGCCCTATGGCTGGCTGCACAGCACCCTTCTCCACTGCAAAGTGGTACTGGTCTACGCAGTCTATCAAGCGCCATCTGCGCCTCAAACATGCAGTAAAAGATATAGCAGTGCAGTACTGGTGCGCACCATGTGGTAGTAGAATAAAGGTGCTCCCAATGAAACATCCCTGCGTGGTACGCTACATGCAGAACCAGCGGGAGGCAGAGGAAGGAGCGTGGCCTTGTGCGGACTGCGATGAATCCTTCCCGAACAAGTTGGGACTCCTCAACCATCAAAGGATGCACAGGAGGAATGCGCAGCAAGAGAAACTGCCGGCCCTAAGGAAACCAGAGGGCCCGAAGAAACGGAGAGCGAGACTGAGGTAGCAACTGGCCCCGTTGTCTACAGGAGAACCCGGGGAAATGCGACTGGCCCCTTCCCCGGCCCACCTGCCGGAAACACCAATATCCCAGAGCCAAAGCACGAGGGACAGGGACGCGGAGGACGACAGGACAGGAGGAAGGATAGACGTCCGTGTCCCGAGCGTCCTCGAATCCTTCATTGAGCCCTTAGACACACTGTTGCAAGTGGACGAAATCTCCAACGCCCGCGCTTACTTCGAAGACATCGTCGGTGACGTGACGAGGGCCGTCCACGAGCACTTCCACCTCCAACGCCCACAACGTAACCAGGGGTTGAATGGCCCTGGCCGTGCTGGCCTCGATTTAAAAAACCCACAGAAGTTGCAGCAGGCCTACAAGTGGAATAGGAGAAAGTGTGTCAGGGCAATAACACAGGACACAGCGCAGAGATGCCCGGTGGGAGTGGAGGAGACGTACGAATACTTTAAGTCCGTCTGGGAGACCTCCAGCTCACCGGAGGAATGGAGACACGGGGAGACGCCGACGAGACCACCCGTCGTTGAGTCTCTCTCACAGGCCTTTGTGGCCGAGTGCCTGAGGGCAGTCGAGAACTCTGCCCCTGGACAAGACATGATAGCGTACAGGCACTGGAGAGAGATCGACCCCGACTACGCTGTGCTCACGAGGATCTACAACGTGTGCTTAAAGATGGCAAATATTCCGGAGGTGTGGAAATCGTCAAGAACGATACTGATCCACAAAAAGGGGGAGGTTAGCAAACTAGAAAACTGGAGGCCTATCTCGCTCTCCGACACCATTTACAAGTTGTTTACGAAGTGCTTGGCGGAAAAAACTCTCCGAGTGGTGCGAGACTCATGAGGTGCTCTCACCGGCACAGAAAGGCTTCTCGCCATACGATGGCGTGCTGGAGCACAACTTTCTGCTCACACAACATCTGGAGGCGGCACGTCGTTGTAAGAAGAACAAGTTCGTGGCGTGGCTTGACATATCCAACGCCTTTGGCTCTGTCCCTCGACAGGTCATCCTCGACTCTTTGGTGGCCTGCGGAGTTGACCAGGACTTCATCACCCTGGTCTGCAGCATGTATCACGGGTCAAACACCAGCGTCCTGACAGAAGAAGGGCCGACCCCACCGATACAGCTGAAGAATGGGGTTAAACAGGGGTGTCCGCTCAGTGGTATCCTGTTTAACCTCTCCATCGGTAAGGTTCTCCATACCATACAGGAGAACCGAGAGGGCAGAGCCGTCCTTGCGTTCGCTGACGACCTTGTGCTGTTGGCGGACGGGGCGGAGGAACTCCAAGAGATGATCGACACCACTGCTCACGAGCTCGAGGCCCTCTGTCTGAGTCTCAACGCCCGGAAGTGCGCCACACTCCACCTATCAGGAGTGAGTCCCACGGGGACAAGACCCACACAGTTCAAGCTGAAGGACATCGAGATCCAAGCTCTCGATGATGGCACGCCCTATGCCTATGTAGGAAACCCCGTGGGATTCTTCGTACAGAAGCATTTTAAAACGGTGAACGAGGCCCTGTCCATTTTGGAGAAGCTGTCTGCCTCAAACCTTGCGCAATGGCAGAAATCGGATGCGTTGAAGACATTCTTCTTTCCAACTCTGTCATTCTCCATGCGCACGGGCAAGTTGGGGAAAGATGACTGGGATGAGGTAGACGTTGCTGCTAGGAGGGAGATCAAGTACATCCTCTCCCTCCCTCCAAATGCTTCCAATCACTACATCTATGGCAACCGGAAGCTCGGAGGCTGCGGCATACCATCGGCAGCGGAGGACTCCGACTTCTACCTGGTCGATTCGGCCTTCAAGTTACTAACATCTAAGGACGAGACGGTACGACTTGAGGCCTTAGGGCAATTGACCAGGACGGTTGCGTTCAGGATTAAAAGGGACCCGACGGACGGGGACCTGATAGGATTCCTGAGTGGAAGCATGGTTGACGAGTACTCGGACACAACAAACCAGTGCTCCAACCATTCTACCCTCGCAAGGAAGGCGTCGTCCAGACAGAACGTATCCTGGTCTTTCGTTGATGGCAGTCTGTCTGTCACCATCGGGGCGGACGTCCTCTCTCCAACCAAAAGGAGGAGCGTTATGAGGGCGTTCCATGACAACTTCCAGCTAGTTGCGATCCAAAACCTGCTAGCTGCCCCTTCACAGGGGAAAGTCATGGACTGTGTGGCAATGTCACCAGCCAGCACCCACTTCTTTACGGATGGAAAGTATACCAGGTTCGCTGACTGGCGATTTATTCACAAGGCGCGTCTCAACTTGGTACCCCTCAATGCCTACAGGAAGGGACCACAGCCATCGCTGCGTGCATGTAGGAAGTGTGGGGAGTGGGATGAGACCTTCTTACACGTACTCAACCATTGCAAGTCCTACTCCGCAGCATGGCAGTTGAGACACAATGCAGTCCTTGCGAGGATTAGGGCAGCCGTGGCATTCAAGGGCACGATTTTGTCGGAGAACCAAGTTGCTGGTCCGAACCGCCTACGACCGGATTTGGTGGCAAATGTCGACAACAAGATTTATATAATCGACGTCACCATTCCCTTCGAAAATAGGCGTGGAGCCTTCAGCCAGGCCCGGTAGAGGAAGATCTCCAAGTATTTGGAACTCATCCCATACTTCACCTCTCTTGGTTACCGACATGTACAGATCGTGCCCATCATCGTCGGCGCTCTGGGAGCTTGGGACCCAGAGAACAATGCTTTCCTAAGGAAAGTGGCAACAAAGAGGTACCTGGCGGTACTGCGCAAGTTATGCGTCTCCGACTGTATTCGGTGGAGTAGGGACATCTACACACAACACTTGACTGGAGCCCAACAATACTCCACCGATGCACCACTACATCCACCACCACAGTGTACGCAGGAGCGGCGACCACCAACCAGAAAGCCGCCAAATGTCGGAAATGGCACAGTGCCGTCAGAACTACCTCATGGAATGTCACCCCCTGTTACTTAGACTCAAACGGGAAACACCAACGGCAACAACAAGTCGAACCCTGGCATCACACTCCAATGTGATTGAGAGCCCCCACGCTGGCAATGAAAACACTAACACTCTGCTAGCTGGTACCTCTGTGCCTGTGGGGTCGCCTCTGGCGACAGACAATGTGGTCTCCCCAACCAACATGGTTGAGGCTGTGGATTCTTCTTCGCCTGCGAACTCATCGGTGAATGAACTTGAGGGCCAGGTCGACATGGACGATCGTGACATTGCGTCGCCTGGGACGACGGTGAACGATGGTGAACAGCCGTCCCAAACTTTGAATGCCCCCTCCGTAGTGGAGGGATAATTCCACAACGGACTTGTATAAATTCTTTTTCCTTATTTGTATTCTATTCTTTAATGTATTATAGTTGTGTATATTGATTTGTGTATTTTAAGTAGTGTTTTATTAAGGTGAAACTGTCTTTCCCACCTAATGGTGCTTTGTGAGCCTCCAATGCCAGTGTTAGTTTTTAAGATAAATAGCTGTACGTTTATCCATGATTGGATGGAACCTCGGTTCTTTAGCGACGTTAGCAAAACGGTAAACATCACTATCCGTTTGGATGACCACTTTGGTTATACCGCTGGATTTGGTGACCATTACGAACAAGAACTCTGTTCTTATCAGCTTAATGTCTGGTATGGCATCCAAAGGATGCCTCTGGTATTGAACCAATTTTTGGGGAAGAGCTGTCGACCTCGGGTTCACACAGTCGTGGCTGACGGATCGGCTGGAGATTGCACTGAATTCCAGCTTGGGCTGCTCTTATACTTAAAAATAGACTCACCACACATAAATACCCCTAAGTGATCACCTTGTTCAACCTCGAAAATTACCCTCCTCGAAAATTACACCTTGTTACCCTCAAAAATTTGTTTCGTTTTAGCCTGACCTTTTGCCAAAATTTTGGTTTGCGTAAGAATTACTTTTTTAAAGGTATTAAACAGTTTTAAGATTTCGCAGACATCTGTTAAGTATCATGCTTGAGAAATATTTCTTACGAAAACCAATGTTAAAAGAAGTAGCGATACGAGGCGTCCCGAAACTCAACGTCAAGCTGCTACAGGGTGAAAGGAGAAATCATATCATTTCTGGAAAAAATAGCGAAAAAAAATTCCGGATCACTTGATTAAGTAATGACTAGTTTATTTTTGAAAATGTGTATAACTGACACCCACCCTCACATTAAGTAATGTGACCACAAACTTGGCAATCTTACAGCCATTTTTTTACTAAATTGATATTACACATAGCGTTGCTATTAACTACAGTCAGACACAATGGTACACAAATACAAAATTGAAGGCACATACATTTTAATAATGCGAGATGGTAGAATTAACATTCACACGATTTCTCCCAGTAGGCAGCTCTAGGTAATATAGTGTTACATAGATCGGGTTTCGTGGATTTTATGCTATTAGTCGCAAAGAGCAAGACAGTTCTTCAGGAGCAATGAAAAGATAGTGTGGAAAAACCATCCTCAAAGTACAAGGCACAGCACTAAAATTAGCGCTATAAATCCCTGAAGGTTTTCACGACTATCATCATCTAAAAATTCTAGTCTAAGCAAGTGTCTAAAACAGTGATTCCCAAAGAGGTCTCTATGGACCCCAGAGGTCTAAGACGAGTTTCAAGGGTCAACAAGATATATATTTCAGCGTTTCTTTCCAGAATTAAGTTAAAGCAGTATAACATTGGAGATATCGTGAATTTTCTCAATTTGTCTGAGTTATCCGTCAGGACATTTGAATCAACGATTGGCATTTACCTGCCCTTTATTTAAATTTTGAAACAAGGTGTGAGAATGCTTTGACTATGGTGGTTTGACTATTGCATTACCATAGTTACAATTAATTCATATGGTCACATTGAAAAAAAATCATATTTTATACAATAGGAATTGATCGAAATATATATATATATATAAGCACTTACAAAGATCTTAAAATAAAGTTTGAAAACACATGCAAGTAATTTTGGCTTTAAAAAGACGTACCTGTTAAGGAATATCGTTAGAAAGTTTTTAATGGTTTTTCAAGTTAGAAGTTTCAACGCGGTACAAAGAAGAAAGGGGAGGGGGGCTAGTTATTACTAACAGAGGAGATTTAAGGTTAAAACTGAAAAGATTGATACCAAATGTCGAAAATGTGTTATTGAAACACCAAATTCATCCTTCCCATTAAAAACATTTGTTTGTTGTTCAGTTATTTTATGTATTTTTTAAATTTTAATCTAGTTAATTAACATGGGCTTCTTAAGTTCTAAACACTATACTTCAATACATTGTGATATTTAATTCTTTTAAAGTAAGTAGCTCCAAACCAGCTGTCAAAAAAGACATTTTAAGTTGATAAATTTACAAAAATTAATTATTAGGTATGCAGGGGTCTATGAGGTAAAAATGTTTGAAAGCTTATGGTCTAAAACAAGAGCATAACGTTAAAGATTATCCGCAAGCAACCTATCGTCTTCAACAGACGAAGTAATACTGACTCCGTTTCAAGGAGCGACTAAGATTTTTAGTCTGCGAAACTATCTTCCAGCGCGTTCTGGACAAATCCAGTTACGTCAGAGATCGCGATATTATGGATTTCTTCAGTAATTTCCAGAAGCATTCCTATGGTCGCAGTCACCAATGCGCCTAATTTCGATTTAAAACGCCATTTTGATGTAAGAGACGGCGTTGCTTGCGAATTTTACAATGTTTATCACAAAATAAACGCAACATAAAGCAATATTAACGTATTTAACATCCAGATTTTTAATTATTAAAATTAATTTAAGGTAAAATTAAGCATCAACTACACAAAATTCGTAACAATTCTTTAATGAATCAAATACTCGAGGTGTTTGCCTTCAACACGAATGTATCTTTTCAAAAGTGATCATTTGATGAACCGTGAGCAACAACCTGACAAAAACTTGAAACTTTTAATTCATTAAATTATTACAAAAATATTTCCCGTTTAATTTTTAAGTTTATTATTTTGTTCGAATTACGCACTAAAGATTGATCTTTTTCAAATGAAGTAAATGCTTATGTATTAATTTTTAAGGGACTATAAAATAACTTAAAATGAAGGTATATCTAGTGATAAATACAGAAACTAAATAAATAGCTCCGAATTTAAATTGCTCAAGTTTTTCCCGCGGTAAAATATCGTTATCACTACGAAAATTTCCCATGAAACGCGAATATTCTTGTTAGCACTTTTATTGAAGCTGATTTCTGCGAGGATATTTTACAATGCGCTCAGGTGTGCAAAGAAGTAAAGTTGCATCAAACTATTTAAAAAAAGAGGCCGTGGAAAACCGCATCTTTTTTAAGTTTCTCTTCTTTTTTTAAGATTTGTGTGAATTATTTATGTTCTATTTTTAATTTTTTCAAGCACTGCATTGACACAAATGCAATTTAAATGCTTTCTATAACCTTCAATTGGATCATTACAGTTCCAAAGATACGCAGACTACAAATGTGTATGAAAATATGTAGTATTTCAAATAAAGCAAAAGAGTTTACAAAATATCAAGTAAAGAATATAATTTTACTTACATTTAGATTGTTGAAAAAAATTCGATAAACCAAAGCAAATAACCATATTAAAGCACTTTCTTTGGATGAAATGCACTTTGGTAAGGTAATGTAAGGCTACTTTAATTTGAATTATAAAGCTATCTTAAAAAGATAATATATACCCAAATTTAATTAAATGGTTCTACTCTACAGTCAATGAGGACAAAGGTTTAATTTTACAATACTTCTGGGTAGACAATATTTTGTGATGCTTCTTTGTCTGCGCAGATACAGAAATGATTGTCTGATCTGCTTACTCTAAAACACAACAAATTACACTCCATAAGTAAAAGCAATCCATGTCTAGATCAAAGCCACTAAATTTTAAAGATAAGCCCCGAACTTTGTTGATAAAGTTTGGGAATAGTAAAAATCATCAATTATTATCAACGCTTTGTCGAAGATTTATGATGCGAAATCCAGGTTCATATTTGAATTTCCCTTGCGTATTCCATGCGAAATATCTTTTACCATGTATGGTTTATACTTCTTCCCTAAAGACGCATTCACACCAAGGCAGCCAGCGTTGAGCGTCTAGGCAATCAGAGACGCTGGACGCTAATTTCCTTGGTGTGAAAGCTGCTTAACTTTGTTGGAGATGAAGGAGAGAGGACACGGTAAACATATGATTACAAACGATGCACAAATTTGATTTCGTAGTGACATGTTGCTCCAGACTTTAATGATGCATCTCAATGTTTGATTCATTTTCAATGTAGGCAGTCACCTTAATTATTTTGATACATTGCATTGCTATTGTGTGTGTGTGTCTTTTACTATAGTGTCGATTTTATGCGAGTATAGTATATTTTTTCATTGTTCTTCATTTAGTTTTTTAATTGCTTTTCTTATTTCTCAGTGCAATTGGTGAGAATACTGTTATGTCAATTAATTTTCATTTGAATTCAAACTATACAGGAAATTGACCTCTTTGGATCGATTTGTTCAAGTGGAATGAAATATTATGTTTCCCATTGCGCCAGAATTGAGCGGTTTTGATTGATCTATGTTTGAAGTTAAATATTTTGTTAGTACTTTTCCCATTTTTTAATGTCTTGCAATTTTATGTTTCAAATTTAACTTTCCCTTTTTTAAGTCAATAAGTATTCAGTGTCTGTTACTTTTTTGAATGTACGCAGTCACCTTAATTATACTTAGCCACAGTAACGCATTGAAGGGGTACTGCTAGTTCAATATAAAAGTAGTATTGTTTAATATAATTATTCTGTATTTTAAAATTGAGCCTTATATTTATTTCAGAAAATTCCATTTAAAGTTAGATATTTTAGAGGTGAATTAAATTTTTATCTGTTTATTTTAAGTCAAATTTTTCCACAAATATGTTTAACAATGTCCATGTCATTTTCTTTTCATAAAGAAAGTCATTCGCGCTTTATGGAAACGACTTTAATGGTTAATTTTTATCAATAATTCAGTACCGTTTGGTGCAATTTGCTTCTATCTGATCTGGATAATAGCTCGAGCTCGTATTTTTGATAAAAGTAAATTTTTTCGTAGTATTGTCCCGCAAGTTTTACTCCATTCCTCATGAACCGTTTTCCAAAGTCCATTCAGCGTGCTTTGATGGTTTTTCCCTAAAGGTCTGTTTACACGTATACGTATTTGGGGTATTTTTCTTTCAAGCTAACCTTTGGAGGGATTATTTTCCAGTTGTCATAGCAACGGCTTCGAACAGCTTTTTGCCAATGAGCTGAAAGAATTGCTCTCAATTACAGCTAATGGGGTTCTTCGACTCCCTACGTCATATACAAGATGGCACTCTCGGCATCGTCAAACGCATCGGAGATGGCCCATAATATTCTTAACAGAATGGCGCTACATTACTGTTTACGACCGTCAACAAAAGCGCGAGTGGAATTCTTAAGTGGAAATTAAAAAGTTTCTTAAGAATTAAGGTTTTTAGGTTTAAAAAAAATATTTTCTCGCTCAGATAAGACAGTACATCATTAGCTATTGAAAGATATTATTGAAAACAATCTGCATAGAAATTATTAATGTATTTTCATTTCAATGATGCTGACTTTCAAACAGTTTTGTATAAAGTCTTTCACAGAAAAACAGTCAAGTCATGCGAACTTTCGAGAAAAAGTTTCGAATTTAAAAAGCCTTATAAGTTCTTAAGATATCCAATTGAAAAAGATGTCTATACAGTTTCAAAGGTTTCGTCTGCATGCTAAAAACATTTGTTTAAAACTATATGTGTCTCATCACCAAAAGTATTGCATTTTTGAAGGGTTGTTACTTCAAAACAATCATTCACCAATTATAAAAGGACAACGTGCTATTTATCGTTCACAGCAACATAAGTTGGTTCGTGTGTCCTTTCTGAATTTCTGTAAGAAAGTATGTATTAAAGGTGTTGAGACATACCCTTTTGGTTTCGTTTAAATTGCAGTCGAAAATATAATTTAATAGTTAAAATTTTTCCCTTGTATTTGCAGTTTTATGCAATCATTGACTGCATTTTATAATATTTTCAGCAAACTCTCTGAGCTGAAAATAATTTGGTGACACCTTATGTAATTTAGAAATGCGATATTCTGCTGGATTTCATTTTGTGCATTAATTTAAAATACAACTCGATTTCTCTCTCAGTATTACATTCGACTAAAAAAAAATTGTATAATGATAAACGACCTTCCACAAAAATTATACACCCTTTTTACGTCACTTAAAATTAAAGATTTACGTGATCTCACCTGAGATTTCCAAAAATATAAACTAACAAAATGGCTACCTCTCGAAATGATACCTTAAAACATCACTTGAGTAATCTGCCCACCGAAAACTCAGAAGTTTGTCAAGTATACAACAAGGATTTCAATCACAGAAGTAATTTGAATTCCCATTTACGTATTCATATCCAGAAAAATCCTCATGTTTGTAAAATATGTAACAAGGTATTCTCTCGTAGTGATAATTTAAAAATTCATTTACGTATTCATACCGTGGAAAACAATCATGTTCGTGAAGTATCTAACAAGGCTTTCAGTCAAAGTGGTAATTTAAAAAAAACATTTACGTATCCATACTCAGGAAAAGCCTTAGGTCTGTGAAACATGCAATAAGGCTTTCTCTGAAAAATGTAATTTAAAAGGTCACCTACGTATTCATACCAAGGAAAAGCCTTATGTTTGTGAAACATGCAATAAGGCTTTCTCTGAAAGTGGTAATTTAAAAACTCACCTACGTATTCATACCAAAGAAAAGCCTCGTGTTTGTGAAATATGCAACAAGGTTTTTCCTGAAATTGGTTCCTTAAAGAAACATTTACGTATTCATACCAGGGAAAAGCCTTATTTTTGTGAAATATGCAACAAGGGTTTCGCTCAGAATAGTGCCTTAAATGTACACCTACGTATTCATACCAAGGAAATGTGTCATGTTTGTGAAATATGCAACAAAACTTTCACTCAAAGTGGTAACTTAAAGAAACATTTACTTATATATATTCATACCAAGGAAAAGCCTTATGTTTGTGAAATATGCAACAAGGGTTTCGCACGAAGTGATATGTTGAAAAGACATTTACTTATTCATTCCTGAAGAAAACCTTATGTTCATGAAATATTTTAAAAGAATTTCTTACAAATTGTTTCGTTAAATGTACATTTACATATATTAGGTTGGGGAAAAAGAAATTCGTTATTTTTTCGTTAGATGGCTGTAGAATCGATATTTTGTGAAGTATCGATCAAACAATTTCAAATTTAAGCTCGTTGAAAAGGTGACATTTCACACTAAAAATAATTTCGATGTTTTTTGTTTGGTTCATTCAGTTGTGAGATACAAGGTGTTAAAAATGGAAGTGAACACAGAGAAAATTTGGTACATTTTACAGGGTTTTTTTATAAAGGCGAAAATGCAAGTCAGGCGGCTGAAATTGTGAAAGGTCTTTATGGTGCCGATATTGTTATAGCTAATTACGTGCAATTTTGGTTTCATCGATTCCGTTCAGGTATTTTTCATGTTAAAGAGGCACCTCGTACATTTAGGACCGTCGTCGAAAATGTCGACAAAATCACAGAAATAATCGAAGTTGACTGGCATGTTAGTAGTCGTAGCATCGCCCAGGAGCTAAAGATCGACCATAAAACAGTTTTAAACCATTTGCACAAAGTTGGTTTCAAAAAGATGCTCGATGTTTGGGTGCCACACCAATTAACATCAAAAACATGATGAATCGTATTTCCATCGGCGAAGCCTTGGCCAAACGAAATCAAATCGACCCATTTCTTAAACAGATGGTGACTGGAGATGAGAAGTGGGTTGTATACTACAATATTGTGCAAAAATGATCGTGGTCAAAGAGTGGTGAAGCTGCTCAAGCGGTGGCCAAACCAGGACTAATGGCCAAGAAAAGTTCTACTGTGTATTTGGTGGGACTGGAAAGGAATCATTTTTTATGATTTACTTCCGTATGGCCAAGCACTAAATTCAGATCTCTACTGTCAACTGGACCGTTTGAAGCTAGTGATTGACTGGAATTGGCCACCAGAATAGGTGTTGTGTTCCATCTGAAAAACGCCAGGTCACACCCGTCTGTAGTGACTCGTCAGAAACTTTGGGAGCATAATTGGGAAATTTTAATGCATCCACCGTATAGTCCGGACCTTGTACCAGGTGATTACCACATTTTTTCGCAAAACTTCCTGATTGATAAGAAATTGGGATCAAGAGAAGATTGTGAAAATCGGTTACTACAGTTTTTCGCCAATAAGAATCAAGACTTCTATGAGAGAGGCATTATGAAGCTACCTTTAAATTGGCAACAAATTATACAAGAAAACGGTGCATATTTGACCCAAAGCGGACAATCGGAAACATGTTAAATAAACTTTTGAATCTCATGCAAAAATAATGGATTTCTTTTTCCCCAACCTAATATATATCAAGGAGAAGAGATAATTTCTTTTATATATGTTGCTTGCCACTTTATCGGATTAATAAATTATGATACTATTTGCAAAAAGAAAAGTGTCAAGTGTGTGAAATATCTTCAACTTCGCTTTCTTTCAAAGTGGTAAAATTAATAGACATTTATATTATTTTTTTATTACTAATCCCTACCAAGAAAAATCTTTATGTATGTGCAATTTCCTAAAATGCTTTCTGTCACATTTGTTACTTAAAAACACATTTGCGCTCATTCATGCCTCCCAAAAATTTGACGCTTTATATTTATTTATTTTTAACATTTTATTTTTCAAAATTCAATTTTAATAATTTTCTCCTAAGAAATTTTTAAGCCTTATAATTGTTACAATTTTCCGTAAGTTTTCGTAAAAAGGATTCACTTGAAAATTAATTTTCACATTTATAAATTATAGTTGAAGGAATGTTATAACTTTCAATCATTTGACTCGACATAGGTGAAATGCTACATGAACGTGAAATAAAATAATTATTACATACTTTAGCGATTTTTTCCATGAAAGTGGCCAAATTTTAGTGTTTTTAAGTTTATTCATGTTGTATGCTTTTATAACAGGGGAGGCTAACCAAATGACTTTCCGGGCCTCTTCGAATAAACGTTGTAATTCCGCGGGCCGCATTTAAAAATATATATCATCGTATTAAGTTTAGACCTGTTACAAACATTTATTGGAGAGAAAATTTAAAGCAGTACGAATTATATTAATATTATTTTCATTATGTTTCATGTATACAAACATTGATAACGTAATAATAATAAAACAATGATGAAGTAATATTTAATTTATTTAGTTAAAGAAGATATTTGTTTCTCTTAAAACTTTTACCTTTTGATTTTTCAAGTCGATCTCTTTGCTTATCTTTGCATATCGTAGTTGATACTGCAGATTTTCGTCAGGTAAGTGTGAACGCGATTTACGTTTGATAAATTTCATTTTCGGGAGGGAAAAAAAGCGAAGCGCAGGTATAAGTTAATGCAAAAGCGCTCGTAAATTTTTGTGCCAGATCTCTCAAATTGGAATGTTTTCTTTTGTGACATAAGTGTCATAAAATTCTATTTGGGATTCTGATGTTCCAAAAAGATGCTTTAATTCATTCTTGCACTGTGAGTCAATCAGTTCCATTGGAAGATATTCTCGGGTCAAATGGACATCGCCATGAAAGAGAAATGAATATATTTCAATTAATTTCTTGTTTTTGTCTAAATTAGCGAAATGACTCTCAAAAGATCTGTAAGTTTGCATATTTCTTTTGATTTTTTGATGTCACAATGCATTTTGAATTTTTTTAATACTTTCATCAATGTAAATTGTCGAACGATATTAGTTTTCAATTGAGATTCAAAGAACAATAATTTCGTTCAGGATCGATTATTAAATTTTCTTTTCCGTGTAATGGTTTATTTAATTGATTTACTTTGATTACATTTACGAAAAAGCATAAATCCTGTAACCATTCATCATTTCTTAATATGGTTCTGGTATTTGCTTGTCATTTATAAACAAGTCAGTTTCTTTTCGTAACTCATAAAATAGCTGTAAATTTCTTCCTCGAGGATCAACCATTTAACACGACTGTGGTATACAACGTCACCATTTTCACAATTCTAAATCTTTTAGTAACTCTGTGAAGATCTCCTAGGACCTCACTTTGAGAACAAGAATAAATAGGAGTCATGTAAGAACCAGTAGCCATTTTTATAAACAACTTTCTTTATTTGGTTATCTTATCCAAATATAGAATCAGACTTATTAACAAATATATCTAACTAGTATTATGAGGTTTTAAAGGTAATATCCTTTAAATTAACTTAATTAATTAAAAAGAATTAAATAACGATCACGCAGAGATTACCACGATAAGAGATCCCAGATTTATAATTAATAATGTTCCTATTGAACATTTAACTTTTATCTCACTCCTAAAACTTTAATGAGACTTTAATTATAAATCAATAATTACCACTATGAATCTCAACTCTTCTTGAGATTAAATTATCCAACAAGAAGTCTTCAATTTAACTTCACTAGAACTTTCTGCTTCAATCTGTATCTCCTACTGCTCCAACTTTACTATTCCGTTTGACTTAAATACTTTATCTAATCTGCATAATAAGGAATCCTGTCCGCTTTTTGGAGTTGATTGGAAATAGGTAGGGAATTAAATTTCCCTAAAAAGGACGACTCAGAAGGTTAGTGATAAAGTTCCGTATAGATTTGTCACAACTCCTTAAATTGTCGATGCGAAACTAGATGTGATCGAATGTAATTCTCTGTTTTTATTACTATTGCACAACATGATTCATCGGTAATATATACTTTGCCACATAGAATGTTGTTGATTACCCAAACAGTGGATTATTATTAAATCATCCCTTTGGCTGCAGTTGTTAGTTTTGTGTTTGAATTCTGTTTTATCGGTCAGTGATTTCACAGTCTCTTTTGCTTTACCAATCATAACAGGTGCCTTATCAGGTGATATTCCAACAAGAATTTCCAAACACAAGTTATTTTTGCATAAACAATTTTCAACAGAGCATTTCTTCAGTAACTTGAAATGATTTATTTACTTCACGAACGAATACAAGTGCCCTTGTGTCTGAACGGTCTCTACTTTTGTGAAATGCTGTGAAAAAATATTTGAAATCTTGAATTCGTTCGCGTATTTTTACGATAACTTCATTTGAAATCTTATTATTATGTTGATACAATGTTTGCCGCTATAGATTTAAGTTCGAAAGTAGCTTACTTTTATCAGGCAAAATATGCTTTACTACAACAACTTCCAACCATTCTTTCACAAATTCGCGGTTCCAAAATGTTGTAATTTATTTCTTCAATCAAGTATGAAACAGAATAATAATTTGCCTTAATAATAGGTTGCTATAATGCTGAACCTAAAGAAGTTTTTATTGTGTCTTTAATGGCAATTTAAATTCGATGAGCTTCAATTGTTTCACTTCTGCATTAAGTTTCAAATAACTATTCACATTTTTTGTTTCGTAATGGATTTTTAAAGTTGTATTCCTTGAACACAGCGATGGTCTCTCGGCAAATAAACCACATTAGTTTTGTGTTTTTAATGACAAAAAAAAAAATGCTTTTCTTCTCATTCTTCGCTAAGTCTTATATTTCCGTCTATTTTTCTTCACTTCTTTGCACTCATACAAAAAGAATATAAGAAGAAAATTAAAATAGTCATACTTATATGTATCCATTAAATATGCGTATATGTATATTTTTTAATTTTTAAATCAAGTTTATCTTTATTTTAATGAAATTTATATTACCTGGGTGTTTTTGTTGAAAGTAAAATAATTATCCTGCAGTCACCACACACAAAGCGATACCGGAAAACAAATTTTCAGTTCAGAGTTCTGTTGTCAACAGCGATTGCCTGGCGCGCTGCCTTACTATGCCTATTTAAGGGCGTTCACCCATGTTACGGTTAAAAGAATCGAATTTTTTTTCTTTCATAAATTGTTTTCTTATCATGTCTTGAATATGGTGGTAAAGAGTTTTTTTTAAAATTCGAAGTCGTTATAGAGAAACAGCAGTTAGAAGAAGCAACTGTTCGGAGCGCTGAGTTGACAGTCGAAGGCTGGATCTATTGTGTACATTCGGCTTGATACCTGAGATACCCTTCTATACAAATATATGCTCCTACAAGTATAGACAAGTATGTACAAGTTTAAAAGGAAATATGAAGAGTTATTGAATATTTTGTCGAACTTGTTTTAGTCTTGGCTTAGCTTCGAAGAGCACAACAGCTACAAATTATTTATTTTCGCAATGAATGGACGAAAAGGAAGTACGACTGAAAATGTTCATCGTGGTCGTAATAAAAAGCGAAAGTTTTATGGAAACCGTTTTATCGCCCAAAATTATACGGAATTTACATCAGCTTCTGCAAGAAAACTAAAAAACAGCATGAACATGGAGGTTGTCATCGCTCCAAGTTTCGAGTATTGCATGTTGGAGATTCAGTATTTGCTGCTATTTCTGAAACTGTAATATGTAAGACTTGTAAAAGTGATTTATCTATCTTGCAGAGACACAAAACAATAAGAAATCTATAAATTCGTTGATTTGGACTTTTGTTCCAAAGCATCTACTCTCTGGCCCTAAGATCTTTGAAATTGCAACATTCTTATATGTCATTATCTTTAACGAAGATTTTGTAGGAGTATTAAAAGTAATGACGACTATGGGATGCCCCGTTGGCCGCGAAGCGCATACTTATGTACGGAAACGTGATGAAACGCGCTCTGAGCGGCGCACGAGTGATGCAATTAAACAAGAAAGTATTGATACAAGAGCTGAACAATTTGTTTTAAAAGAATACCAAGAGGAAGGAGTACTCTATGGACCAGGCATCTCCGAATGAGGATAAGTTTAGATTTTCATAGTTTTAACCAGACATGAAACTTTAAACGCTTTTTTCTCAAAAACTCTTTTTCAAACTTTCCTCCAACATATTTCAAGAACGACTGGACCGAATGACTTCAAATTTATAGGGTAGAATCAGCACACATGAACGCACCGAATGGATTACGGTCACTGCAAAATTCCCAACATTTCTGCTTTTTTATAACAAAAAAAAACACGAAATTCGAAAATTTTTCTTCGGAGGTCTGCCGAAAATCCAAGTTTTGTTATTTTTTTTACTGAATATAGTCCATTCAATCTTACAGATTAAAAACTCAGCTAGTTTTTAAAATTTCAAATAAGCCAATCAACTGTAATCGTGGAGGAAGCGAGTGTCCATTTTTTTTGAGGCAGTTGTATTCAGAGCACAAAAACTCACGTTCTATTGAATATTTGTGGCTAAAAATGTATATACATACTCTTAAAATACATATAAATAGATGATAAAAAAAACTTAGTTGTATCTTTTTACTGGTCGTAAAGAAAGAATTCCCTTTAAATGCTTGAAAAACAGGCCGTCACGTGAACCCCCTTAAGTGTGCCTAAGACTCCCTTCACACCCAACGAATCCCAGTCTGTCGCAATCAGTCCAAATCACAGCGATTCTAAATGAACCAAGTTTCGCCTTCACGCCGCCCAGGAATTCGATGCGAGTCAATCATTCTTCCCTCAGTTACTGTCGAACACGGATGCTATTTTTAATGTTTTAAGACGATTAAGGTGTATCAAGCTATTAATGCCACAATTGCATCCTTATTCATTTATTTTCAAATTGAAATGCATGAAACAAAAAATATATAAATGGTTTTATTTTTTTATGTACATATATTTTCCCTGTTACTATTAAGTGTGAAAAGAAGTCTGTGTGAAAAGAAGTAAATAATTAATACGTATTGCAATAATATTATAATACAATTACTTTTACAAATAATATATATAATGTTTTAAAAAGGCATTTCAAATTACCTGTAGTATATAACAACTATTTTTTATTATAAATTAAAAAATGGTTTTACTCTGTTTTCTAATACATTAATGAATTAAAAATTTTACTAAGCACAGCAGACTGAGAAGTGCCAATGAACCTACTCTTTTATACTGTTAAAGAGTATCAATAGTATACATATAATTAGTCATTTATTTTGTGCATCAATACTTTGAACTCTATCAATGACAAATCCTTTTTAAAATATTAAGATTTAATTTTGTTATTGTATGTATATATGAATAGATTTCGAGATATATATAAAAAAAATTCAAAACATTTCAACGAGATTTATTTGGTCATCTTGGATAAAAATGTAGTCAAAGATAAATACAATACATTAAGATTATATAATGTTAACAACCGTTTTAAACAGTAAAATGACATTTGTACATTTTTTTATTTGAGCTGCAAAAGGCTTGTTTGTTTAGTCAAAACATCCAATTAGCATTGGACCCTCCCTTTTTATGTTGAGTGATCTACTCTATAACCTTGGCCATTGGAAATTTTTTTAAAAAAGCTTATTTACCATTATATTTGGACTAATGTTCATTTATTATTTAAGCTGCATATTTTCTATTTGTAATTGTTTGAATTACCCACTTCTTTTTTAGAACTACTTGAATTGTAGAATTTGTAGTCATTTTAATCATGCAATGTTTATTGTAACAATTTAAATATTATAGTGTGTGTTTATCTGCATAAAATGTGTCCATTTGCTATTATTTGATTAAAACATAATTGTTAACTATTAACTAACTGTATTACTATTTAAGCTACATATTTTTCTATTTCCAATTGTTTGAATTATATACTGTTCATTTGTAATGGTTTGAATTACACAGTGCTTATTTTCATGTACCTATACTACTGAAGAATTTTTTAAAAATATTTTAGTTCAAATATAATGTGGCGATTGTAGAATTAATGAATGACAATTCAAACATATACATTCATATTAATTCAAATTATTCAATACTTAATTCTTTGGGTTAATTAAGATTAAAATAAAAAGCAAGAACGCTTGCATATTATATTATATTTCATATAATGCTATTATTTAGAGAAATATTTTTCTTTTATGTTTCCAGAATTTAAAATTAAAAAGGATATAAATTTTCCGTAATATTAAAGGAGTTATCCTGCTAAAATGACTCAATTAAAATTCCATTTTAATAAAAATCAGGATATATTACTAATAGAACAAGAACTGATTGAACTATTAACAGATTCTGAGTTGAAATGCAGGTATGAATTAGATAATCTTGAGTTTTGGATAAAAATTTACACAAAATATCTTCAAACTTCAGCAAAAGCTGTAAAAGGTTTTCAGTACAACATATTTGTGTGAAATGTCTTTAACATAGTCAGAAAAAAAAAACCACAGCACAGAAATAAATTGGATGATTAACATGAAAAATACACACACACATTTACAAATAACAATTAGAACCCAATTTTAATTTTTTGTCCAAAACAACATTGCTCTTTGGTTTCCAGCTTCGAACTACATTTGACGTTATTCCTGGTTCCTTCAATTTATGGAAAAGAGTTCTGCAAGAAATTTTTTTTTAAAGTAAAATTTATAAATAAATATTAATCAGTCAAAAAATTCATAATGCAATTTAACCTTAGAATAAATCAATTAATATTCTTCAGTTTAACAAATATGCATGAATTAAATAAATATGCAAATTAGTACAATTACTCGGATTACTTCACGATATCAATAAAATTTGAATAAACCAAACAAGTGAACTTTCAGTGTTTTTCGACATTTCAAGATTCTTCATGACCTTGATCCTCCATTCAGGTGAATATTTATGGGACATAATCAGGATGCTCTTCGGTGCCTTCGGTGCAATTTCTGGGCATATGGCTCGCGAAGCGAGCCTCCATCCCATATCCGGTATGTTTTTGTAGATCGGACCATAAAGTTATCATGCTAGCATGTAGCTGGATGCTGATTGGCCGAGCCAATCGTTGAGGAAATGTCCTGGGTCATGCGGAGATCTGCTTTCCAGACAGAGAGCTGTGTGAGTGCTCTCGTATTGGATCATGGCTGGTGATTTTTGTGACTCTCATTGGCTGCTCAAATCTCTCAGAAAGAAATTTAAGTCTAAAGGGGGAGGGGCTAGCCCTGATGGTGGGGATACGGAAAATAAATTAAGATGGATAAAAATATAGATATAAAAAGTAAAAATACAAAATTTTGAATATTTAATAATAATTATTTAGCAAAAGTGTGCAATCAAATGCACTAATTCAAGAAATTAAGGCGGATTATAAGAATCGAGAAGGATTCTTCTCGGTCTTTTGGTATTGTCCTGAGGATTGTAATTAGGCATATTAATCATGTTAACATTATTTGTAAGTTTAAGTGAATTAAAGAAATTTTTTGCAATTTTTTGAATGTAAGATTTAAAACTATTAATTTTAATCGCGTTCCGAATTTCGTCATTTCTCATATATCTACAAGCTCTTACGATCATTCGGATTGTAGAATTTTGCAGTGTATCAAGAATATTAATGTTAGTTTTAGCTGCGTATCCCCACACTGGGCACCCGTAGGCTAGTATTGGACGCATAACGGCTGTGAAGAGTAGCACTTTATTGTCTCTAGATAATTCAGAATTCCGGCCAATTAGGGGGTATAATTTAAACATTATTTTCCGGAATTTATTTCGCGTATGTTGTATGTGTGTTTTCCAAGTGAGATTTTTATCAAAGACGATACCAAGGTATTTAGTGCTTTGAGACCATGGAATTGTTGTGTTGTACATAGTGGGTGGTGGTGGCAGTTTGCGTCTTTTGGTGAATATTACGGCAGCGGATTTTTCAACATTAATGCTGATTTTCCACTGGTCGTAATATTTCTCGAGTAGTTTAAGGTGTTTATTAAGTGCATATGTGACAGAGCTGATTCTTCTGTATGTTGTGTGTATGGCTGTGTCATCTGCAAACATATTAATTTTGGTGAGCGAGTAATCCGGTATGTCGTTAATGTACAAATTGAAGAGCAGGGGTCCAAGGAGAGAGCCCTGGGCTACTCCGCAGCATATATTTTTTGTGTTAGAAAGCGTATCCTTGACTCGAACCTGGTAGGAGCGATCAGAGTTGTACGAGTGGAGTAGGCAAATAAGGGGTGGGGGAATGTTATACGTAATTAATTTGAAAGTTAATCCGGTAAGCCACACGCGGTCGAAGGCTTTCTGGATATCCAGAAAGACTGCGCCGGTGCTCTTTTTCCTTTGAAATCCCTCTGAGATTGCTTCCGTTAAATTGAGTAGTGGGTGGAGAGTGGAAAGTTTATTAGTAAATCCGTATTGATTAGGGTTAATTATATTGTTAATATTGATGACATTTTTGAGTCTAGTTAAAATAATTGATTCAGTAATCTTGCTTAATGTAGAGAGAAGAGAAATTGGTCTGTAACTAGCTGGATTATTTTGCTTTTACCTGGTTTAAGTATTGGAAAAATTATGGCCTCTTTCCAGATTTTAGGAAAGTAATTATGCTTTAATATCTTATTGATTAGTATTGTTAAAATCAGAATTGCTTTGAGCGTAAAGTTTTTAGTCATTCGATTACTGATGCCATCTTTACCTGGTGCTTTTTTAGCATTAGAACTTTTAATGTAGGAAATAATCTCAGAGGGATAAGCCGTTTCAGCAGTGGGGGGTGGAGGGTGCGAAATGAATGCCTTGACAGTATTATTAACAATTTCGTCTTCTTCATCAAAATCGTTATTTTGCCTCTCGTTTTCAGTAAAATTTTCGAGGATTGATTCGGCCAGGATATTAGCTTTCTGCTGGTCTGTAATAGCCGTGCCTGTAGTGCAGTGTAGTGATGGAATGTCTGAACGTTTGTTCTTGAAAAATTTTTGCACCGCCCATAGACTGTTGTCTTGTGTGCTGAGTGCTTGTAATCTGGCAGTCCAGTTTTCATTAGTATAATTTTTAAGTTCCTTTTTTACATTTTTTTGTGCTCTGTTGTACAGTGTTTTGTAATGTGGATCTAGTGTTCTGCGATATAAGTTTCTAAATTGGTTTTTCTGTTTGATCAGTTTGTGAATGTGATGTGGAGTGAAGCTTTTGCGAAGCGTTTCTATTGGTCGAGAGGCGTGGCTATGGGCGGCGCGGACCGTATCGGTGAACTCAGAAATTTTTTGATCTATGTCAGAATTAGAATTAATGGAGTTTGGGTGATAGTTGAAAAGCGAAAGTTTAGTATTTAAATAATTAGAAAATAGCGGCCAATTCGTGTGAACTGCCCTGGGGTTAGTGACATCTTTGTTAAGTTTAAGAGTAAAGTTAAGCATAACTGGGTTGTGGTCAGATGACAGCTCATGAAGAGAGTTGATGGTATAGGGGTAATAAAAATTTCTAATAATAGCTATGTCTAAAGTATTAGCTGAATTAAGTCCGAATCTCGTGGGAGTATCCGGGTAAGCAATATAAAGATTAGCCAAGTTAGTAAAGTCCAGGAGTCGTACGCCTCTGGATGAGTTAGTATTGCAGTTCCAGGCAGTATGCGGGGCATTAAAATCGCCAAATAAAACGCAGTTACTGCTGGTTTGAATAAGATTCTCAATGTCGATAGTGAAGGTATACTCGTCGGAATTCGGCGGTATATAAACACTAACAATCGATATTGGATCGTGATCAAAAGGAGTTAAAATTACGATAGTAGCTTCAATAGTTTGCATAGGAGGGGTAGGGAGAGAATAATGATTAATAGCGTTTTTAACGAGAATGAGAGTTCCACCGAAGGCCCTGTTGTTATCAGAGGATGTTGGTCTGTCATTTCTATAGCAGGTGTAATTAGCTATGTTGATGTTGTGTGAAGGTCTCAAATGTGTTTCTTGAATTAAGATTAAGTCTGGGAGTGCTGCTCAATAAAAATTTTAAGTTCGGTAAGTTTACTTAATAAGCCGTTAGCGTTCCAGGAACACAAACTGAGGCCGATAGGTGATTTACTTATCATTATTAATTTTATTGCAAGATGCCTCTATTAGGCCGTACATTTGGTTTGCATCCGCTTGTGCGGAGTTAACAGTATCGAAATTATTAGCAAGATTAGGGGTTGAGTTCATTGCATTTAAGAGTTGGATAAGACACTGAACAGTGGTACTTAGCAAAGCTTTAATATCGTTATTGTTATTACCATTTATAACATTAGAGTTTACAGTAGGGGTTGGGTTAGAATTAATTATTGGGGGTGCAGTTTCTTTTAGAATTGGAATGGGTGGTATAATATTAACGGCCTCAGTTTGGCGAGAAGTCTCAACTCTTCGTGGCGCCATCTGTTGCTTATTTTGAGAGTTATTTCGCGGAGTGTTGTTCGTTACTTGCGCGTAAGAGAAGTTTGGTCTTACAAAGCTGTTGTACAGGTTTGTGTATGTATTCCTGTTCGTTTTAGCAGCGCCCTTAGGGGGCTTGGGGAAGCAGGGGCAACCATGCCAGTTGGCCATGTGTCCATACACCTGGCAATTAATACAAAATTTAGTTTCTAAGCGTTGTTTGATGGGACAGTCCTTGGTGAGGTGTTCTTCACCGCACTTCAGACATCGTGGCTTTAGAAAACAGTTATCGGAATTGTGATGAAAGTTTTGGCAAGTGTAACACTGGGTTACACCCTTGCCATTATAGCCGTCAACAGTAATGTTGAGGTGGGCTAGCGTTTTTAAGTCGAATATTTTGAGATTTTCCATTGATCTAGGGAGAGTTACAAGGAATATTGGTAATTTTTGCTTCGTGCGACGACCTACAAGTTGTGTTACTTTATCAGGTTCAAAACCTTCTGCTTCAAGATCGGCTTTTATGGTTTCTGGGTCAGCGGTTTTAGGGAAGCCCTTAATGACTATTTTGATGGGTCTTTCATTTTTTGGGGGTAATTGTGTAAAATCGGTATCCGAGACTTTTCATAGTGTGCTTAACTGTCCTGTTTTGTTCTTCTGTGTTGGAATAGAGTTTGATATATTCGCCAGTGGTTTTTAATCGTAAGTGGGGAAAGTACTTTTTCATTGTATCGACTTGTTCACGATACGATTCGTTTATTTTCATCATAACGGGAGGTGGGAGAGCATTTGTACCTTGATATTGTTTAGGTTTTTCATTGGGTTTATTTAGAGTTGCTGTAGATGGCGCCACTTGACCTATGACTTGTTGCTTCATTATTACATTGGGGAGTAAAGAATACTGATTGTCTAAGACAAGATCTTCTGATTTTTCGAGAATAGCTTTTCTAGCAGTTTTACGGAGTGGAGGAAACTCAAAGTCATCCTCGTCTTTTCTTTTTAATTGGGAATTTCTCCTAGTAGGAGAGGGTGGTGGAGTAGAATTTGGCGTGTTTCTAGGGGAAATAAGATGAGAGCAGCCTGGGTTGGTACAGGGGGAGAGAGTCAAAATCACTCACCGCTTGTTGGAGAGTGCCTTGCACGTCCTGGAACTCATTCCATGCGAGTTGATAAAGAGCGTCAGTTTCAATATGTCCTTGGTCAGATCGTAGGAGTGAGACGGTTTTTTCCTTCTCATTGCATATTATGCGTAACCTCCTTATATAATTCTTCATCGCAGTGAGCTCTTCGCAGGGGGTGGGAGCAGTACCGGATGAGGCAGTAGAGAGCGGTGATTGGGGTGTAAAGTCCATGTCCGTTTGGAGTTCGTGAGCCATGTCCAGTCGTATCCGAGAGTAACCAAAAGATTGTAAAAACTGTACTACGTGAATAGCACTGAAAAGTGCTGTAGCCAGTTATACGTGCGTAAGAGTGGAAGTGAAACGTGCGAAATAAATTGGGGCGTAGAGAAGACGCATCCAATTTATGTGATAGAGGGAGATCAACCTCTTGTCGGGCCGACAAAATCTATATGTCAAGAGCGGCGACCAGTCAGATCGTAGAGTGAGACGGTTTTTTCCTTCTCTATAGTCCGTGTCCGATTTCAAAATCTATATGCTCTCAGGATGCTCTTAGTTCTGTACAAAGCAGTTCAATTCCTACTGTCAAGAGCGGCGACCAGTCAACCTCTATAGTCCGTGTAAAAATTATGCTCTCAGGATGCACTGTACAAACACAATTCCTATAGTAATTCACACACACACACACACACACACACACACACACACACACACACACACACACACACACACACACACACACACACACACACACACACACACACACACACACACACACACACACACACACACACACACACACACACACACACACACACACACACACACACACACACACACACACACACACACACACACACACACACACACACACACACACACACACACACACACACACACACACACACACACACACACACACACACACACACACACACACACTGCTTAGTTCATGAAATCTATATTAATAATATTTGACTATGTACAAGAGCAAAATAAATAGCTTACACAAAGACTTAGTTAAAATTATCATTTCAATTAGTAAATCATCTCAATTATAAAACGATATATTATAAATCATAAAACAACATATTGCATTTAATTTTTTAGCACAATTGATTCAATGTACACTTAAAATAAGTCCAACAAAACTAGTGTATGTAGATATATATAATTTTGATTTCTATATGTTACGTAATTACACCCACCCACTATGGAACACAAAAAACAACTGAGTTCATACAACAAATATTCGTGTATAATTATATATATATATATATATATATATATATATATACAGTAACAGGTTATTTTTTGAATTAACGTATGTCTAATAAAATAAATATAAGTGATTGTGTAAAGGATATAAATAAAATTAGTTGAAAACTATTTGATATTGTTGTGAAAACTGTCGCCAAAATTGCTGCCAAGGTTACCATAAATAAGAATCGAGCAATGATTGCAACAAAATACATGGGATTATTTCGAAAAAGCACAACAAAATTTGACCAAAATGCGGGTCAAAGAGTTTCAACTTTGTTCTTTTTCATATTGCTCATTTTAAAAGGCTAAAAAATTTGCTATAGAAATGTAAGGAAAATTAAAATTACTACCGTTTAAGCCCGTATACAATACAATGTTATTTTGCTGAAACCGGAAAACATAAAGGGTTTTAATGACATCAGCGCCCCATAGTAAGCTTTACGGTAGAACTTCAAGCCAAGTCTTCAGTTATCATTGTACTGAACTGAACTGAATATAAAATGGAGTCGCATCTCGTGAATCGAAAGCTGCGAGTGCTCTTAAATAAATTCTGAAATAGACCATAATTCAAAATGAAACTTTCTTTGAACTTCTGACATTTTAGTACTGTGCATATTTAGCTATAGGCAATTTTATGTTGGAATTGTTTCTTGTTATAGACCTATTGAAGTCCTTTAGTATAAAGATAATTTGGTTTGGATTTTAGATGATCTTGTCAAATCCTGACTGTCTTTCCTCCACAAAAATAATATCAGTCTTTTCAATCATATTACACAGTTTGATACTTACATACTATCGGAACAATACCAAAGTTCAAGATATCTCGTCAATTTGGCAATTCCAATTTCGCATGTGTAGTACACGCTGAATTGGTAACCATTTGCTTCATTTTTATAATGTCGGCAATATGGTTGTAATAGTATGTAAGTATCCTCAGTTTTATAAAAGTGACCAAATCCTTGAATAGAATTTTCTAGACTTTCTAAAATTTAATCTTTGAATCTTGGCTCTTTCTTTTACTGTTTGATTTTTTATTTTTAGATGTTTTTGAAAATATACCAATATATCTGGTCAAGATTTCTTAAAATGTATAATTATTCTGTATATTTTTTTATATATATCATTATTTTTATTATTTACTGCTATTAATATAGATTCATGTTATATTTCTTGTTGTGAAGTACCTTTCTTTTTATTAATGTATAGTTATTTTTTGTGATCCGGTACTGAGGGTAAGTATTTTTGATACTTAAGTATTTATCAATTTTGCCAAAGGGTATGATTGTATGTGCAAACAAAAATATTCAGTTTGCTTATGCATGGAAACAGTTTTCTGCTCTTGACTACAAATCATATCATTTGGTAACATTTTTTCATTTGATGAATTGTAGAGCACAGTAACACAAAAAACACAGTTATTTTTTTCCATATGTACAGTTAAGTATAGTAATTTTTCTTATGCTTATTTTTAGCTATTTTCAGAATTTATATATGTATAAATTAATATTTAAAATCATTTATGAATACAATGTTTTATCTTTTTTAAATAATTATTTTTTCATGCAGGAAACTTAATCCTAATTCTATTTTAGTGCTTTGATGAGGATTAGGGGAAGATTTCTGCCTTCGATTTTTATCTCTCACTTGCAGAAGATGAGTGAGGATTCTGTTCCTTAAAGTAGAGAAATTTTTGCAACCTTCCTTGGTAACAAATAAGTCACATAAAAGGCTGGTGACCTTTTGGACAAGTCTGTATGAACATTTACAAATTCTAGTACATACTATTTTTTATTACATCTTCCTGTAATGTCACCACAGTCAAATTTGCACCATGTGAATCTCCGCTTTCCATCAATATGTGACCCATTTTTTTTTCAAATAAAAAGCACAAGAACCTTTCTTTGTTACTGCACATTCGGTATAGGAGTTAGTGAAGCTAACTGCCGTCATGGGGCTTGGCTTCAAATCCTGGAGAAGGCATGGATGTTTGTAAATGTATATCTTTTTGACATGGGGATAATCTAAATACCTGTCGAGCTGCAAGTCATCTCATGAGGTTGATGGAAGGGGAAGAAAGGTAAGAGACGCCTGACCATTCCCAGGGTGTTCTCCCTCAAAATTGCAGGGGGATCAAGCAAAATCGTTCTGTCACCTGTATGGTTCTCAAGGCAATTGCTAATGACAGCGTTAAAAATCTAGACCCTTGCCGTGATGAATTTCTTGGGCCTTGATCTGAGGTTACTGTTGATCAGGTGGCATAAGTAACAACAGAATCTCTTTTTTTGTTTTCATTTGCTTACAAGATATCGGTGTGATTCGTGTGTTGCAAATTTGGCTGCAGTGACGTTAATTCATAAGTACCGAAATTCCTGTAGACAGTTTTATTGTAAAAGAATATGAAAAAGTATGGCTTACGTAAAGCGACTTTTATTACCAGTAGCAGAATCCTTATAAATAAAAAAACATAAGATGATTTGAAAAAATGAAACTTGTTACTTGTAAGTGTGGGAATTTTTAAACATCTATTTAAGCATTTACTTACAAAAATAACTTTTAACTTTAAAATATGTTTAAGACAAAAAATATTTTTTTTTTAGATTTTCTTCTCAAATAGGGGATAGGGATTGCTAAAAATTCTTTGAAAATAATTAACTGGATGTTTTTGTGTATGTCTTGTATAATAGAATTGTTTTGACCCGAATTATTAATAGGTTATCAAATTTTGACTTAAGTTTAACAATCAATGCATTATTACAGAACTTTCTGTTCTATGTGTATAACAAATATCTATATATTTTATTTAAATTAATTTAATCATTTAGTGGTTTGATATTTTTTGTAGAAAAGAAAGACATCTATGTTAAAAACTTTGCACAAAGTTCGTTCTTTTTAAATACATTTTCGCCATATTTTTTGTATCTGATGCAATTTTTTTTAAAAAAAATAATTAAAATTTTTTTTTCCATCATAAATGTTTCTATATTGATCTGTACGCTGCGTCAAACATCCTCGCATCTTAATTTTTTTGAAAAAAATTTATTGCATCTTAATAGCATCTCCTTTTGTTGACAACAGTAATGTAACAAGGAAGGGGCTTGGGGGGGATCACCGTAGAGCAAAACAGATTTTTAATTTTTAGCATAGAGGTTATATCTCTCTCAGGGGGCATGTGGTTACATGGAGAATAAAATTACTATCAATCGGAACCTGTGCAAAAAAGATGTTCTATGGGATGGAGATTTGGAGAAAAATATATTTTGAAAAGAAATAATTTCAAAATTTGATATTGCCACACAAAGGGGTTGAATTGAAGGGAAAAACAAACAAACTGGAAAAGACTTTATTTTGGTTAGATGATTTTTAATTCAAAATAAAAATTTTTCAATATAATTAAACCAAAGTGATAGTTATGCATAAGTGGGTATCGAATAGGAAGTAGTACAATGCACGTTAATATCCTAGCACAGCCCCCTGGTGTATTTTGGTTACAAAAGTTTTTGCCAAATAGTAACCAACAAAAGAAATTCATTTTCAAAGTGGTGTCACAAGTCGAAAAAATGTGGTTTCTAAAATGGACAACGTAGGAAACATCAAATCAAAAGTAAGAAATTAATTGTAAATTGTTTCCGAATTTTGACATCCATACCAAGATTCTATCAGTCCTTCATTCATATAAAAATTTATCATTGCTTTCTTAACTCTTTTATTTAGAAGAAAATCCACTTGTTGTGCTTTTATAAAGAAAAAAAAAATGGTTCTGTAAACGTCTTCGAGAAAAGCAGACAAAACTGGTTCTTTCCAAAATCAAAAGTGGGATAAAACATCCAATATGCATACTTTATGCTGATGAAATAACGATTTCAATTTCTCTCAAGCAAACACATGTATTCTTCCCGTATTTCAGATATCCATGATGAATATTTTCAATCTTTCATTCATACACAATGCAAGAATTTCTTTCTTATCCCTTTCATTCAAGAGAAAAATATCCATTTGCAGAGTTTCTTAAGAGAAAAACGTGGTTTTCAAAATGGCTTTAAGAAATAAACAGAAAAACTCATTGAGAAAAAACATCATCCAAATTGAATTAGTTAATAGAGCTCCCTTTTTCTCTATCAAACATTCTTTCTGCAATCGTTTCATTCAAAAAAAGAAAAAATACACTCATTTCTTCACTTTTAGCTTTCTAGAAAAATAACTTGTACAACTGTCAAAGATGACTGTTGGGAAGCATGACCAGTGGTCGAATCCCGAAAAACTAAAAAAATCCGGTCTGAATCGGGTTGCTGTATCCCAAAATTTCGCAGGGTTGCTAAATTATAAAATTTATTGTCAGTTTTTTTCTTGGCATAAGGGGGCTGTGCTAAGATTCAACCCAATGTGCATTTCATAACCCTACCTCTCTCTCCCCACACTGTTGAAACAATCTGATCTAAGCTTTTTTTCTGCCTTCAGCTATATCATGCACCGGAATTTTCACAGTCGACATTTTTAAAGAAAATTATTTAAGAAATTTTTAAATATACTTGAAATTTATTTGTAAGTATTGGGATATTCCCCCTCTCAGGTGAACATCTCTTTGATTATCAGCCTGAGTTAGAGGTATAGGATGAACGGAAGAACTAGAAGCATACAAAATCTTTATATGTCTTTATTAAGATACTTAAGGCTTTAACAAATTAGGTCATAATATATGTGAGGGAATCTACATTGGCAAAATACATAATATATATATAAAGCCGAATTAACCAGGACCACTATCAATTACTAACTCGCCTAAACTCAATTCCAATACTATCACTGATCCTGATATTAAATAGTCAATCCTACCTTGCTGTAGTCTGAAGAAGCGATCACAACAATCTTAGATGAAGGCATGTAATTACTCGAGTGCAATGGTATGCACCTTGACTCAATGGATCTCTGTCTCGTATGATTCTATTCGTCGCCACGTAACATTTTCCAAAACTTCTTCATGCTTGAACCACGGATTATGTTTACATTCCTCAATTGCAATTTCGCTTACTCTAACTTCTGTTACTTAAAAGCTTCCTAATTTGCATCTTTCTTTCACGCTTCACTTCTTGGATTTGGTTGGAAAATAGTTGCCATTAATTCTGGCCCCAAAGGACATGTTAAAGAAAAGACGTGTGAACCTGTCACAGTATGTTCACCATATAATGCATATCTTCTATTTTATGAAAAAACTTGAAATGTACGTTTGCTATTCTCTTCTATTTTAGTAATTTGTTTGAGGTATTATCCAAGACTTTTGAGAAAATAGTACACTTTTATAATTACAACTCTTGAAATTAATAAGGTGTATTCTTTCTTTAAAATAAACAGTACATGTAGAAGTCTTAATTTTTTTTCATGCTTCTCTCTTTTTTTTTTATTTTTAAAGCTCTCATTTTTGAAGCCGTAAATTTCGTTCTTATTTTTTGTGTTAAGTATGTGTTATACGCTGAATTTTACGGTAAGCATGCATAAACAGTAGATTGGATTGCAGTTTTTTGGAGAAAATATTATTATTAATTGGAACCTACTTATGCATGAAATGGTGTGGAGATTACGAGAAAAATATTTAGAAAAAAATAATTTTAAAATTTTAATATTGTCACAAAAGTGTTGAAATTTTCAAAAGAATTAATTTTGGTTAGATGATTTTAAATTAAAAAAAACTATTTTTCTGCAATATAAAAAACAAGTGGTTGCAATAGATAAGCGAGTAATGAAAAGTACAACATGCATTGTAACATTTCATAAACTCGGCTCTGTCTCATTGCACCAACAAATCAGTCTGATCCAAGCTTTTCTTCCATCTTCTACTAAAATGTGCATTATAATTTTGACGCAGTTGGCAGTTTTTTGAATTTAATACTAAAAAAGCTTAAATGTACCACATTTATTTTCTGTAACTATTTTGTATATGTACATTCATTACTGTAATTGTTAATGCCTGTTCTTTAACAAAAAATCCTGTGACTTTTTGCCATAAAATGTTCAAAAACAAATTTCATTCCCTTTGTGACAGTACTTAACACAAAAATTAATCTTTTTTTATTTTCTTCATTTCCATACCAGAGAGCATATTGCAGGGACCTCCTTCCCCCTTTTTTAAATTGCAATCAGCAAAAAGATAGGAATTGAAGTTCTTAACCTGAGTATGGATTCCTCTTTCCCTCCCAATCATCTGAAATTTCTAGACTGGCAAGTTGTCAGTTCAAATCACCCTGCTCTCCAACCACCCCTAGGTCACTAAGGGCTAATCACCCATCAGCAACTATAACCAAAGTGGTTACACAGGAATTAAGCATATGATGGTAGCGCAAGCCTAGCATTACTTGTTGATTAAGCAATAATTTTTTGGAGAGTCTAAGACATTCTGAATAAATCATGACTAGTGATTCAAACAGCATCAGTGCACTCAACTACCTGACCCGCCCCTCTACTATTGCCCTCAGCATCACCAAAAAACATTCCAAAGACACTCGAACCTACTGGATATATATGTCAATTGCAAAATGGCTGTTAAAACAACTTTCTTCTCTATATATCGCACACAAATACTATTGAAAGCAAAAACAACATTCTTCTCTATTAAAGGGGTATGTTGCAACCCATTCTCATGCAAGTTACAACCAGCAAAATATAAAGGAGTTAGATTAACGTTGCACTATATAGTTGTACAAGGGCTATTGGTGAGTGACCTTGTAATTTTGAACCATGGTCAATTAATAAGGATGAACCTTGAGCTGGCACCTTCCAACTTTCACAGCACACCAACAAGGGAATGTTTGAGTCTCTCTCAATACATTTAGCATGCATCAGTCCCCTCTGCATGGCAAGTCTTCTGTATTTAGCTCAAATTCATGGTATGCCTGCCATGAATCTTTGACCTTGACCTCTAGGCTATTGCAGCCACACAAAAGATGGGAATAAAAGTTCTTAATGATTGGCCTGAATTGGGATTCCATTTTGTCCCAGTCATCTAAGGCATGCACACAATATCAGGGCACTGGTATGTTGGTAATTCAATTAAACACTCTTGCAGTTGAAATGTTTTCTGCATAGACAGATCTTGGAAAATATTTTTCGATCCACCCTAATAATTATGAGTAATTTTGTCTGTTTTTAAAAATGTAACATCTCCCATGAAAATAGCCCATTGTTTGAGGAGGTAAATTTTTAAAGTTTTGAGCATAACTTTTTTTAGTGTTGAATAAATAAAACTATATGTTAAAAATAAGCAATTTCCCATTGCTTTAAACTCAACTTAAATAAAATTTGAAAAATGCTGATTATGTTCTCATCACCTTCATAAGCAACAAATGTTTTGTTTTATTTTATTTTGAATGGAAAAAATGAGAGAGCTAAACATTGATGCTTTAAATTTATTCTGTTGTTTTTTTTATTTATATGCTTCTGACAGTTATTCCTTATAAATTATGCTTAACTGAGTTTATATGTATAACAAGGTCGAAAATTAATATTTTTATCTAAACTTTTGAAATCAGCTTTTGAATTACCCTGCTATTAAAGTGTTCATAATATTTTATGTATTTTTCAGAAATTTATTATTTTTTTTAAAATAACAGATCTTAAAAGCTACTTTTAGTTATATTTCTTAAATTTACATTCCAATATGTTTAATTTCTCAGTATTTATGTATTATCGCAACCTATTGGTGACATATCAAACGGATCACTTGGTCGCCAATTTGTGTGTACGACACATAGAAAATCAAAGTTGACAACTTGGTATGTTATTAATAGAGTTTGTGATTGCTGTGATAATTCATAAGTACCAATTTCATTGGTATGATATATGACTGTGTTAAGTAAATTTATTGGAATTACAATGTTGGGGGTTGCCATAATATCTTTTTGTTTTTCCATCTGTATGAGTTAGAAAAAAGGTTTATTACTTTTTTTGCACAAGAATAAGAGGTAAATAAATCAATTTAATTATACTTTTATTTTTCTCCAAGAATTGAGAAATGCAAGTTCTGTGATTTGAATTACATAAGATATGAAGGTGAAACTAAAAGTTATGATTAAAAAAATTATTGTGGAAATACATTTAAAACCCTTTAAAACATACTTGAATAAAAGAGAAAAAGTTTGAGTACTAGTTAACAAAAAACATGGGATTCAAATTTAGTTGTAAGAAACATTTGCCCTTAAATAACCCTAAATCGATTTTTAGTTTCGGTTATTTAACAGAAGTAAGTTTAGTACTTGAGTGTGGCAATTCCAGATGGTGCAACAAATGTTTTAGCTGGTAAAATTAAATATCATCATGAAAATTTTGTAATATGCATCAACTATGAAATACTATGTTTGGGAACATTCCCTAATACTGTGAATTGTATTTATTTAAAAGAGGATTTTTGCCACTTTCACTTATAATGTGCAAAGAAAATTTTTACACAGGATTATGTAGATAAAATATTCAAAATTAGAATGATTAATTTTCTTAAAGCTTTGAAAGTAAATTATACTCATAATGGATGTAATCCCAAAAATAATTGAATCAACATTCACACAACTTAGATACCAAAGAAGATGCAGGAAAAAAAGAGCAGTACAATCTCTAGCAATTTTAACAGTATTTTTATCCATGAGCAGTTAAATTTCATGCAAATTTAGTAGTATTCTACCTAATAACACAGAAATTGGACAAATAGGGACAATTTAAAAATATATACAAGTGGATTATTTTTAGTATGAAAAAAAATTTTGCATAAAGATATAAAATTGTATTTTATTCTTTCAAATTTGTAATAGAATTTAATCGGTTTTTCTTTACTTTTTAATGAATATATGAAGTCAATTTGGTTTGCTTAACCATAGCAGTGACTTTTCTGAGTCAATAATTTGACAGCCCAGGTAAATGTTCTCAGAGAGAATGAGGGATTTTTTTTTCAAGATCAGTACTTTTCAGAATACAGCAACAAAAATGCAGACAGAAAATTAGTGATTGCATTACGGTGCTGTTGCAATACATCAATTCAATGGTTTGCATTTCTTAAATAATACCCATGTATGAAATTATTTGTGCTTCAATTATTTTTACTGCTATTCTCTGTATCAGTTTTACCAAAAACACACCTAAAATGCCTATTTTTACAGTATTTTTAAATGAAGTCTATCAAAAAGTATTCATGACCAGAAAGCTCAATAAGTTTAATTCCAGTGCATCTAAAACTTAGAAATTCTCTTTCTAACTCTTCAAAAGACTGGAATTACTGCGCCTACTATCGACTTTTGACTTATTGCATGTTATGCATATTGTTTCTAGTATGACATTAATATTTTAAAAGGTGAATCTTGACATTATGTCCTTTATCTTACATTAGATAAATTTTAACAGATTTAAATTCAGATAATCTACAAGGTACTAGTAACAATCATTTCCTGTTAGTGGTGCACACAGGAATTTTTCAAGGGGGTCCGGGTTCGAAAGTTCACCATTCTTGTATTATGCTCCGTTCGATTTTGTCGATTTTCGGGAACAAAACAAAGTAAAAAAACTAGTTTTTCAATAAATAATTAGCATTAATTAATAACATTAATCATTAATAGCAAGTAATTAATTAAATTTTACGTACTATATACTTAGAATTATAATAAATCGGAAAAAATTGAGGGCTTTGGGGGGGGTCTGGACCCCAGGACCCCCCCTTGTGTGCGCCACTGTTTCCTGTACATCTTTACTATAATTTGGAAAATATTTTAATAATCCTTCTATTGCAAAAAATGATTTATTTATCTCTTCAAAATCTATTTTTTCCAGTTTCACTTATGTTAGATCAAAATGTAGATTTGATCTTTCTGCAAAAAATTAAATAGTTTGGAGCTTTCAAAATTTTAATTGCTTGTACAGTTGTAAGCGAAATGTTTGTATGTTGAGTTCTTATTCTAATTTGAAGCAAGCTTTTTTTTAACCATCTATAAAGTTGAATGTGAAAAAAACTAATGAAAATTTCGATTTTCATTACTGAAATTATCATTCTATTTCCAAATTAGATTATGTTCGAATAATATACTTTATTTCTCCTGGATTTTCTAGCTTATTTATGTACATCACACTTTAAAGATGGATGAGGATTATTTCTGGGTGACTTGTACTTTTGAACCATAGTCTAGTAACAAAAACAAGCTCTCATCCATTTGTCTGAAGTTGAGGTCTTTTAGTTTCGATAGGAATACTTGCATGGCTTATCTACATGGTATTTTTTAGTTGCTACAGGACTGCAGTCCAAGGGGAACAATGCTTTTTGCGAAATATCTGCGAAGGTCATTTGTCTACCATGGCTTCTTCATTCCTTGAATGAAATTATTAATTTTATTCAGTTATGAAATATATATATATATATATGTCCTTTGGGATATCTAGATTCAGAGAAGTCTAATGTTTGCATATTTTCTTGTACAAATTATCCTTTTCATAAAAAAAAGCTTTAAATCAAACAAATTATAGGGAATATTATTCTTAATTTAAAATTTTATACAAAAAAATTTTAAAAATTTCCTTGTCAAGAATTTTTTTGTAATTTCAAAAATCTTATGATTTACTAATATATTGTTAAAAATTATGTTTATTATCAACAGTTGCTTTATTGTTACTCTTAATCTCAATAATAATTCAAACCAGTAACTCATATCAGGTTATGTACCATAACGCAGGGCATAACACAGGAGTCCTACTCCGAGAAGGTATTCATTTCTTGACACAATATTCCTTCATTTTCCTGTATATTGCTTATGTTAACCTGATTGTCTTTATAAAGTATTACATTAACATATTTTTAGTTCCTAATATTTAATTTATATTTTAGATTTTGATTGATTTAATAAAAACGTTATTTAAAAGCCTGCAAATTTCTTCAGATATCAGACAAAAAAGTTTTAGCTGATTCTTTTAAGCTGTGTTAATCAGCTGAATTTCTTTTCTTCTTAAATTATAATATATATATATATATATATATATATATATATATACATGTACTACATTATATTGAATACATTTTTTTTTCTTTTACAGAAAGATGTTAATATGAATTCATATTTGAACAGGAGTGCTACATTCATTTTCTTCACTACAGATTTTAAGTACAGATATTTGTTTTCACATCTGTGAAAAAACTTGCATGTTTAAAACTAAAAAAATGGCTTTCACTCAAGGAAACTCGAGGCATGATTTGCATGTTCAAGATAATGAAAAGCTTTATGTTTGTAAAATGTGCAACAAGGGTTTCTCTCAAACTGGTAATTTAAAAGCGCATTTATGGATTCATACAAAGGAAAAGCCTTATGTTTGTGAAATGTGCCTCAAGGGTTTCTCTCAAAATAGTCATTTAAAAGTCCATTTACGAACTCATACAAAAGAAAAGCCATATGTTTGTGAAGTGTGCAACAAAGGTTTTTCTCGAAGTGATCATTTAAAGGCACATTTAAGGACTCATACAAATGAAAAGCCTTATGTTTGTGAAATGTGCCACAAGGGTTTTTCTCAAAGTAATGACTTAAAAGTCCATTTACGGACTCATACAAAGGAAAAGCCTTATGTATGTGAAATGTGCAATAAGGGGTTTTCTCGAAATATTAATTTAAAATCCCATTTAAGGACTCATACAAAGGAAAAGCTGTATGTTTGTGAAGTATGCAACAAGAGCTTTTCACATAATTATTTAAAAATTCATTTATGTACTCATACAAAGGAGAAGCCTTATGTTTGTGAAATGTGCCACATGGGTTTTTCTCGAAGTGATATTTTAAAGAGACATATGCATATTCATACAAAGGAAAAGCCTTATGTTTGTGAAATATGCAACAAGGGTTTTTATCGAAGTAATGATTTAAAACTCCATTCATGGACTCATACAAAAGAAAAGCCTTATGTGTGTGAAATGTGCAACAAGGGTTTTTCTCAAAATAATAATTTAAAAACCCATTTGCGGACTCATACAAAGGAAAAACCGTATGTTTGTGAAATGTGCCACAAGGGCTTTTCTCGAAGTGATATTTTAAAGAGACATATACGTATTCATACAAAAGAAAAGCCTTATGTTTGTGAAATATGCAACAAGGGGTTTTCTCAAAATAATGATTTAAAAATCCATTTATGGACTCATACAAAGGAAAAGCCATTTGTTTGTGAAGTGTGCAACAAAGGTTTTTATCAAAAGGATCATTTAAAAACTCATTTTCGGAATCATACAAAGGAAAAACCTTATGCATGTAAAATATGTAACAAGAGTTTTTCTCGAAGTGGTTATTTAAAAGTGCATTTACGGACTCATACAAATGAAAAACCTTATGTTTGTGAAATGTGTCATAAAGGTTTTTCTCAAAATAATGATTTAAAAGTCCATTTACGGACTCATACAAAGGAAAAGCTGTATTTCTGTGAAGTGTGCCACAAGGGCTTTTCTCGAAGTGATGTTTTAAAGAGACATTTGCGTATACATACAAAGGAAAAGCCTTATGTTTGTGAAATATGCAACAAAGGTTTTTCTCAAAATAATGATTTAAAAATCCATTTATGGACTCATACAAAGGAAAAGCCATATGTTTGTGAAGTGTGCAACAAGGGTTTTACTCGAAATGGTCATTTAAAAATTCATTTAATGACTCATACAGGGGAAAAGCCTTATGTATGTAAAATGTGCAACAAGGGTTTTTCTCGAAATGTTTATTTAAAAGCACATTTACAAACTCATACAAATTAAAAGCCTTTTGTTTGGGAAATGTGCAACAAGAGTTTTTCTGAAACTAGAGTCCTTTAAAAGCCCATTTACGATCTCATTCGAAGGAAAAGCCTTATGGTTGTGAAATGTGCAGCAAAGGTTTTTGTTGAAAGGGTAATTTAAAAGGGCATTTATGTATTCATACCATGAAAAAAACTTTGTGTTTTAAATGTGCTTCTAGGTTTTTCTAAAACTGGTCACATGAAGCATATTTACAAATTCATTAGAAGGAAAAGTCTCATGTTTATAAATTTGCAACATCGCTTTCTCTGAAGACATTTTTGTTAGGTTCCCTTTACACCAAACAAATCTCAGTTAGTCGCAATCAATCCAAATTTCAGCGAATCTGACAGAACAAAAGTCAATCCAAATCAATTTTTTTTCTATCAATTGCTGTCAAACCTTGATGCTGTTTTGATAAATGCTGTATTGTTTTGTAGGAAGCAATGACGCAAGCAAAATAAATGTAGGTTATGGATCTACAAAACTAAAAAAATGCCAGAATTTTGTATTTTACATCAAAACCTTTGGAAAGATGAAAGTAAATTTTGCATTTTTTTCCATTCTGTTTCATTGAGTGGACTAGAAATATCAAAACAGGCTGTTTAAAACGATGCACTGAAAAGTTTATCAATTTTGTTTTATTCACGCACGTGCTAATAAGCATGAAACGTGACGGCAGTCGAGCGAGTCACGCGATCGATCTTTATATTTAACAAAAAAAAGAACAATGTTTTTAATTTTTTGATTTGTTTTGAGGAATAAAGTTGTCAAGTTTTGCACTTCGAGTCGATTATATTTTGTATTGAAATTTCTTTGAGTTTTTAAAACAGGCCACAAATTATGGAAAGTCTATAACAGCAGAAGAAATACTTTCAACTTGTTTTCGTGAATGTGATCTTTTTAGTAATATTCTTTTAATTATCTTTCTAAATACTTATTAGTTTTGTTTATATTGCCACAGCTGTATTGCTGGGAGGATATTAAGGCTGCGTTGAAACGAGCTGGAAAAGTGCTCGTGGAACAGATGCTGGTATGGCTTTTGGAAATGCCGTGTTGCAGATGCTGGTGGAGTTATTGGAATTGGAGAGACTGTTGGAGTTAGATCATGTCTCTGCGTTGGTGTCGCTCTCTCTCCTCTCGTGATTCCAGAGTCTTTTTTTTGTGTGTGTGTGAGGTGAAATACGTTCTTTCACGAAAGTGACACTTCTGTTTGGACGTATTTGGTGAATCCATTCTTCGATTGGTCCAAGTCCCCTTCGCGCGGTGTACTTTGAAACCGGCGGCTGGCGTGGGAACTGTCGGCTAGATCAAGGGAGGTCAGAGGTTGACTTCCCATAGGACATCAGTGCCGGGGTGTCCACCCTGGGATACTTTCCTACGAGAAACTACTTGACCGCTGAAACTTCACTCGTTCCCGACGGGAAATGGGTCTATTGTGGGGACCGCCGCATATTCCCCCTCCAGTGTCGTGATGATACGAAATAATCAGGGAAGTGTGAACACGACGACCACAACGAGTTTTCCGAAGATTTGGCTTGGTCTGTACATCACTCTTTTCTAAGTGAAGAGTATCGTCCACACATATTATGCGTAAACGCAGGTTTCAGCCTATCAATTCAGATCTATGTATGCTTGCCGTGAATGTTCACCTTGTAAAACTTATCACTGCGTTTGATAACAGGGTACGGGCCCGTCATAAGGCGCTTGAAGTGGTCGACAGATTAAATCTCATCTCACAAACACGTGTACACTTGTGTAGTTCGCTGTGCACACAAATAGTTTGTTTACCCCTCGAACGTGTGGGTTTGGGTTGTAGATGCTGCATGTGAGCTCGCAGTCGTTCAACGAATTGGACTGGATCGCTTGCTGCTTTAGTTGCAATGAAAAATTCACCTGGTAATCGGAGAGTTTTGCCATACACTAATTCCGCTGATGTGCAGCCCAAGTTTTCTTTAAGTGCTGCTCGAAAACCGAGAAGAATAGTAGGAAGAATTTCTGTCCATTTTTCAGTTGCATGACACATGATTGCTGCCTTTAGTGGGCGGTGAAACTCTTCGATTAGCCCGTTGCTTTGAGAGTGGTACGCAGTGGTGCGTATTCGCTGTACGCCCAGTAGTCTAGCAAGAACTTGAATTAGGGAGGATATTCGAATTGGCGTCCCTGATCGGTAGTGATTGTAGTAGGAACACCAAAACGAGCAATCCATGTTAAGTAAAAAGTGTCCGCTACTGTCGTTGCTTTAATGTCAGGAATAGGTGTAGCTTCTGCCCATCTTGTGAAGAGATCAATTGCGGTCATGCAGAACGTAGATCCTTGCGACAGTGGAAGCGGACCTATTAGATCTATATGCACATGATCAAACCTTGTAGACGTGTCACTGAATTTCTGAAGTGGTGCAACCGTATGTGTAATTAATTCATTATCTAATTGAGCTGATGCGGTTTCGTTATAATCGATTGGACCTGGCATTGTAATGTCATTAATGCGCGACAATGTATCCGCAACTACATTTTCAGTGCCTTTTATGTATTTAATGTCTGTTGTGAACTGAGAAATGAAATCAAGTTGTCGATTTTGTCTCGGAGAGCATTTGTCTAGCTTAAAAGCAAATGTTAATGGGTTATGGTCCGTAAAGATTGTAAAATTATGTCCTTCAAGCATAAACCTGAAGTGTTAGTTAGCTGCATAAACTGCCAATAGCTCCCTGTCGTAAGCACTATATTTAGTTTCGGCAGCATTAAGTTTCCTAGAATAGAAAGCTAAGGGTTCGAGTGCTGTGTTTTGATTAAGTGCTCCACCTATTGCGTAATCCGAGGCTTCTACTTGCAGTCTAAGGGATGCGTTTGGCTTAGGGTGTGTTAACATTGCTAGCTCTTGTTTCGATTTCTTGAAAGCTGCAATTGTTTGATCTGACCAAGAAATTTTACTTCTATCGTTTTTCTTAGAACCTTTTAAAAATTCACTAAGTAGAGCTTGTGTTGGATGCGGTATAAATCTACGATAGGAATTTTAACATTCCTAAAAACTGCCGCAATTCCTTAACAGTTTCCGGTTTTTTAAAATGGATAATTGTTTCTACCTTATTAGGGAGAGGTTTTGTCCCGTTTTGAGTAATGAGATGGCCTAAAAATTCTATCTCCGGGACACCAAACACGCATTTCGAAGCGTTGAGTTGAAGTCCATAACTGTTAAGTTTTTGAAGTACTTTAGTTACATGTTGCTTATGTAAACTTTCGTTTTCTGAGAAACTTAAAATGTCATCCAAATAGGTGTAACAAAAATCAAGACCTCTTAAAATTTCATGCATAAATCGTTGAAATGTTGGAGCCGCATTCTTTAAACCAAAATTTAAGTACGGAAATTCAAATAAACCAAATGGGGTGATTATCGCTGTTTTGGGTATATCATCTTCATGAAGTGGAATATGGTGATATGCCCGAGCAATGTCTAATTTTGAGAAAATTGTTTTGTTAAAAAGTAGTTGACCGAAATCTTGAATATGGGTTATCGGATATGCATCTATGATTGTGGCTGCATTAAGTGCTCTGTAATCACCCACTGGTCGTATTCCGTTAGGCTTTTTGTTTACAACATGTAAAGAAGACCAATTGCTTTTCGAAGGACGACAAATTCCCTGTTTCATCATGTATTCGAATTATTTTTTAATTTGTTCGTAAACTTCCGGGCGAAGTCTCCTAGCTTTAGCGTGGACGAGTTGGCCTTTAGTTTCAATTACATGCACTGTGTCATGTTTCATAATTTTGTTATGAATAGATGGATTGATTAAACCAGGGAATTGTTTTAGAATGTCGCTGTAAATAGAATTTTCGGAAACAGTTTTAATGTGTAATTGGTGATTTCGTTCTAAATTGCATAGGCTACTAAGATTTGTGTGCGTATCAATGAGTTTACGTTGTTTTAAGTCCACAATTAAGCCAAAGTGTGCTAAGAAATCAGCTCCTACTATAGGAATGGAAACATCAGCGATTGTGAAAAAAAAAAAAAGCCCATTTTAAATTTCACCTAAGCCCAAAAGTAAATTAATAGTTTTGATACCGAAAGTTTTTATTTTAGTATTATTTGCAGCGAAAAGTTCAAAAGAATGTTTGGGTGCTATGTTTTTATATTTAGGTGGGGGAATGCAGGAAACATCGCTACCTGTATCAACTAGAAATTTCATATTGGTACATGCATCGTACAAGTGTAACCGATTTGATGTTTTAGCCGCTACACAATTTCCAGCAATTTCATTTGGTGTAGGGGGAAATTCTAGTTTTTTGAATTAAACGCACATTTACGGGCTTTTTCACCAAACTGATTGTGATAGCGACAATAGGCCGGGTTCCGACTGTCATTGTTAAAGTTATGGCTGCGCGAGCGTTCACGGGAATTTTGTACATTTTGCCTGTTTCTTTCCCTGCTTAAGCGATTAACTTGCTTAGTAAGAGCTTCAATTTTCTGCGCTAGCGAAGAAACGATTGACAGCACATCCGTGTTCGAATTTTCGCTATGTGAGACGGAATACACAATAGGTTGTGAACTCTCGGTTATTTGGCATACCTTGTCCGCGATGTGGGGCTGCGGTAGCCCAGTGGTTAAGGTATCCAACCATGGCAGGCATGTCATGAGTTCGATCCCAGTACCACTAAAGACCCGCCGTGTAGGGCAGCGATGCACGTTAAATCTGTCGAGAGCTGAAACGTCCTCCCGTTGGTGTGGTGTGGTAGTTAGGAGAGGGGGGTGCCAGCTCAGGTGTCGTCCACGTCACTTGATCATGGTTTAAAATTACGTGGTCCGTCGCCAAAAGCCCTCGTGTAGCTGAACAGTGCGACGTTAATATTAACTCACTATTAACTTACTCACTTGTCCGCGATGTGTGCTAATTGCGAAAGGCTATCATTTGAAACCGATAAAATAGCTTGTACGTTAACCGGTAATCGTTGTATCCACAGATTTTTAAAAAATCTTCACTAATTTTGTTCAGTGAAAGTTCGCGCATTTGTCTAAGTAACTTGGTTTCTTGTCACCTAGCTGTAAATCAGACAGTAGTTTTTTTTATTTGTTGTGTTTCGGTATCCTGAAGCTCTTAAAGTAATCTGTTTTTAAGAGTTAAATATTTATCAGTTACCGACGGGTTTAAAATTGTCTGACACATGCTCTAGCGTCTCCGAATCAATATTTGCAATTAAACGAGAAAATTTCGTTTCGTCATTGGTGATTCTGGCTAAGCTAAACGCGGTCTCGCATTGTTTTAGCCAAAGAGGTATGTTTGTTTACCACACCGGTGGAATTTTAACCGCTATTCTGTTTACAAACGAAACGACTTCCCCTGACTCGGTCATTTTCTCCGCGAAAGGAAAAAAAACAGCCCTAGTAAATACACAGAACAACTACAAAAGAACGAATTTCGTTTCTTACCCTGAGGCGAAAAACGAACCAACAGGGTAGTACAGTGACACGTCAACGGAATGAATACCCGCACATAAGATCAAATCTGTTGAAAAGGAGGTTTTATAGTACGTTGTGGTTGAAGATGTGGCCGCTGGGTTAACTTGTCCGATTAATGAGGCAGCTGAGTCTTTTATGGCCAACTGCAGCGTTGCCGATGGTCACTCCAGTAGGATTGAAAGTTGTCTGTCACTGCACCGTGGGGGTTCTGTACTTGAGAGGGAAGGCTCCTTTCAAAATTTTCTCCTGGGAGGGGAACGGCTTCTTTAACAATTCCTTCTGCTTCCATCACTGCAGCTCTTTAGTGATTATATTTGAAATGGCACAATCATTCTGTGTTCACCAGCGTTTTATCCTTCGTTTTGAAGAAATGTTCTTTTATCTGCGGGTCACCAATGCCACAGCCGTATTGCTGGGAGTATAATGCTCTATTAAAGGCAGTAATATTAGCTTCTGATGAAGGCGGCGTTGAAACGAGCTGGAAAAGTGCTGGTGGAATAGATGCTGGTATGGCTATTGGAAATGTCGGGGCGCAGATACTGGTGAAGCTATTGGAATTGGAGACTGTTGGAGTTAGATCATCTCTCTGCGTTGGTGTCGCTCTCTCTCTCCTCTTGCGATTCCAGAGTATCTTTTTGAGGTGAAATACGTCCCGCCCACGAAAGTGAGACGTGATGTAAAGTCACTTCTGTTTGGACGTATTTGGTGGATCCATTTTTCGATTGGTCCAAGTCCCCTTCGCGCGGTGTACTTTGAAACCGGCGGCTGGCGTGGGAACTGTCGGCTAGATCAAGGGAGGTCAGAGGTTGACTTCCCTTAGGACATCAGTGCCGGGGTGTCCACCCTAGAATACTTTCCCACGAGAAACTACTTGACCGCTGAAACTTCACTCGTTCCCGACGGGAAATGGGTCTATGGTGGGGTGCCGCCGCATTATAAGTAGAAGTAAGAGTAAGCAAATTTAAATTAACGTATCTAAGACAATTAAGATATCAAGCTATGAGTTAGTTTCACAACTGTATTCTTATTCTTTTATTTTTAAAATAAAATACATTAAACAAAAACATTAAAATTGTTTTATTTTTTATATATATTGTTACGTGGATCCGGGTTCTAGTATTTTATGCAAAAACAATCACAAAGAAAATGAAAAGTTCTTCAAGAGCGATGCGAATTTATTATCAAAAGTCCAATCCTTTAAAAACAGGATTAAGCAGCAATATTCACAGAGTAAATCTCTGAAGGTCTTCACACCTGCAAAAGCACTCAAACACAATTGCCAGTGTTTCAAAATACATGTATGTAATAACAGCTTATTCACAAGCACAGCCGGGCTAATCGCTAATCGAAACAATGTTAACTCTTCGCTGGTTGGAATCAGACTCAACGCCGTACCGGCGAGCATCTATATAGGCGCGACAGAAACTACCAGAAATATAACCGCTCGTGACATTAGTGGAGAGATCCACTACTTCCTAGAAGATTCCAGAGGGTTCCGAAGTCGCCAAAAATGATGCCAACTTGGCTCTACCGCCAAGTTCTCATTGATTCCCCATTATAACGTAAGGGGCGGCATTGCTTGTGAATAGTACGATTTTAATATAAAATAAATATAACATAGAGTAATAAATGCATTAAACATCCAAATACAAATTATTTACACAAAATTCGTAACACTGCCTCCTCCTCAAATATTGCACGTCCCGGGCAGTACATTACATGAGTAAGGGGAATCTATTTACAGACAGAAACTATTCTTTATAATAATCAAATATAAAGTAACCAGTACTGAACAGCACATACAAAGAAAATAAATTACAATATTATAATAAAACTAAGGAGTTTGATAAGACAAATAATTTACATTATGTACAAAATATTTAATGACCATGGTCTGAACTTATGGATCTTATTCATCTTATCCAAGATAAGGGGCTAGTCTATTGCAATGTATTACCTTCGGTTTTGAGTGTGGTGATTTCTGTATCCGCACTAGAACGTTATTCAGTCTTTTTAGGACTGTGTAAGGACCTTTTCTCAGGTGGTCTGCAGCTTCGGAGGGAGTCCTTTGCGTCGTTTCGGATTCCATAGCCACACTTTGTCGCCTTCGTGGAAGTCGTGTCCGGTTGCTCTTGCGTCGTATCGGGTCTTCATCTTCTCGGAAGCCATGCCGATTATTTCCCTAGCCTGATGATGTATTTCCTCCATCCGTGCCTGCAGTTTCTCGATATTCTCCTCAGGCGCCAAAGAGCATCTGGTGGTTGGCTGAATAGAAGATCCGCAGGCAGACGAAGATCACGTCCGAAGAGCATCTGGATGGGGTGGTTTCGTGAACGGCACTCCTGTAGGCAAAGAGGAAAAAGGGCAATTTCTTGTCTCAGTCCTGTTTATTGGATACCCAGAGAGAGAGGCTGTTCAGCATGGTCCGATTGAAGCTATCTACCATGCCGTCAGACTGAGGATGCAAAGCAGTTGTCCTGGTTTTGTCGATGGTAAGTATTTCACATAGTCTCTTGCAAACTGCAGAATCGAAGTTCCTCCCTTGATCGGAGTGCAGTTGTAGAGGGTCCCCGAATCGTGAGATCCAGTGTAGAACTAAATTAGAACCTCTGCAACAGTCGAGGCCTCTTGGTCGGAAATAGGATAGGCTTCAGGCCACTTAGTGAAGTAGTCCATCACCACCAGTATGTTGTTGTTGCCTTCTGATGATCTCGGAAGTGGGCCTAGGATGTCAAAAGCTATTCGTTCGAAAGGCGCTCCCACATTATACAGCTGCAGTCTTCCTCTAGGGCGTTTTCTGGGACCTTTGCGTGAAGCACAGGGATCACATATGCGACAACACTTTTCCACGTCACTCCGCACATTGTTCCAGTAGAAGCGCTCACGAACTTTTTGTAAGGTCTTCATAACACCAAAATGACCTCCCGTTGGACTGCCATTGAGTTCCTTCAGGACTGATGAAACTCTTGCCTTTGGGAGTATTAATTGCCACCTGAATGTTTTTCCGTCGTCAGACTTCCATTTTCTATATAAAACACCATTTCTCAGATGGAGAGAGTTCTAAAGAGCCCAGTAACGCTTCGTTGTAGGATGGAAAGGGGCGATGTCTTGCCAGCTGGGCTTTTCCTCAGACGACTCTTTGAATTCTATGATTGTTTTATCTCGGGATCAGCCCGTTGATCTTTACGGACGCTCTCGTCACTCCACGAGTCGGATTCTGATGTTGATGGCGTTGTAACTTGGCAGACTACTGGATGTATCACGCCATATTTCTTTTCGACTCCAGCTGTATTTACTGCTCTCTGTACAGGGTCTTCTCGAAGGGGCTTTAATATTTCCATCTACTGATCCTTTTTGGTGACTACACACTTTCTTTAACTCGATAACATTTGCACAGGGTGAATCTTTCTGATTTACTCAAGGGCAGTTATTTCTTAGGTGTCCTGCTCCACTGCACCCCCCACACACTTGGTACTGTGTTCTTCCTTATTGTTTCGGGGGCAGTTACTTCTGAGATGCCCTGATTCACCACAATCCCAGCACGTGATACTACGTCTCCTCCGGTTCTGACGTTGAGCTATTAAAGCTTGCATTTCCTCTTTCAATTTCTTTTATACGTTGAGATTCACAGGGCTCATCTGCCGTCAATCTAGCTTCTCGGATGGAATGGTGGTCTATGCAACTGGCTTGAGTGGCGGCATCAACTTTCAGGGCATATAACAGTGCTGATTTTTTTACATTTGCCATTCTTACAGCCATCTGGATTTCTTCATCCTTTAGCCCGCCCTCGAAATATTCGAGAGAAATCATTTCTCGCACATTTGCTGAGAAATCTGAAAAGGCTAAGGTGGCAAGCCTTTGCATTTCAAAGGCATACTCCTGCAAACTTTCTTCGGGTTTCTGATGTCTTGTTTTCATCTGCAGGCGGGCATAGTCTTTGGAGAATTTTTGGCTGAACCGAAGATCCAGAGCATTATAAAGGGAGTTTAAATTCAACAGCTCTGGGTCGGTAAGAGTCTGCAAAACTTCAGCAACTTCTCCTCTAAGGGATGTTACTAGCTGACATGCTTTGATCTCTTCAGTCCATCGATTGGCTTCAGAAATTATACCAAATTGAATTTTGTACAACTCCCAGTTGGTTTTTCCGTCATAGGTGTACAGTTTCACTGGCACTGGTGAGGCAGGTACAGGTACTGGATTAGCAGGGACAAACTTGCTTTCGTTCGTCGTATTCCCGCAAGCTAGAAGCTTCTTCTACTCGTTGTGAAATAAGGCTAAAATTTCTAGCCACTCTTTCATAACTTTTCTCAACTTGCTCTATTTTCTTTTCTAGAACATTTCTCAGCTCTTGTCTTTTCTCAGCCTTCCAACAAAGCCTTCAGTTGTTCATCCATCGCTCCTGTGATAGGTATAAAACCCCACTTCTGATACCAAACTGTTACGTAGATCCGGTTTCTAGGATTTATGCAAAAACAATCACAAAGAAAATGAACAGTTCTTCAAGAGCGATGCGAATTTATTATCAAAAGTCCAATCCTTTAAAAACAGGATTAAGCAGCAATATTCACAGAGTAAATCTCTGAAGGTCTTCACACCTGCAAAAGCACTCAAACACAATTGCCAGTGTTTCAAAATACATGTATGTAATAACAGCTTATTCACAAGCACAGCCGGGCTAATCGCTAATCGAAACAATGTTAACTCTTCGCTGGTTGGAATCAGACTCAACGCCGTACCGGCGAGCATCTATATAGGCGCGACAGAAACTACCAGAAATATAACCGCTCGTGACATTAGTGGAGAGATCCACTACTTCCTAGAAGATTCCAGAGGGTTCCGAAGTCGCCAAAAATGATGCCAACTTGGCTCTACCGCCAAGTTCTCATTGATTCCCCATTATAACGTAAGGGGCGGCATTGCTTGTGAATAGTACGATTTTAATATAAAATAAATATAACATAGAGTAATAAATGCATTAAACATCCAAATACAAATTATTTACACAAAATTCGTAACACTGCCTCCTCCTCAAATATTGCACGTCCCGGGCAGTACATTACATGAGTAAGGGGAATCTATTTACAGACAGAAACTATTCTTTATAATAATCAAATATAAAGTAACCAGTACTGAACAGCACATACAAAGAAAATAAATTACAATATTATAATAAAACTAAGGAGTTTGATAAGACAAATAATTTACATTATGTACAAAATATTTAATGACCATGGTCTGAACTTATGGATCTTATTCATCTTATCCAAGATAAGGGGCTAGTCTATTGCAATGTATTACCTTCGGTTTTGAGTGTGGTGATTTCTGTATCCGCACTAGAACGTTATTCAGTCTTTTTAGGACTGTGTAAGGACCTTTTCTCAGGTGGTCTGCAGCTTCGGAGGGAGTCCTTTGCGTCGTTTCGGATTCCATAGCCACACTTTGTCGCCTTCGTGGAAGTCGTGTCCGGTTGCTCTTGCGTCGTATCGGGTCTTCATCTTCTCGGAAGCCATGCCGATTATTTCCCTAGCCTGATGATGTATTTCCTCCATCCGTGCCTGCAGTTTCTCGATATTCTCCTCAGGCGCCAAAGAGCATCTGGTGGTTGGCTGAATAGAAGATCCGCAGGCAGACGAAGATCACGTCCGAAGAGCATCTGGATGGGGTGGTTTCGTGAACGGCACTCCTGTAGGCAAAGAGGAAAAAGGGCAATTTCTTGTCTCAGTCCTGTTTATTGGATACCCAGAGAGAGAGGCTGTTCAGCATGGTCCGATTGAAGCTATCTACCATGCCGTCAGACTGAGGATGCAAAGCAGTTGTCCTGGTTTTGTCGATGGTAAGTATTTCACATAGTCTCTTGCAAACTGCAGAATCGAAGTTCCTCCCTTGATCGGAGTGCAGTTGTAGAGGGTCCCCGAATCGTGAGATCCAGTGTAGAACTAAATTAGAACCTCTGCAACAGTCGAGGCCTCTTGGTCGGAAATAGGATAGGCTTCAGGCCACTTAGTGAAGTAGTCCATCACCACCAGTATGTTGTTGTTGCCTTCTGATGATCTCGGAAGTGGGCCTAGGATGTCAAAAGCTATTCGTTCGAAAGGCGCTCCCACATTATACAGCTGCAGTCTTCCTCTAGGGCGTTTTCTGGGACCTTTGCGTGAAGCACAGGGATCACATATGCGACAACACTTTTCCACGTCACTCCGCACATTGTTCCAGTAGAAGCGCTCACGAACTTTTTGTAAGGTCTTCATAACACCAAAATGACCTCCCGTTGGACTGCCATTGAGTTCCTTCAGGACTGATGAAACTCTTGCCTTTGGGAGTATTAATTGCCACCTGAATGTTTTTCCGTCGTCAGACTTCCATTTTCTATATAAAACACCATTTCTCAGATGGAGAGAGTTCTAAAGAGCCCAGTAACGCTTCGTTGTAGGATGGAAAGGGGCGATGTCTTGCCAGCTGGGCTTTTCCTCAGACGACTCTTTGAATTCTATGATTGTTTTATCTCGGGATCAGCCCGTTGATCTTTACGGACGCTCTCGTCACTCCACGAGTCGGATTCTGATGTTGATGGCGTTGTAACTTGGCAGACTACTGGATGTATCACGCCATATTTCTTTTCGACTCCAGCTGTATTTACTGCTCTCTGTACAGGGTCTTCTCGAAGGGGCTTTAATATTTCCATCTACTGATCCTTTTTGGTGACTACACACTTTCTTTAACTCGATAACATTTGCACAGGGTGAATCTTTCTGATTTACTCAAGGGCAGTTATTTCTTAGGTGTCCTGCTCCACTGCACCCCCCCCACACACACTTGGTACTGTGTTCTTCCTTATTGTTTCGGGGCAGTTACTTCTGAGATGCCCTGATTCACCACAATCCCAGCACGTGATACTACGTCTCCTCCGGTTCTGACGTTGAGCTATTAAAGCTTGCATTTCCTCTTTCAATTTCTTTTATACGTTGAGATTCACAGGGCTCATCTGCCGTCAATCTAGCTTCTCGGATGGAATGGTGGTCTATGCAACTGGCTTGAGTGGCGGCATCAACTTTCAGGGCATATAACAGTGCTGATTTTTTTACATTTGCCATTCTTACAGCCATCTGGATTTCTTCATCCTTTAGCCCGCCCTCGAAATATTCGAGAGAAATCATTTCTCGCACATTTGCTGAGAAATCTGAAAAGGCTAAGGTGGCAAGCCTTTGCATTTCAAAGGCATACTCCTGCAAACTTTCTTCGGGTTTCTGATGTCTTGTTTTCATCTGCAGGCGGGCATAGTCTTTGGAGAATTTTTGGCTGAACCGAAGATCCAGAGCATTATAAAGGGAGTTTAAATTCAACAGCTCTGGGTCGGTAAGAGTCTGCAAAACTTCAGCAACTTCTCCTCTAAGGGATGTTACTAGCTGACATGCTTTGATCTCTTCAGTCCATCGATTGGCTTCAGAAATTATACCAAATTGAATTTTGTACAACTCCCAGTTGGTTTTTCCGTCATAGGTGTACAGTTTCACTGGCACTGGTGAGGCAGGTACAGGTACTGGATTAGCAGGGACAAACTTGCTTTCGTTCGTCGTATTCCCGCAAGCTAGAAGCTTCTTCTACTCGTTGTGAAATAAGGCTAAAATTTCTAGCCACTCTTTCATAACTTTTCTCAACTTGCTCTATTTTCTTTTCTAGAACATTTCTCAGCTCTTGTCTTTTCTCAGCCTTCCAACAAAGCCTTCAGTTGTTCATCCATCGCTCCTGTGATAGGTATAAAACCCCACTTCTGATACCAAACTGTTACGTAGATCCGGTTTCTAGGATTTATGCAAAAACAATCACAAAGAAAATGAACAGTTCTTCAAGAGCGATGCGAATTTATTATCAAAAGTCCAATCCTTTAAAAACAGGATTAAGCAGCAATATTCACAGAGTAAATCTCTGAAGGTCTTCACACCTGCAAAAGCACTCAAACACAATTGCCAGTGTTTCAAAATACATGTATGTAATAACAGCTTATTCACAAGCACAGCCGGGCTAATCGCTAATCAAAACAATGTTAACTCTTCGCTGGTTGGAATCAGACTCAACGCCGTACCGGCGAGCATCTATATAGGCGCGACAGAAACTACCAGAAATATAACCGCTCGTGACATTAGTGGAGAGATCCACTACTTCCTAGAAGATTCCAGAGGGTTCCGAAGTCGCCAAAAATGATGCCAACTTGGCTCTACCGCCAAGTTCTCATTGATTCCCCATTATAACGTAAGGGGCGGCATTGCTTGTGAATAGTACGATTTTAATATAAAATAAATATAACATAGAGTAATAAATGCATTAAACATCCAAATACAAATTATTTACACAAAATTCGTAACACTGCCTCCTCCTCAAATATTGCACGTCCCGGGCAGTACATTACATGAGTAAGGGGAATCTATTTACAGACAGAAACTATTCTTTATAATAATCAAATATAAAGTAACCAGTACTGAACAGCACATACAAAGAAAATAAATTACAATATTATAATAAAACTAAGGAGTTTGATAAGACAAATAATTTACATTATGTACAAAATATTTAATGACCATGGTCTGAACTTATGGATCTTATTCATCTTATCCAAGATAAGGGGCTAGTCTATTGCAATGTATTACCTTCGGTTTTGAGTGTGGTGATTTCTGTATCCGCACTAGAACGTTATTCAGTCTTTTTAGGACTGTGTAAGGACCTTTTCTCAGGTGGTCTGCAGCTTCGGAGGGAGTCCTTTGCGTCGTTTCGGATTCCATAGCCACACTTTGTCGCCTTCGTGGAAGTCGTGTCCGGTTGCTCTTGCGTCGTATCGGGTCTTCATCTTCTCGGAAGCCATGCCGATTATTTCCCTAGCCTGATGATGTATTTCCTCCATCCGTGCCTGCAGTTTCTCGATATTCTCCTCAGGCGCCAAAGAGCATCTGGTGGTTGGCTGAATAGAAGATCCGCAGGCAGACGAAGATCACGTCCGAAGAGCATCTGGATGGGGTGGTTTCGTGAACGGCACTCCTGTAGGCAAAGAGGAAAAAGGGCAATTTCTTGTCTCAGTCCTGTTTATTGGATACCCAGAGAGAGAGGCTGTTCAGCATGGTCCGATTGAAGCTATCTACCATGCCGTCAGACTGAGGATGCAAAGCAGTTGTCCTGGTTTTGTCGATGGTAAGTATTTCACATAGTCTCTTGCAAACTGCAGAATCGAAGTTCCTCCCTTGATCGGAGTGCAGTTGTAGAGGGTCCCCGAATCGTGAGATCCAGTGTAGAACTAAATTAGAACCTCTGCAACAGTCGAGGCCTCTTGGTCGGAAATAGGATAGGCTTCAGGCCACTTAGTGAAGTAGTCCATCACCACCAGTATGTTGTTGTTGCCTTCTGATGATCTCGGAAGTGGGCCTAGGATGTCAAAAGCTATTCGTTCGAAAGGCGCTCCCACATTATACAGCTGCAGTCTTCCTCTAGGGCGTTTTCTGGGACCTTTGCGTGAAGCACAGGGATCACATATGCGACAACACTTTTCCACGTCACTCCGCACATTGTTCCAGTAGAAGCGCTCACGAACTTTTTGTAAGGTCTTCATAACACCAAAATGACCTCCCGTTGGACTGCCATTGAGTTCCTTCAGGACTGATGAAACTCTTGCCTTTGGGAGTATTAATTGCCACCTGAATGTTTTTCCGTCGTCAGACTTCCATTTTCTATATAAAACACCATTTCTCAGATGGAGAGAGTTCTAAAGAGCCCAGTAACGCTTCGTTGTAGGATGGAAAGGGGCGATGTCTTGCCAGCTGGGCTTTTCCTCAGACGACTCTTTGAATTCTATGATTGTTTTATCTCGGGATCAGCCCGTTGATCTTTACGGACGCTCTCGTCACTCCACGAGTCGGATTCTGATGTTGATGGCGTTGTAACTTGGCAGACTACTGGATGTATCACGCCATATTTCTTTTCGACTCCAGCTGTATTTACTGCTCTCTGTACAGGGTCTTCTCGAAGGGGCTTTAATATTTCCATCTACTGATCCTTTTTGGTGACTACACACTTTCTTTAACTCGATAACATTTGCACAGGGTGAATCTTTCTGATTTACTCAAGGGCAGTTATTTCTTAGGTGTCCTGCTCCACTGCACCCCCCCCACACACACTTGGTACTGTGTTCTTCCTTATTGTTTCGGGGCAGTTACTTCTGAGATGCCCTGATTCACCACAATCCCAGCACGTGATACTACGTCTCCTCCGGTTCTGACGTTGAGCTATTAAAGCTTGCATTTCCTCTTTCAATTTCTTTTATACGTTGAGATTCACAGGGCTCATCTGCCGTCAATCTAGCTTCTCGGATGGAATGGTGGTCTATGCAACTGGCTTGAGTGGCGGCATCAACTTTCAGGGCATATAACAGTGCTGATTTTTTTACATTTGCCATTCTTACAGCCATCTGGATTTCTTCATCCTTTAGCCCGCCCTCGAAATATTCGAGAGAAATCATTTCTCGCACATTTGCTGAGAAATCTGAAAAGGCTAAGGTGGCAAGCCTTTGCATTTCAAAGGCATACTCCTGCAAACTTTCTTCGGGTTTCTGATGTCTTGTTTTCATCTGCAGGCGGGCATAGTCTTTGGAGAATTTTTGGCTGAACCGAAGATCCAGAGCATTATAAAGGGAGTTTAAATTCAACAGCTCTGGGTCGGTAAGAGTCTGCAAAACTTCAGCAACTTCTCCTCTAAGGGATGTTACTAGCTGACATGCTTTGATCTCTTCAGTCCATCGATTGGCTTCAGAAATTATACCAAATTGAATTTTGTACAACTCCCAGTTGGTTTTTCCGTCATAGGTGTACAGTTTCACTGGCACTGGTGAGGCAGGTACAGGTACTGGATTAGCAGGGACAAACTTGCTTTCGTTCGTCGTATTCCCGCAAGCTAGAAGCTTCTTCTACTCGTTGTGAAATAAGGCTAAAATTTCTAGCCACTCTTTCATAACTTTTCTCAACTTGCTCTATTTTCTTTTCTAGAACATTTCTCAGCTCTTGTCTTTTCTCAGCCTTCCAACAAAGCCTTCAGTTGTTCATCCATCGCTCCTGTGATAGGTATAAAACCCCACTTCTGATACCAAACTGTTACGTAGATCCGGTTTCTAGGATTTATGCAAAAACAATCACAAAGAAAATGAACAGTTCTTCAAGAGCGATGCGAATTTATTATCAAAAGTCCAATCCTTTAAAAACAGGATTAAGCAGCAATATTCACAGAGTAAATCTCTGAAGGTCTTCACACCTGCAAAAGCACTCAAACACAATTGCCAGTGTTTCAAAATACATGTATGTAATAACAGCTTATTCACAAGCACAGCCGGGCTAATCGCTAATCAAAACAATGTTAACTCTTCGCTGGTTGGAATCAGACTCAACGCCGTACCGGCGAGCATCTATATAGGCGCGACAGAAACTACCAGAAATATAACCGCTCGTGACATTAGTGGAGAGATCCACTACTTCCTAGAAGATTCCAGAGGGTTCCGAAGTCGCCAAAAATGATGCCAACTTGGCTCTACCGCCAAGTTCTCATTGATTCCCCATTATAACGTAAGGGGCGGCATTGCTTGTGAATATTACGATTTTAATATAAAATAAATATAACATAGAGTAATAAATGCATTAAACATCCAAATACAAATTATTTACACAAAATTCGTAACAATATTTTCTATGTTAGCATGAATTATATTCTGAAAAAAAGTAAAAGATTATAAATATGTGCTGTAATTATATATGGAAGTGCAATTACTTTTCCAAATAGTGTATCTAATGTTTTAAAAAAGCATTTCAAATGAATTGTAGCATATAACAACATTTTTTTTAATAAACTTAAAAATGGTGTTACTCGGTTTTTTAATGCATTAATCAATTAAAAATTATAAATCTGGCAGATTTGCAGATTCTTTTTTATTTAACGACAAAATTTGGGATCTACGTAGTAATAAAACTGTATGTTTTTTAAAAAATTAAATTATCTACAGTATTAGTGTTCAGTTGTATTTTAGCATTAATAAGAATCCCTTCTTCCCCCCACGCAAACATTTTGCATTAAAATATTAGATAACGAAAAAGTTTTTAAATCCCTAAATTGAATAAAATAATATATGCAAAATCTGTTTCTTGAATAGAAACTTTATATATGACATAGTCATAAAATAAAAAAACAGAGCAAAAATCAGCACACTATTTGTTTGAATTCACTGTTTCTTTACGATATAGCAACTTCCATCGCGTCCAACTGTTGATGCATGATTGAAGAAAATCTGACCTGCTGAATCCAGTGGAAATGAGAATGACAGATTTAACCGGTTTCGGCTGGTGTGAAATTAAATTTTAGAAATCAACACTTTTCTCTCTGGGATTTAATGTCGGCGTTGAGTGTGTATTAAAAGAAGTTTCCCGAAACTGAAAAACATTTAAGTTTCGCACAAAAATTTTTTTCGTTAGAGTGTAGTATAGGGGGAAGGGGGCACTTGGCGCAGTCTTTTTTTTTTTGTCGACTGAAAGCGGTCGCCGAGTTATTTTTTTCAGAATTATTTATTTTAGAGAGAGAATGAATTCGATACTATGACATTTAGATAAAAATCGCCAAATCCAAAGTGCCCCCATACTATACTTAGACCAATTTTTTTGAAGGGAATGGCACGGTGGTGAAAAATTTTCGTTACGGTTACTCGATGAACGTAAGGTAGAAAAGTGTGTAGTTCCGAATTTCCCACGCTTTTTAATACAGTGTTTGAAATAATGATAATAATAAATTTGTTAATTATATATAAGCTATCGACTCCTGTACACTTATGGCACGCCGCGCTAAAATTTATTAACTATGAAACTTGTGGATTTAAAACATAATTAGAAGTTTAGTGCTTTTAATCCGTAATGGGACGAAAAGCAAAATAGGAGCTGGTGAACGGAAGTTCACAGACATAGAAAAGCAAGTTGCTGCATTAGTAGCGTTTGTGTACACTTTTGCTGAAGGCGATAAAAAATATTGTCGTTTACATAAATTAAGTCAGTTTGTAAGATTTAATATAAAATATGAATGAGTGAAAATTACCACTTGCAATGAGCATATTGAGAACTCAAGGTAAGACTTAAATCTCTAAATTTAAAATATAATAAAAGTAGCAATGGAATATGCTCAAATGTTATCAAATCATGCCCTAGACTACCAGAATTATATCGTTTCCACAGTCTAATGGTGATATTGAAACATGGTTTGTTTTTAAAAAGCAACCCAAAGAAATATTGGAAAATTGGGGTTTAAATGACATTCAAAAATGGCAGTACTTACATTCGTGTTTAACGGAAATTTCAAATAATAATGATAATGTTCAGACTGTGGATGAAACATGTGATTCGTTTCTGGCTTTAGAGGAGAGGTTTGAGAACAAAATATTAATTACAGGTGGAGATAGAGGTCGTGTCGCCATCTATCGTCCCTTCGGGGAAGTTTCACTGAGCTTAAATCGCACTGTCACCTGTATGGTGCTCAAGGCCAACGACAGGCGTACCTCTTGCCCATGCCACGATGAATTTCGTGGGCCTCGTTCTGACTACGTCAGACAGGTGGCATTAGCCACAACAACAACAACAACAATTACACTGCTAGCCACACAAAATGCAATACCAAGAAGGACCAGAGATATCACAGCGAAATTTATTTGGCAGATAACATGTACAAAACGTACGAAAAAACAATTGCTGTACTTTAAATTGCCTACTATGCTGTTACTGGGCATATGGGCCGTTTGTGTCCCTCCATCCCGTATCTGAAGATAGATGTTGAGCGATTGTGAAAGTTCTCATGCTGGGAGAAGGATGCTTTTGATTGGCTGGGTCAATCGTTCGGAAAAGTTCCACTTTTCTTAATCTGTTATGGTACATGGGAGAGATCTGAGCGGTCGCTCTCTGATTGAATCATGGCGTGTGAGGAAACTGACTCTCATTGGCTGCTCAAATCTTTAGTTAAGAAATTTAAGATGACGGGGGGTGGGGCATGTCCAGTAGAGAGAAATATGAGAAATTAAGGTTAAAAATAGCAAAATGAATGTGCAATAATAAAACTTGCACTAAGAATTTTTTTTAATTAAGGTAGATTATACATGAATCGAGGAGAATCTTTCTCGGCCTTTTAGCAGAAATATTAGGGTTATAATTATGAAGATTTTAACATATTAACATTGTTGGCGCCAGTTGGCGAGAATTCTTTGTACAGATTGCTCCGAACACACACCAACTGTTTTAACCTTTTTATAATCAAATCGGAAAAGTGTAGCTATCCCATATGGTAGGGATCCGTTTTGCTTATTAAAAATTGTTAAATTTACAGTCCTTTTAATTATTTTAGTCAACATTTGGTTCGCTCGCGGAGTTGTAGAACCTTTGAATTTAGTATCGTTAGAATAATAATAGCAGTATGTCTAAAGAAACATTAGTAGTTTTGAATAGAAAACGTGGAGCTATAAAAGCTCAGCTAACAAGAATTAAGGACTTTATGAACAATCGAGATGAAAAGGATAAAACACATTTAGAATCCAAACTGGATACCTTGAAGATCTTGCGAATTAAGCTGAGTGATATTCGGAATGAATATTATGAAGTTCTGTGGAAAATGATAATGATTTAGAACCCCTTGAATTCGAAATCCTGGATTTAGAAGATGATTGCGAAGATATCCAGGTAAGAATTAAAATATTATTTCAAGCATTGATTTGAAGAATAATGCTGTTACATCTTGTGAAAATAGTTTTAAGAACATTAACTTACCAGATATTCAATTGGAGCCAAAGGAGTTCAGGTAGTGAAACTCTGCCAAAAATGGAACCAAAAAACACCCCACTTTAAATGTAGACGGCGAATGTTTCCAACCGAAGCAGACCATTATTCCTTCTGTTGAATCGTTTGAAACCCAAAGAGAGGAATTTGTGGGTCATTCAACTGTGTTGTTAAGCATCGCTTTAGTTTATTGCCAAAAAAGTCTTTCCTCTGTGTGCACTACTAGATTGTGGAAGTCAAAAAAATTCGATAACACACGATGCTGCCTTTGTTTTGGGATTGAATGTGAAGGAGTAAACACCTCTATTTGCGGTATTAACGGGGCTTCTCAATTTATAAAAAACAAAGTGTCTATAATAGTTTCAAGTAAAAACAGACAATTTCAGAAATTAATGAAATTTCTTGTACCTAAAATTACGGGTTTGACTTTAACAAATAAATTAGATATTAGTGGGATCAAAAATCCTGAGTATATTAAGTTATTGGATGAGAATTTCTATTCACCTGGAAGAATCGCGATTTGCTTTGATCAAATTAGATTTTCTTCGAAATTCTAAATAATGGAAAAATAAAACTAGCAGATGGGAAGTTGATATTGCAAGATACAGTAGGTCGGTTACGTAGCTAAGGGCTTCATGTCACATAATTACACTAATAAGAGCTATTGTGGACTAGTTACTAATGCAAATGAGCTGGATAATAGTGTCGTCGAGAATTCAATGGAGAGCAAGAGGACTGTATCGTTGATTTAATGTTGTATCTGATAATTGAAGAGCCCTTGGTATACACGAATAAGTTTATTGATGACTAAACATAACTTCACAGCACTACACTACACACGCACCAACATTTAAAAACTATTTACAGGGTTCATAAGAAATATCGCTTAAAGCGCTCTGCCCAAAGCATCATGCCTTTCATGTTCATTCGATCAGTTGCATCAGCGTTTTCTTCTATTCAAATGGCACGTTACATATTTTTATTCTGGCAACCCTGAAGTCGCCAATTACGTTCGAAGGCGCCAACATCCTGAGCCCCGTTGCAATGTTTAATTGCAAAATTACATACATTCTTACATACTAATATGTGAAATATACACAAAATACTCTGATAAAATATACTGATAAACAATTACAATAATTAATATAATGCAATACGTAAATGAAATATATGCTAATGAATATAATACACAAATACAATTATGCAATACAATAATATATATATCGTTATTCATAGATTGGAAATTTTACTAATTTATTGACTAGGCGTTGGTAGGTGCCTTTATTTGTTTTTAAAGTCACAACTCTTATAATATTATCTTTACCTGGGTTTCACCTTGATAATTTTTGCAAGATTCCAATTAAGTATTTTTGAAAAATCTTCATCTTTAACTAGCACTAATTTATTTTCCTTAAATGATTGCTCACCCCTTAGCCATTTTACTCTTGATTGTAGCCGGTTTAGATAGTCATTTGATCATTTTTTCCAAAATGTTTGTGTTAATTTTTGCACCAATTGCCATCCATTTAGTCGATTGATTGGTGTATCTGTAAGGTTGGGTTCAGGCAAAGCAGTTAAGGAAGTCCCAACCAAAAAATGAGCTGGAGTAAGAATAGAATCATTTGGATCGCTGGAAATTTTGGTTAAGAGTCTTGAGTTTAAAACTGCTTCCACTTGGGTTACAAGTGTTATAAATTCTTCATAAGTTATTATTGTGTTACCTATAACTCGTTTTAGGTGAGATTTGAGAGATTTAATACCTGCCTCCCATAAACCACTGAAATGGGGAGTAGCAGGCGGGTTGAAGTGCCAAACTATACCTTCAAAAGCTATAATTTTCAATTTTTTCCTTACCTTCCTTAATGAATAAAATTTGCAATATCTTTTTTAATTCATTGTTAGCACCTACAAATTTTGTACCGTTATCACTAAAGATATCATGGGGTTTTCCCCGACGCGAAATGAAGCGTTTTAATGCACCAAGAAAGGCATCAGTAGAACAATTGGTAACTATTTCTAGGTGAATTGCTTTTACAGCGAAGCAAATAAAAATACATACATAACATTTATATGATTTCTGGAATTTACCTGGATACAATTTAATAAAGAAAGGACCGGCATAATCAATACCAATCTTGGTGAATACCCTTGATACCGTTACTCGGTCACAAGGCAAATCTGTCATAACTTGATTTTTTGCCTTTGCATTTACCTTTAAACAAGAAATACAATTTTTGAATACCTTTCTTACCTGATTTCTACAATTAATTATCCAAAACTCTGACCTGATGTTAGCTATAGTTGATTCAACACTTGTATGAAAATGTAAAACATGATAATAATTAATCAACAAATTAGAAATATGACTTTTGTTTGGAATAAGCATGGGATGTTTTTGATTGACAGTTAAGTTGGAGTGTTTAAGTCTTCCTCCAACACGAAGGATGCTGTTTTCATCTAAGAAAGAGGACAAATTTAGTACACTACTTGAATTGGGTATTTGTTTACCCTTAAGAAGACACTGTACTTCTAGAGATAAATGCACAGATTGAACATTTCTGATAAGGCAAATTAAAGCTTGAGATAATTCAGTTGTGTAGTTAGACTGCCAATGGTTCTTTGTGATGAAGGGTTTCTTGCATTTTCTTTAAACCGGAGACACCATGCAAGAATTCTTTTCAGTTTCACAAAAGATGAGCACTTATTGATGATTGGGAGTAATTCCACATTTTGAGTTACTAGACACACTGGATCGGTTTTTTTCTACTCACGTAAATATAAATCATTATCGTTGATTTCACTGATATCACAAGGAGACACAACTGGGTTGTTTTGCAAAACCGATGGACCATACCACCACAATACACAATCTTGAATTTTATCAGGATCGATCCCTCCGGATATAATATCCGCGGGATCTTCTTGCGATTGGACGTGTTTCCAGGAGCTCACTTCGGTTAGATTTTGAATTACACTGACTCGATTTTTCACAAAGGGCTTGAGAACTGAAGGGTCCTTTTTTATCCATGCAAAGACGATGGTCGAATCAGTCCACAGCACAATATCGTTGATGGGAATTTTCATCGATTTGATGATCTTTCGTATTAACTTAGCAAGAAGCACTTCTCCACACAACTCAAGCCGGGGAATCGTTACCGACTTCAAAGGTGCAATTCTTGATTTGGAGCACAATAAATTTGTATATACAGTTCTCTCCCGAATTATGAAGACACTTTACATAAATTGCAGCACCGTAGGCTCTTAAAGAACTGTCGCAGTACCTATGGAGTTCTATTCTCAGTGCATTGTCCAATAAAATATATCGTGGAATGTTCAAGTTGTTAATTGCAGTTAAATACTTCACAAATCTCTTCCACTCTGTTTCCAAATGTATTGGCAAGGAATCATTCCAGTCCAAATTTAATCTCCATAATTCTTGCATCACCGGTTTCGCCTTCGTAACTACAGGTGAAATGAGACCTAATGGATCAAAAATCCTAGCAGTGGCTGAGAGGACTGACCTTTTTGTAATTGTAGAGGAATCTGAGTCATCTGCAATGGAAGACACTGAAAATGCTAAAGTGTCCTTTTGAGGTCTCCACAAAAGTCCTAAGGCTTTAGTTTCATCAGGAATTGTGAGAGAAACATCTCCATCAGAAACATCGAAATTAGAAAGCAGTTCAATGCAGTTGGAGGACCATTTATGCAATTGTGCATGCCAGCTCCACTGAAGAGGGATATAAGTTCCTGTTTAAGTTGTTTTGCTGAAGAAATGCTCGAACAGCCACTGATAAGATCGTCCATGAAAATATCCACACTGACAGCTGAGGCCGCTAACGGATATTTATGCCCATCATCCGTAACTAATTGCTTAAGCACTCGTTGTGCAAGAAAGGGAGCACATGTTGTACCGTACACTATTCTATTCATTCGGTACGTTTTGATATAGTCGTCAATATTGTCCTTCCATACAATTCGTAACAAGTCTCTCTGAGATTCATCTATGAATATCATGCGAAACATTTTTTTAATAGCTGAAGTCAAAGCGATTTTATTTTTTCTGAATCTCAATAATATCGCGAATAAGTCATCTTGAATGACTCCTCCATTTGCCAAAATAGAGTTCAACGACTCGCCAGTCAAAGTAGAACATGATGCATCGAAAACAGTCCTGATTGGTATGGATTTGGAGTCGGGACGTAATACACTATGATGCGGCATGTAATATAAAACTGTCGGTTCAGATTCATCAGATATTGCTCCATATGTCCCATATCCAAATATTCATGGATAAAGTCTCGATATAACTGTTAAAGATTTGGATTGGCATCTAATTTTCGCCATAACGAATTTCATCGACGAATAGCCGTTTGTTTGGATTCGCCAAGACAACTAGGTTCCTTTAAAAAGGCCACCTGGACAATGTATTGTCCCGATTGATCTCTCCGATGATTATTTACGAAATGTTCTTCACAAAACTTGGCTTGTGAATTTAGATTACGAGGTTCATCTTCAATCGATTCTAACTGCCGAAATTTAGAAATTAAACTTTATAACCTTTCTTGTTCAGAAAGAAAACGTTGCTGTTTATCATCGGCTGCCGGGAGCCCTCCAGTAACTATGTAATTAAAAACCGAATTTTGCAAAGTTACTGAATCATTTATTTTTATCTGATCTGCCTTAATAATTTTAAAGAACACTTGCGCGCCTAAGAGCATTGAAACCTTCGATGGCTTGTGGGAAGAAGGATCCGCCAACTTAATGTGTTTAGGAAAAGAAATTTTTGATATGTCTAAAGTGCAAGACGGAGTGAATGATGATATATTTGGAACAAAGAGAAACTTCAAGTGTTTATTGAAAGAACCATCTTGATTCGAAATATTAGCATTTACCGAATAGTTTATCTTTTGAGCAAGGGCGTTAAAGCCAGAAACCGTTGAATTTATTTTGTTTCTCTTTAATCCCTATGTAGTTGCACTATCTGAATCGATCAGATTTATTTCTGAGCCACTATCCAAAATTATTCTTACTGGAATATTATTTATGTATACGATTGCTGCGCTCAGCATATATTTAACGCGCGGTGATTCATCTTCATTCGTTGCAAAACATTTCTCGGTATTGACCATGGAATTCTCGCCTGGCGTGGAAGAAGAGGCAATTGAGCTATCATCTCGGTGTAGTTTAGTATTGTGAAATCTATTACATATCTTGCAACGGGATGTAGACACGCATTTTTTATCGGGGTGGTAGTTAAGGCAGTTCGTGCAAATGTTATTCTTTTTACATAGTTCATACCTTTCCAAACCAGAATGATTTAAAAAGGATTCACACTTGTTGTGTTGTTTCTTATCCTCGTCAGACAAGATCCATTAAGTTGTTGATCCTCAAAAAATCGATAACAAGAAGGGGAGAATCGTACAAGTCTTCTCTGGAAAGACCCAGACAGTCCCCAGGATATGTTCGGCAGAGGCCTGCTGAACCTTGCACTTGGAGCAGAACTTAAAAGTCTTCCTGTCCTCAAAGAAGGAGAGACTTTTCGTGGACACTTAAATATCGGATGTTTATTTTTTTTATGACAAATCAAACATTCTTTTTGGCCTTGGATAGATTCTACGGAAATGGTTGGTTTTAATTTTTCTATAGTCAGAAACGATTTCCATCGCGAATTAATTAAACCGGAAGCTGTTTGATTTTTGATTGGAACATTTTTCGCCGCGATTTCGGCCGGTTTAATGACTGCTTCTAACTGAATGCATCTTAGTTTCCAAAAAGGAAATAAATTCATCTATAAGCTAGGTACTTTAGTAGTATTTAAACTTAAATGAAATAATCGCTGAGATTTTTTATCGACTTTGTTGCTTAAGACATGCAATATAATTGCATCAGACAAGGGATTCGATTCGAATTTTAAATTTTTTAAAGATCTCAAATGATTTCTTACTTTATCTATAGTTGATCGAATTTGAGATGGATTTTCGCTGTTAAGTTTATTTATAGAAAGAATTTCTGCTGTATTAATGTCTACTAAAGCTCTTGTATTTTCATACCGGACTTCCAAGGCCTTCATTAGTGAATCAAAAGTATCTTGATCACTTTGATAGCGATTATCACAGGCACAATGGTCCAGAACAGGGCAGTTGATGAAGCAGTCTTCAATGTCACTGAAGCTATTCGGAATGCTGCCGATGCAGCCATTCCCAGAACATCCAATTCCCATCGAAAGCTGTGCAAACCATGGTGGAACGCTTCCTGCCAACAAGCCAAAAAGGAACAAAGGAGGGCGTGGGGTATTTTCAGGAGGTACTCCACCACTGATAATCTCATAGCGTTCAAACGTGCGAAAGCGTTAGCTCGTCGAATACGTCGTCAATGCCAGAGAGAATCTTGGATCCAGTATGTGTCTTCAATCACATCGTCAACTACCAGCCAACAGTTATGGAGAAAGGTCAAAGCAGCGAATGGCCTTTATCGGGAATTTAACATTCCGATATTGGAAACTTCTACTGCTTTGTTTTCGTCACCTTTAGATGTGGCCAACTTGATTGGCGAAACATTTGCTAGTGTGTCCAGCTCCGATTCATATAGCCCTGAATTCTAGGCGACTAAGAATCGTTTAGAGCGGACACCTATCAACTTCAGGTGCCGACAACCTTTACTATATAACTGTGACTTTGACATGTTTGAATTGAAGAGAGCCTTATCATCGGCCCACAATACTAGTCCAGGTCCTGATGGAATATCCTATGAATTGCTTCGCCATTTGAACGAGGATTCACTAGTAAGTCTCCCTTACCTATTCAACCGAATATGGAGGGAGCAGGTGTATCCTACTCAATGGCAAGAAGCCATAGTGATCCCCATTCTAAAACCTGGTAAAGTTCCAAAGAACCCTCTTAGCTGTCGACCGATAGCACTCACGAGCTGCCTTTGTAAGACACTAGAACGTGTGGTCAATGCCCGTCTCGTTTATCAGTTAGAAAAGAACAAATGCATTCCTCTGTTTCAGAGTGGCTTCCGTAAAGGAAGATCCACTCTCGACAATATTATTACACTAGAAAACAAAATCAGAAACGCTTTTGTCCGGAGGAATCATTTAGTTTCTATCTTTTTCGATATCGAGAAGGCATATGATCGTACTTGGCGCTATGGGATACTTCGCACTTTATTTAATTTTGGCTTAAGAGGCAATTTGCCTACTTTTATTAAAAAATTTTTAAATCTTCGTACTTTTAGAGTGAGACTGGGTGGCACTCTCTCTACTCTTTTTACCCAAGCTGAGGGAGTTCCTCAGGGGAGTATTTTGAGTGTCACCCTTTTTATATGTCATATCTCTCACATTTTACATGTTTTATCGCCTTCTATACAGGCTTCACTATACGTGGACGATCTACAGATCAGTTGTGAAGGTTCGGACATGCGCATGATTGAACGGCAGTTGCAAACTGCCGTCAACAACATTGTAAAATGGTGCGACAACAACGGTCATAGTATTTCTGCGAGCAAGAGTTGCTGCGTGCACTTTTGCCGCAAACGGGGTATTCATCCCGACCCCGAAATACGCATCCGTGCTGTACAAATTCCCGTAGTTCCCGACGTACGATTCCTCGGAGTAATTTTCGACCGCCGGCTCACTTTCCTTCCGCATATTTTACAATTGCGGAAGAGGTGTGAAAAAAAGTCTCTAAACCTCTTGAAGGTGTTGTCAAACACCTCTTGGGGGGCGGATCGAACATCATTACTCCGAGTGTACCAGGCAATCGTACTCTCTCGCATCGACTACGGATGTGTTGTATACGGATCAGCGTGCAACTCTACTCTGAAAAAACCTTGACCCCGTCCACCATATGGCATTGAGAATCTGCTCGGGTGCGTTTCGCACATCACCGGTGCAAAGTCTCTATGTTACCTGTCATCAGCTTCCTCTAGATCTTCGACGGAGGAAGCTGTCTCTTGCGTATTATTTTAAGAACTTGTCCGTGCCTTCACATCCTCTGCAGAATGTGTATATGGGTACCAGCATGAAGAGACTTTATGATGCACGGCCGTCTAACATCCGGCCGTTTATGGATAGGATGAAACTTTATATTTCTGAACTCGACCTACCTAACGTGCATATCCAGCAAAGGAACCTTTTCCTATTCCAACCTTGGAATACGCCACGGTTCCATTATATCAACCCTTTTGCCACTTACAGTAAATCCACTGTGGCGCCTGTTGTCTTTCAACGCGTCTTCGCCTACCACCGCAGTCAGTATAGTCGTTATTCGGCCATCTACACTGATGGTTCGAAACGTGCAGATTACGTTGGCTGTGGAGTCGTGATTGAAGATATTATGCACGGTTATAGGCTCGACACTTGCAACATTTTCACTGCCGAAGCTGTCGCCATTTACCGTGCACTTCAATTAATCGACTCCACTATGCCCCGTAAATACTGCATCTATACTGACAGCATGAGTGTACTAGAAGCGCTTGAAAACTACAACGATCGATGCCATCCAGTGGTTTGTAAAATACTCGACATTACGAGTCGACTGTACAGCAAGGGTCTCGATATCGTGTTTTGCTGGCTACCAAGTCACGTAGGAATCGTAGGCAACGAGCAAGCGGACAGCGCGGCAAAGTCGGCGACGACTCATCTGCCGCTAGCGGTTCCGCTATCGGATATGAAGCGCGTCATCATGCATCATATTTTTAAGATCTGGCAGGAATCGTGGAGTCAGCAGTTGGATAACAAACTGCACTCCGTGAAACATGTCATAGGAGCATGGCCTGTGATGCCAATGCGAAGAACTGATGTCAAATTGACTCGTCTTCGCATTGGCCATACTCGCTTCACACACAGGCATTTGTTGTTTGGAGAACACGCTTCTGAATGTCCTTCATGCGATGTCTCATACACTGTTCATCACATTTTAATAGATTGTCCCGTTTTTAATAATTATCGCATCACCTTTTTTAATTCATCACATTTAACTTTACCCGACTTGGTGGGAGAAATACCCCACCACAACCTATTTGCTTTTATTAGAAGAATTGGATTTTTTTATTTCATTTGACTTTTTAAAATATTATATGTTTACCTTTATTTTTTATATATGTGCATGCAGGCATGCACATATATAATTCTCTTTTTCTATAATTGTATTCATGTGTATTTTTAACAGGGTTTTAATATTTTAACAAACGTGTGGCGCAGTATAGCCAAATTTGGCTCTTGCGCCATAAAACCCAACACTCACTCACTTACTCACTGATCACTTTGAATTAGTGATGCTTCAATTTTAAGTGTTCCTTTGAGATAGCAAAGTTTCTGTACTTCGTTTAAAGACGGATTATTTCCGATTAGATTCATAAACTCTAATTTAAGTTGTTCAAATTCTTGGAACTTGCCACTAAAAGTTGGCAATGGCAGATCAGGCAATTTAACATGATTATTCTTTGAAGTGTTATTTACAGTTTCCTTTTTACTTTCATAATTGGATAAAAGCACAAGAAAGCTTACCTTGGTTTCTTCAGCCTCCTCTTGTAAATCAGTTAATGTATCCAATGAGTCTTTTAAATTGACTTTATCGGGAAGGGCACAATAGTCGCGTTTTGAGAAGAATGTCCAATTCTTTGATAATACTTTTTATATTGTCCAGTTTCGATTTTAAGGCGATGTAATCCCTCGTACTGTCCGTTGGTTGAAAGCTATTAATGAAATTTTTTACCTTCGAAACTTTATTTCGAAAGGTCGTTTGTTTACGTTAACGTTCAATGATGGTCATTTTTGTTACACGATTTATTCCTCATTCAGGAATCGATTTGGTTATTATTCCTTCGTTCAGGAACCGATTTTCGATATGGTGTGGTGAGAACTGACAGTGTTCAATTAACCTGGGCTACTTCAATACGATAATTAAATAATTGACTCGTTGTATCCATAATTAAGCTAGAACAAACTCCGGCTCGACGGACCAATGTCGCCGAGAATTCAATGGAAAGCAAGAGGACTGTATCGTTGATTTAATGTTGTATCTGATAATTGAAGAGCCCTTGGCATACGAATAAGTTTATTGATGACTAAACATAACTTCACAGCACTACACTACACACGCACCAACATTTAAAAACTATTTACAGGGTTCATAATAAATATCGCTTAAAACGCTCTGCCCAAAGCATCATGCCTTTCATGTTTATTCGATCAGTTGCATCAGCGTTTTCTTCTATTCAAATGGCACGTTACATATTTTTATTCTAGCAACCCTGAAGTCGTTAATTACGTTCGAAGGCGCCAACATCCTGAGCCCCGTTGCAATGTTTAATTGCAAAATTACATACATTCTTGCATACTAATATGTGAAATATACACAAAATACTCTGATAAAATATACTGATAAACAATTACAATAATTAATATAATGCAATACGTAAATGAAATATATGCTAATGAATATAATACACAAATACAATTATGCAATACAATAATATATATATCGTTATTCATAGATTGGCAATTTTGGGAAATTGAAAATTGTCCCGATAATGAAATCCCTACAATGTGTAGATAAGAAAAATTATGTGAGGAACACTTTACGAGTACTTATAATAGAGATGAAACTGGTCGTTTTATCGTGAAAATGCCTCTGTCAAAGGATCCGAGTTGCTTGGGAGATTCGAAACGTTGAATGACGTTGTGTAGGCTTAATTCATTGTGGAGAAGATTGGTTCAAGATCCAAAGATGTATTGGAATTATATAGAAATTTTATACATGAATATTTAGAAATGGGACATATGGAAGAAGTAGTAGAAGATGAGGATTCTGCTATTGTGTATTATCTCCCGCATCATGGTGTGTACCGCCATGAAAGCAAAACAACTCCTTCACGTGTAGTTTTTAATGCATCCTCGGTTACTTCTTCAGGGGAATCGCTAAGTTCTTTACAATTGAATGGTGGTGTTATACAAAGGGATGTCTTTTCAATTTTATTAAACTTTAGAGCTCACAAATTTGCGGTAACAGCAGACATTAAAAAATGTTTAGGATGATTGTGATAGACGAATCCCAGCGTGGTTTATTACGCATTGTTTGGAAGGATAAAATTAACCGTCCGGTGAAGATTTTTAGATTAACTACGGTTACATACGGCACCAAGAGTGCTTCATACCTTGCGACAAGATCATTAAAACAGCTTGCCATAGATTGCGGTGATAAATACTTATTAGCTGCCGATGTTATAATTATTGATGTTTATATGGATGATCTTCTTACTGGTGCAGATGATTTAGAATCTGGAAGAAAAATCCAAGTGCAACTCATTTCAATGCTAAAGGGTGCTGGAATGGAACTCCACAAGTGGTCGGCTAGTAATCCATTGCTATTACCAGACTCAATGTGTCAAGTTAAAGACCTCTCTTATTCTTCTTCAACGGAGACCAAGACCCTTGGACTCTTGTGGAAGCCACATCCGGATTCCTTTGCTTTCAAGATTTCTCCCATGACCTCAAACTGCGACAATCTCAAAGTCACAAAAAAATCAGTGATTTCTACAATCGCAAGAATATTCGATCCGCTTGGACTGATTGGACTTGTAATAACAAGGGCCAAAATCGTACTCCAGTCTTTGTGGCAGTTGAAACTTGATTGGACCCGTTGATTTCGAACTTAGTTTCCTATTGGTAATTCTTCATAGATGCTTTGGAATCTATAAATCCCACGTTATTGTCTACAAGATAAGTCTCTCAGAACAGAGTTGCATGGCTTCTCTGACTCGTCTGAAAAGGCTTAAGTGCTGCACTTTACCTACGATGCATTAATACAAGTGGACAAATTTCTGTTAGGCTCCTGTGCTCCAAATCAAAGGTAGCCCCACTGAAAAGTATTACTATACCCCAATTGGAACTTTGTGGCGCAGTACTTTTATCAAAGTTTCTAAAAAGAACCATTGATGCCTTTAAGGGTACAGTGGAGTTTCAAAATCAATTTTTTTAATTACCAATGAATTTTTTTCAAATTTGCAGGAAATGTGTCATATGTTACCAGATATCAATGTACAAAGTTTTGTCAAAATATCTGTAATGGTTTCTGAGATATTAAAATTTTTATTTTTAATTGTACCGAATAATTAACGTATTTCAAAATGCTCCATGCGCAACCAGTTTCAGTCTATGCAGTCAATATTCTCTCATAATGTTCCTTTTATACATAAAAACAAAACTTTGTGAAGATTTCTTCATATTTCTCTTTTTAAAAAATTAAAAAAATATTTATGTTTAAAATTTCAGTTTTTTTTCTTAAAAACTAACTAAAATGTTTACATTCTCTGGTTTTTATTATTTTCTCTTCACTTAAATAAAAAAATATTCTTTAGCATATATTTATACACCTGTAGAGAATATTTGTGCAAATTTTCACTGCAATTGGGGAAAATGTGTTGCGCAGGGAACATTTTAAAGTTATTGAAACGATAAAAATTATAATTCCCTTAAATGAAGGTTTTTATGAGTTATTATGATTATAAGTCCTCAATCACATTTGATAAAAGCAATTATTGCTATAATTAAGAGATACCATATTATTTACAACTTATGTACTGATTTTCTTTATGTCATTATAATAAATATACCTAATTTTCATAAATAAACAAATTTTCAGAAGGAAATGAAAAATTAAGGGGTCACATACCTTTTAAAAAGTTGAAAATGGTTAAAAATAGTGAGCTCTTTAAAGCTCTATAATTTTTTTATTATTGTTTCCTGGAATGTAAATTTTGGAGGAATAAACAAATATATATTACTTTACCTAAAACATAACCAACAAACACAGTGCTAATTAGGATAAATTTTTAATTAGATAATTACAAAAAGAAATTTTTGTTTTCTTTTCGCAAGTGATATGCATTACGCGCAGCTTTATAAAAAAAGTTACCAATATTTTTTGATGAAATTTTTGCTCAATGTTGGAAATTGTGTTATCTTTAAAATGACGAAGCATGAAACACTGATTTAAAATTTTTAGTAAACTATAACAATTTAAAATTTAACTATAAAATTTTTAAAATTTTTTTGCTATTTTATATTTGTAATTTTAAATTTTTTCATTAAAAATTCAAACTGGTTCGTTATTTTAAGTACAGATATGATCAGAATCTACAGTAAAAATTTTATCATTTTCCATGGCACGGTTTTGAAAATATCATGCGCGTAATGAGTAAAAAGGACGTTCTGAGAAAATTGACATCAAACGTAAAATTTACCACAGTTTTATATATATATTATTCTGCTTACTCAAACAACAACTAAATTTAAATTAAAACTAATGTGAAGTTTTTTAGTCAATAAACTTCAATTTATTAAAATTATTATAACTAAAAACATATATTATACCAATGCAGTACAAGCATCGAAACAATATCAAAAGCTACAAAATAATCAAAATGCAACAAAGTGATTCATTTCTCCAAAATAAAGTTAAAAATTTATAAATATTACTTAAAAACAATCAATACCTTAATTAACAACTACTTATTATAAATATTAAACAATTTGTGATATGAATGCAGTGTATTACTATGATTCTAAAATGCTAAAATTCGCCACATGCATATGATGTTCCCTCTTTTTCAGTTAATTTCTTACAAGTAGTTTTAAATTGCATTCTTTTAGCCTGTCGTACTTCTTTTGTGCGGAGATTAAAATGTACTTCTGCAGTCTGAATTCTTTTTATATCTACAAGTGTAACAAATTTATGTGCAAATTGACCAACAGTCAGACCAAGCGATTGCATAATTTTTAGTCTGCCTTGATTGCCATCATTAAAAATGACAATTGCCTCATTTGTAGATATATCAACAATCTTTCTACCACAACCTAAAGTTTTTGGGCATAATTTCCATATTAATGAGTTAATGGATTCATTATTATTTTGGGTTTTACCCCTAGACATTTTGTAGAAGTTTAGGTTGTGATAGATCATTAAACACAGGTTTTATGGCATCCATTACTGCCACTGGCAATTTGTTACTGTGTCTAAAAGTTTCCACACTGCCCTCTACTACTTGATTTTGATATTTACACCAAGAATTAGGACCTACGGGACAAAAACTGTGCAATGGTTCTTCGTTGCTTGAACGTATATGGAAATATACAGCCCAAACAGCTTTTCGCATATCTGACAGGCATGTTTTATTTTGTCGGATTGCATTTCCATAGTACGTTGTAATTAAGTCGATCATTCTGTCGGTCAACCTTCCCTTTCCCCCAATCGACTTCCCATCACTGAGTTTGGAGCTCATTTGTTTTAATTTTCGTAAACGAGTTCCCAATCTTTTTTGAACATGTCCAACACATTCAATTTTTGAAACTGTGTGATATCTTCTCCATACGGATTGGATGCAGTAATAGATGAGAATGTTTTGGAATCGCCATCCCCGATGTAAGATGTATATCTCACAGAACGATGACTTAATGAACGCTGAAATATACGAACCATTCCCACAGTCTCCATCATGCCAGCTGAACCATTGTGGTTCTTCAAACATTCTTTAACGTGAAGAATTTTCCACTTTTGTAAGCAGGTGACCCCTTTCTTCGTTTCCAAGAATCACATCCTTTACAGAAAGAAGACATCACTTCCGCATCAATACACTTTCCTGTTTTGTCTCCTATAACAGCACACACACCAACACGAGAAGAATAGCCACGGGTTTTCCATGTTCCATCTCCACTAATTATTATATCGGAAGAATTTGTCAAAGTTACCTCTTCAAAGCTGCACTTTGCATTGAAGCTTCTGCGACTTCTTTACTACACAATTGTAGTTTGTTTATAATGTTATTATAGGATTTTCAGCAACTGGAGGAGGAAAGTCCATGACACCACAGAAAGTTGTCATTGCTGCATGACCCTGTCCAATTGTCCTCATTGCGTATACAAAACGTCTGTTTATTTCTGGAATATTTTTCTTTTACCCAGCATTTTTGAATTTCTAAACGAACACAAGTCTTTACAGTTCTTGCATTCAATCGAAAAACACTAGACAAACCTCTAACACAATTTTCTGAAAGTTTAATATCACCACCACATTTTTTGCAAGAAGCAAAGTTTTGAATGTTTGTAAACATGATAGTTTTATCAAACACTCTATAGCCATCAAAACAGTCATCATGTTCAATAAAAGATGAATGAACATCTTGCAGCCGAATCTTTTTTCCAGATGCACTGTTGTTTAGTGATTCATCCACACTGTGTACAGATTTGCATCTCGTATGCATATTACCAGTAAACTTCCTTTTCTTAGGACCTTTACCAGATGGTCTTTTAGCAGATTCAGTCGAATTCATCCTTCAAAGTTTATAAAAAAAATAATACTTTTCCTAAAACTTATCTTAGAATAAGATACGGTATGAAAATCAAAAACGAGCGAGTATAAATTCAAGATTCACTTTATCAAAACAAAGTAGAAGTAGAAGTTTATAAAGTTAGTAGAAGTTGTAGTTAATATTCAGAACAACAATAATAATATTTGAGGCTTAGATTCAAGCATTTGATAATAATTAGAATGAAAATATTAGAAACAGAGAAACGCAGCTGTCACCAGCGACATGACAGCTGTCACCCTGGAGCCAAAATGTAAACAATATGTAAATCGCCTTTTCTACTCTTTTTATTTTCTTAATAACATCCGTTCTATTGGGAATATCTGCATGCGGTTTCTTTTAGAACACTCAGAAAGGTTTACTCTATAAAATAAAATAATAATAAAAAAATCGATTTTCAGGAAATTTTAAAAGGTATATATGACCCCTTAAATATTTTGATGTTACCATTAAAATATGACTGAAAATGTATTTCATAGTCAAGCAAACTTTACAACTTTATATACAACATATCTAAATGTAAAATAATGGAAATAATAAAATATGTCTGTTTGATCACAGGATTATTACTTTTATTTATGAATAACTTACCATTGTAAGAGTACCGTGATTTCAAGCTATATATATATATATATACACTGGTGTGCAAAAATTAAGGACGAGACGGTTTTTTCAATATAACTTTGTACAAAAGCTTTCCAAATCAACACATTTAATACCGTAAGATCCCCAATACGTAAGGACATGTGTAATGTAAGCAACACTTACTAAAAGAGAAATCAGAGGGATAAAAAGAAGCTTGATATTGAAAAAGTAGCATGGAGCGCAATGCGACTGAAGGCCGAAACATCCCTGTGATGGGTGTCCAGCAAAAACATCCGGTCTTTAGTTGGGGATATGATCTCCCTGACTTCTAGGCAGGTTTCACAGCGTCTGCCCATGCTGAGAATGAGGGTGTCAATGAGTTGTTGAGGCATTGCTGCCCATTCGTCTTGCAGCGCCAATCGAAGCTCCCGAATCGTTACTGGTGGTAAGGTACCAGAGGCCAAGCGTCTGCCTAGAAAATCCCATACATGCTCGATGGGATTCAGATCCGGAGATCGTGCCGGCCAATCCATACGTTCAATATCCTCACTCTCTAAGAGCTGTTCGGCAGCTACTGTGCGATGACATGGTGCATTGTCGTCCATGAAAAGGAACTGCAGACCCATAGTGCCTCTAAAAAGACGCACATATGGAAGAAGGATCTCGTTACAATAACGGGTCCCGTTGACTGAACTTGCGTCGAAGATGTGAAGGTCTGTACGACTACCAAGCATGATGCCTCCCCAAACGAGAACACAGACCTCCATACCTGTCCCTTACAAGCTGACCGCGACCTCTCTCCCAGATATGCTGAGAATCTCTCATCTGTAAAAAGTACTCGTCCCCATTCATTGTCTCTCCAATTCCTGTGTTCCCGGCACCACAAAGAACGCCTTCTCCGATGGGCAGGCGTTAAAGGTACACACCGTACAGTTCGTCGTGCAAACAGACCACCATCTTGCAGTCTTCTGGCCACGGTAAAACGCGATTTCGGTCATCCAGTCGCCTGTGTCGTGTGTCTAGCGATTTCTCCCGCTGTCTGCCGCCTGTTTCTTCTGGCCTGTAAGACAATGTACCGGTCATCTGTGGGTGTGGTTCCTCGTGGACGACCACTACTGAACCACCGGATAGCTTTTCCTGTAGTTTGAAATTGTCTCCAAAGTCGTGAAACGATGCTGTGAGCAATTCGAACTCTGCAGCCACACTTGTCACACTGTGGCCTTCCTCCAACTTCCCAATGATTCGACCTCGGGTAAAAGCATCCAGATGTCGTCTAACAGATTGATTATTCGCCATTTCTTGCTGAGGCAGCAACTCGGTGTGATTTTAACTGCAATGCAATCTCTTTGCCAGAAATACTGATCTTACACCGACAACATGCTTTATACTACTCAGACACTCCCCCATTACGTCTACTTGCATATCTGCGCATGTGCTACCGTACATCCGTACATCACCTTACTTAATCTCCTGATTGGTCTTTCTGTCCGCTCTGCCTCTTCGTTCAGCTGAAATGCTAATTTTCGACTTCGTCCTTAATTTTTGCACACCAGTGTATATATATATATATATATATATATATATATATATATATATATATATATATATATATATATACACACAAATAAATTAAAAAAAAACAGATAGAACTAAAATTTTCCAGCCCTATAACTGAGGTCATTCTCTTCTCTATTTTTATCATTTTTTATATTTTTGAATTTTTTTTTATATTGTTCAGAAGCTTTTCGCTTTCTTTGCGATAACTTTCGGTTATTGCGTCTGTGGGCAATTTTAAATGCAGCGTCTACCATTTCACTATTGTTTAACTTTAACGTTTCAACATAGCCAATGTTTACTTCACTGACCCCTGCGGTTACTGCAAGTTCAATTCTTTTCTTCGAAACAAACACATCTTTGGGGCATTTCCTCCAAATACAGCTATGCAAACTTTCATTAGCCTTTTGGGTTTTGCCAGAAACACAGCGAAGAAGAATTTCATTTGAGACAAGGCGCTGGTGCACTGGCATAATTTTAGCAATTACTTCTTCTGACAGTTTTGTTTTCATACTTTTATGACTACCTGGTACTTTATTATCTGCTTTAGCTCTATTATAAAAGCACCAGGATAGCTTTCCGTCAGGGCATTTGCTGTGCATTGGCTTTGCATCAGTCGACATACAATGAAAAAGAGTTGCAAAAATTGACGCCTTCATCTTCTCAACCTCTGGAACATTATCGACAATTGCTTTCCGATAAAAGTTCTGTAACTTAGTAATTGTTGCGTCAGTCACACAATCTACCTTGTTTACGACCACCTAATGTCACACCTTTCGACCGCCACTCTTTAGCTTTATTCCGGAGTGCTGTTCCCAAACGATTAGCTACGTGGTTAACACACTCTTCTTTTACAATGACGACATCATCTCCATACACTTTTTTTCATTTAGATGTTGGTGTGTTTTTGCATCACCGTCACAAAGAACAGTAGTGTATCTCATTGCACAGTCAGATATTGACCGGTTTCACAAAATGTAGGCAGCATGCATTTCCATACTACCTGAGGAACCGTCAAAGTTTTTCTGGCATTTTTCTGAATGCCCCGATTTCCAAATCTGAAATTTGGGGCTTGCTTCACCCATATCTTTTGCAGCCATACTACGTTCATGACAATACTTTGACAAAACCTCAAAGTCAACAACAAGACTTGTCATTATATCGATAACAATGCCGATGCCATATAGGGACGTATGGCCTCTTTTATATGCCACGTTTCATCGTATGAGACAGTTATATCGATAATATTGTTCTGACCAAGATCGGGATGTGAATATAAATTTGTTTGCCTCACGTGTTCCCTTGAGATTCGTAACATTTCAACTTTCGCGTTTTCATTTTTATTTCATAAGTTTTCCAAGCATTTCGAAAATGCTTTACGATCCATGCATGGTGTACCTAAAATTGCCGAGAAAGTTTCTAAGGCTGCGTGACCCCTCCCTATAGCCAAGAATGCAGATGTAAGTTTTGTGTTGATATCAAATTTCCTGCAGGGTTTTTCTCGTTGATTGGTGAAGGCATGTCCATATGATTTTTTACATTTTTCGCAAACAAGTTCCATTTTGGTGGAGAAACCGTATGAATTGTTCGTTAAAATATTCAATGAGAACTGGTTGCAATCACTACATGGAACATTTTGTAGCAATGAGGTCCACATTGAATTATTGATAAAATGATATTCATTTGATTCTGAATTTACATCACTGGCACTCATACCAGATGTACTAGGAACAGCTTCAGTAGAAATTTCATCACATTTATTATCCAATGATACATTATATGCAGAAGATTTTCCTTTTTCCAAATTTCTTATACAGGCAGCTCTTCGTTTGTTTAGTCGCCCTTTGGGCTTTCGATATTTTGAACTAATGCTATGCATTTTCACAAAACAAAATAAGCTGTGATAATTTCGCTCAACAGAATAGAATATATATATATAATATTAAAATATTATCGCAATATAGAGCTTTAGTTCTGAAAAGAACTGTTTCTTATTTATATAACGAAACTCAAAGTAAGCTGTTTTCGCAACTAAGTAAACAAATATTTGATACCTAACAGTTTGAGTTACAGTTATTTTCACGTTGCCAAATTTTAGAAAAATATATAATTCATAAATAGAGTAAAAAAAATAACACATAAATTAAATAAAAGTAACTCTCAAAATCAAAAAATACAATACAGAAGCGTAATTCTACAACCATTGCAAGCAGCTGCGTTTGACACTTGTAAACAAAGGGGCGTGGTCAAACAGGTGTTCGAATTGAAAAGAGCATAACTTCCATAAAAATGATCGGAATTGAAAAATTCTTTTTGCATTCAGTAGCAGTGATTACAAGCATTGATAATATGCTAAAAGTAAAAAAAAAAAAAAAAATCGAAAATTTGGTCAATTTTCACCAATTTGAAAGTCCACTGTACTCTTAAAATCAATATCAGTCAAATGCCACTTGCTCAACTGAAAACATTTGTGAGAAACCGGGTCAACATAATTCAGGAACTCGCAGAAAGGGATTTTTGGAACCACGTGTATTCTGAAAATAACCATGCGGACATTCTTTCAAGAGGTATTAGTCCAAATAAAATTCAAAATTGTGATCTTTGGTAGTTTGGCCAATATTTCTTACATCAGCATAAAGAACTGGAACCTTACTACATTACTGCCGTAGAAGATGATCTTTTCCTACAAGAATTGAACGAAACTTCGGACTTTCCTCTACGTTCATTATTAAAAAACTTTGAACCACTGGATATAATTAGTAATTGTTCATCATTTACTAAGCTGCAAAGAGTAATTGCCTGGTGTAAGCGATTTACTGAAAATGCAGGACATCCAATGAGCCAACTATGGTACCTTTAAGGAGCAAAGAACTATCAGAATCTTTGAAGTGTATCGTAAAAAAATATTTACAGAACTTCATTTTCTAATGATATTCAATATTTAGGTTATTAATCATTTTCATGCAAGTGCTGAGGCTACCTTAGCAAATAAATGGAATAGTTTTTGGATACCATCCGCAAGAAATGTAGTTAGAAAAATTCTTAGAACATGCATCACTTGTAGGAAGGTTAGTGCTAAAGATTCGCAGGAATTAATGGCTGATTTGCCAGCTGCGAGAGTCACCGCTTGTAGTGTTTTCAGTCAGATAGGTATTGTGTGTGCGTGATTATTGTGGACCCCTCCAGTTGAAATCTTTTTTTCTGGAAAATGCAGGCAGATTAGGAAAGTCTATGTTTGTGTTTTTATTTGTTTTATAGTTAAGGCTATCCATTCAGAAATAGTTAGCGACTGAACTACGGAAGCCTTTCTTGCAACTTTAACGGTCGTATTCTCAATCGCGGTTTAACCTCGAGTTATCCCCGAACCGGAGGTAACTCGCAGATTGGCGAAACATCATTATTCTCATCTGTGGATCGTGCAAAATCCACGGATTATTCATCCAAAGGTAACGCGCGGATTCTACCCGCCGATTTCGGAGGGTAACTCGCGGATTTCGATCTCGCGAAACTGTTTGTAAACAAAGATGGACGACCGCTTCGATTCATTTCTGCTTGAGGATTTGGAAACATTGGAAAGTATTGAAAGAGGGTCAGTTTTCATTCCTGAACATAGGAACAACGATTTAGATGAAGTGGATGATGATTTCCGTCACAAATACAGATTTTATAAAGGCACCATCGAGACGCTTGTAAAATTACTGCGTACAAAGTTAAATTCTGTGACTGGTCGAAATCATGCTTTGACTGCAGCTGAGAAAGTTCTGGCGGCTGTTCGTTTTTTTTTGCGTTCGGTTATCGTCAAATTAATGTGGGTGACTTACACAGCATAAGTCAGCCATCCACGAGCATAGCGATTACCGATGTTGCAAGGGCTCTTGCAGAACTACCACCGCAATATATCTATTTGTTTAAACTGAAGATGAGAGAATGCAGGAAAGTTTTATCCATATTCAGTGAATTTATAGTTTATTTCGTGACAAAAATGTCTATATGTTCATTTAATGCAAAAGTGTTTTTGTAAATAAATATATATATATTTATCTGAATCACTTGAACAACAAAATATATATATATTAATTCATAGCAACATATTCGTAAAAGATTAAACTATGCAAAACTCTTGATTGTTGGCATTTCCCTAATTTCATAAAACTTGAACAGCATGTAGAAAAAAATTTACATTGCATACACATGGAATGACATAAAATATATTAGCACAGCGGGAATAATACTCCGTAGAAAATCATACATGTAATGAGAGTGCCCCCGTCGCATTCATAAGAAGGTCCAAGAAATCCAGAAATATATTCTTGCTCCAGCTATTATAGTTGAAAAATTATGCGTTAGAGTAATGAGTTTTGTAGCCTGGTAACAGGGCTTTATTACTGCATGGGCGAACCGGGCCTTAGCCCGAAAACTATTAAAAATGTGTATTAACTTAAGCAAATTTATATTTTAAAATGAATTCCTTGCGTTTTTTTAAAAATGAAACTGAAGTCAAATATTATGAATTACCAGTAAAATAATCCCTGCTTCTAAATTCTGATGCATATTTTGAGTTATTGGATCATTCAATTTTGTTTCCATTATTAATAGTAGGGAAAAAAGCATGACAGAGGCAATGCTTGCATTTTAGCGGGTGGAGAGCATTGCTGGTTTGCACACTTATCACTATAAATGGTGATTTCATGTTAGTATGCAATAAAAATATTTTCAATTCTAATTATAACAATGACACAAAAAACTTGCTGATAGATTTTACACCAATTATCAAAAATCGTTATGATAAACTTATACTGGTAGATTAGTTTCCGATTAATTATTATACAGGATTTGGAAAATTCACCATGGGTGTTGCGTTTGTTTTCTCGTCCTCATCACATGCAGTTCACAAATGGCTATCCCTATTGTATCAAAATACTGTAATGTTTACATAACAAGAAAGATAGTTGTATGTAGTTCTTACTGTTTGTGTCATCAAGTTTAGTCACATCTTTATGCATTACTTCTCAGATCAGTCAAATATTCTACAGAGAATTTGGATTCCCTGGCATTTATGGTGCTCTGGATTGCTCGCTAATCAAAATCCTAAACCTTGGAGGAAGCTCAGCAGAGACATTTAGGTACCGTAAAGGATTTTTTGCATTAAATGTGCAAACTGTGAGTGATCCCAACCTTTCCGTACGTAACATAGTTGTACGGTGGCCAGGAAGTACACATGACTGCACAGTGTTTGACCACTCTTATCTCGGAGCACATGTAGAAACGGAAATACCGAGTAGTTACCACCTATTAGGAGATAGTGGCTATCCTCTGCGATCTTACCTGATGACACCTTTTCTTAATCCAGTTGGAGCAGGTCAATTGAGGTACTTATGTTTCTTTTATACACCTCTATTGTTATTATTTTTTGTCTTATTTTTGTGTCAGAAATCATTTTTGTATGTAATATGATCATACATCTAACTGAAATCTTAAAAAAATAATTCACAATCTCCAGATATGAAGATAGAAAATATAATAAAATACACATTAAAAATGTATAAAGGGAATGTGTTCAACTCGTGGGCCAAAAATGACATTTATGTGTCCCACAAGGTGGTAGAATTCAAAAAATTATTTTTTAAAGAAATGTCTATTTTGTGGTACTTTAGTCAAAATTCTTGTTTTTTAAGAAGTGTTATTTATGTAAATCTATGTGCATTTCATAGGTATAATGCAGCTCACGCACGAGCAAGAAATGTCGTAGAGGGGCAAAAAAAGATTTTCTTTTGTATGGAAAAAAAGATTTTCTTGCATTGACACACCATTCCGATGTTCGCTGGAGACTGCACAAACAGTTATTGTTGCGACAGCTGTGCTACACAACCTTGCTCACAGTTTAGGTGATTATGAGGATGAGGATTCCCTTCCACTGCAGCAAGATGATACTATGGTAAACCATAGCCAAGGACATGGTGGAATAGCCAAGATGAATGCAATTGTTGCAAATTTTTTCAATTGATGTATTTACGAGGAAATGTTTTGTAAATAATTTTGTTAGTGAAAACATTTTTTAAAATAAATACATACTCTTCAGAGAGAGCTTTTGTTCAAAGAATCTCCAAGTCATTAAATTAAATTACAGATACAGCATTTATGTTCATTTATTAGGTTTATTTACAAAAAAAAAAAAGAAAAGAAAAGAAAAATGATGTAGATCAATTTCCTTTTTTTAAGCCTAACTTAATTTTTTTTGTTTAACAGGTTATAATGCTCCAATTTTGCCCTTAAGACCTTCATCTTTAAAATGTGTTCTTTTTTTCGATAGGACATGGTAGCTCTATGCCCTTCCCTAAATTGTGCAATCTGTTGATAATCACTTTCCATTGCAACTTTTCTGGCATTGGCTGCTTCTACAAGTGCTTCTGCTGTTTTAACAGAAGCATTAGGCTTGCGCTTTGATTTTAGGTGCTTTTGTAAGCGGGGAGAGCGCATAGAGTTTCCCTGGTTTTCTGTGGAATTTCTTGACCTTGTTCCACTGCTACAGTTTCCTACAACCAAAATACAAATATCGATTAATCTGACTTACTTTAAAACAGAAAAACATCAACAAAGAATCAAAATTTATACCACAATTTCAGTTTCACTTCCTGTAAAATATGTTGCTTTATGCTAGAGTATGATTTAATGTTTACAATTCATTTGATACATTACTAGCACTACTCAAAATGTTTACACTCAAATTATGTGCATTTAAAATAAGCAATCTATATTTATATATCGAATGCTAGTGTATGTTATTCGTTACTTCATATTCCAAAAAAGTAAATTTAATAATGGCTTTTCATTGTGTGCTGAAAAGGTGATGTGCTATTTGCTATATGGCATGATATATGGATACTTACATGAAGGGGATGATCATCAACAGTAAAAGTATTTTCATCCATTTGTACTACCATAGACTCCCCACCACCTGAAAAACATGTATTTACTATAAGTACTACAACTAATAAATATGATGTTATAGTCATTCATTCGTAGCATAATAAAGTTTTCCTTTTTATGTAAGCTAGAGTTTTATTTAGCATATTAAAGTTATAAGAGTTCAGTATATTTTTGCCACAAACGACAACTGAGGTACATATTTATATGATGAAGCATTCATATATTGTGTGGGATTTGAACTCAGGCCCTTAGACAACATCACCAGAGATAAGCGGGTTATACCATTTTTTTACCAACTACGCTGCTCGGTTGGAGCTAAAACTCTTTCTGAAAAATTGTAAATACTTTGTATATGTAAAATTTGTTTTCTGTTCTATATTGTAAAATTTTTATAAATGTGTGTGTATATGTAATGTGTTTTGTGACAAATAAAATCAGATTAATACCAATAGTATAATTATTTTTGTTAGATGGAATTGGAAAAGATTCAGTAACATATATATATATATATATATATATATATATATATATATATATATATATATATATATATATATATATATATATATATATATATATGTTCTGTTTTAGATATATTTGACTTAATGTGGCCTAAGATTCAATTAACAAATTTATTCTTCACAAAAAAACTGGATTTTTCATTCTAAGATTTTATAGAAATCATAAATTGGGAATAATTATTAGAGATTAGAAATTATTTCATTTAATGATTATATACATAATAAAAATTCTATTTTAACCTACCCAGGGGTTACTGAAAAATTTTAAATCAAAAAAAGAAAAATATAGATTAGGATTTATATACTTGTATACAATCAAAATATAAATTGAAATTTTAAAATAATAAGAGTTTTGAATTCTCGTTGTATAACATTTAACAATATTTCCTAATAATATTACTAACTTTATTTGTACTATGCCCCACTTTTTAATAATAAGAATCACAGCCCTCAAATTATTGATAGCCATATTTTCAGGCAGCATCATATCAGAACATTTAAAATGTAGAGCACAATGTAACAACAAATAATTCATCATGTCAAAGCTGAAAATAGTCATTCTATTTTTAGAAGTATCTATTCATTAATTTTAATTGGTTATTTATTCAATGTGTCAGCTGGGAAAGGTGCTCAGACTGTTATATGGATCAATATTTACTTATTATCGATTCTTTTACTCAACATTTTATAATGTGATCATTTTGATTTGTATGAAGAGTTCTTTTATATAATAAACCTTACACAAATCACTGTCAGAAAAGTCTATTCAGAATGAAACAGAAAATTTAAATTAAAGGCTAAACAATAAAAAATCCATTTACACTTACCCTGAGTTCCTGAAGATACAGCAGCCTCATATTCGTAATCGCAATCGAATCTGCATGGCAATGGTTGGATTAGTGCACCCATAGCAGCCAGCCGTTCATCTAACGATGTAGACAGTAAATTAGGGGTTCCTCCACCAGTTTTAAAAATTTCTACTTTATCGGAGCTTCTTCTTTTTGCGACTACTTTTTCATGTTTTTAAATTTGTTCTGAAGCTGCTGTCGAATTCGTTTACATAGTCTGGCTGCATTGAAATCCACCGTCAAACTATCTCATGCTTCTTCTTTCTTCTTGTTAAAAACTGCATTGGTAATTTTGCAGTTTATGATGTATTTATATTTCTCAACAAGATTTAACAATAGTCCCATCTCCTGAACTGAAAAGTTGCTTTTCGACATAGCAAAACAAAACAAGAGAAATGCAAGTCAAACTTAAAAAAGCGTGTTAAAAACAGCTGTGGTCGAATGTTTCGCGCCAAGATACAACATAAAATGTAAGCAATATGTCACGTGATTATCATTGTCCAATCACAACGATTGTAACATCTTGCCCACGCATTACTCACGGATTCGGTAATCGTCAGTTCGAGAATAAGAAATGAGAATTATCCGAGAGTTATCGACGAGCGGGGGTTGCCCAATCCGTGAGTTTTCTTTTCAATAACTCGCAAATGAGAATACCACCGTAAAACGGTTTGTGGCTAGAAGAAAGCGACACATTGAGATCTATAGTGATAAGGGTCGGATCTTTGTTGGTGTAAATAATGGATTAAAAAAAATACTTAAAGCATTATTTAAGGGTACGATGGATGGATTTTTTTTGTCTAAAAAACAAATCAATTGGAACTTCAACCCATCTTCCACACCACATTTTGGTGGTCTGTAGGAGGCGGGGGTTAAATCTTTAAAATACCATTTAAAAAGAGTAATTAGCAACTCAATTTTAAGTCATGAAGAATTTCTAACGCTTGTAGCTCAAATTGAAACGGTTCTTAATTCTCGACCAATTTGTCCTCTTTCTAATGATCAGAATGATGTTGAAACTTTTAACTCCTGCATATGTTCTAGTTGGATCATCATTGGTTGTACTACCTGATTCTGTTTACGCTGAGATCCCCATGAACAGATTAGGCCGATGGCAGTTGGTACAAAGGATGAACCAACATTTTTGGCGCAAATGGTCTTCAGAATATTTAAATAGACTGCAACAGAAACCCAAATGGGGTAAGGGCAATGTAGGTTTCAAAGAAGTAGACTTAGTGTTAGTCAAACCGTCAGAGAATTTAGATACTTTAAAATGGCATTTGGCATGAATTTTTTAAAATTGCATCCTGGTAGAGATAATATAGTCAGAGTAGTTACTTTAAAGAATAAACAGAGAATTTATAAAAGACCAATTGCTAAAATTGCCAATTTACTAAATGTAAATTGAATTTGTCATCATAATTGTATTTATAAATATTATTGTTTCTTAATATATATATATATATATATATATATATATATATATATATATATATATATATATATATATATGTCATGATTTTTAAGACAGAATCAGATTAAAGTTTAAAAAAGGAGATCTTTATTCAATCGTTTCGACATCTCTTCTGACACTAAGAGCAGGGAGGAAAAAACACGCCATGGTGGTGATTTCAAGTGGATAACACTTGAAAATCATATGGTAAGTATCGCTGCTTTGAAGAGGTTGCTTGCAAGTTAATGCTGACATATGTTGACTATTAAATCTAACGATCTGAAATTAGACATGTTTATTGGCTAGGCCATATGTTCGGAAGAAGTAAATGGGTGATTAGTTTGATACTTGAATATGGGAACTGAGAAAAATGAGTCAAGTGCTGGATAGGGAATTTAATTTTTAATCTAATTTAATTATCCTTACATATATATATTAATATGTGGGATTATGGTGCAGTTCAAGTGGGTATTCAATGATCACATTCGTTTTTTGCTAAACTAACGTTTAATGCTGGACAAAATACACAGTTCTAATCACTACGACAGACGTTTAACACATATGATAAAATATTTACAATTCTATCAAACACTTCTGGCTCTTAACGACAGTTCTAGTGCCACTGCTGACACTTAACCTGCACGATAGTGTTGAGAGTGACTTACGCGTCTCTCTCGTGAACGACGGGTGGTGCGTCCCTACTCGGCCACCGTTCTCGTCGCTTTCTTCAGCCCCGGATCATCGACCTCCGCGTCTAGAGTCCGCTCGCTCAATTCTAATCTTCACTATGGTTCCAGGTAAATGGGCCCTTCAGGGGACTCACCTTCTTTAGGTGAGTACGGGTTTCACGCTCCCGAGGTACCCTAGTGATCTTTTCCTTTTCCCTAGGGGTTTACTGTCTTTGGTAAACACGGGCTTCAGGAACCCGGGGAACCCTAGTGATCCTTTTCTATTTTCGGCCCTCTTTCTTGCCATTCAAATTTCCCTTTTCTTCTTTTCCCGTCCAGACCACAGACCTATATTAAACAATGAACTTTGTTCTAACTTAGTTTTTTTCTAGTAAAAAAAAATTATATTTTTTACTACCGTATTATGGTTTACATTTTATATTACGTTCTTTTAATTTTTGGTTTTCTTAAATTTCTGTCAATGTTTTAATTTTGTTGCTTCTTTTGTGTTTGATTATTGGTTTTGTTGCTTTATTTGTGTTCAATTCACAATGCTTTTCTTTACTTTTTTTTTCTGCCACAAAGTCCTGTGGCAGACAGGACTGAGTGGAATGAAGTTGTGTCTGATGGTTTTTCACTATTGGTATGGTGACACAACAGACTGCTCCCTGGGGAAAATGGCACTTGGAGCGGGGTTTTGAACTTCAGAGGATCTTTGGACTAGTGAGGTGGGGTCTTGGAGGAAGCGGCCATGTAGAGGGTACCGGAGAAAAGCTGAGTTTTGCGTCTCAGGCCGTCAGATAGTACAGGAGCCCGGGACAGCCTAACCAGCATGTTCCTGGCTGCTCTATCAGCTGGTGTATAATCCCGCCTGTCTTGTAGTTCCAGGTGGTGCCTGGATGGGGTCCTGCATTGCAGACCGGGGGGCTCTTCCGAGGCCACTACTGGTTGCTGAATCTAGGGCTAGCTCTGCCAAACTGGTCCTCTGAAAATCAAAAGGAATTCGCCTCCTCCTTTCCCTTCAAAAAATCAAAATAAGTCAAAATAAAGAAAAAACTCAAAACGCATTTATTCAAAGCCCCAACCCACTCTATCCAAATCATGATGCTCAGCCCATGGCTTCTTTAAATCCAAGTCCGGGTAAAGGCCTCATGTTAACAAACTTCAACGTTGACAAACTATCACTCAGTACAAGATTTTTAATCATTTCTCTTACTAACAATGAAATATCGAAAGTATCACCCTTTGCCGTACAAAAAGCTCTCATCGGAATAGGTGGTGAACCGAAATCCGTAAAAAGATTGCGTTCTGGGGATCTGTTTGTTGAAACAAACTCTGCTCTTCAAACCGAATCCTTTTTACTTGCGAAGTCTTTCCTAAATAGTCCTGTTACAATTAGTCCACACAAAACTCTTAATTCCTGCTGTGGTATCATTTCTGAAACTGACCTGTTGAGCACCCCTGACGAGGAAATCCGCGAGGGTTTTTCCAGTCAGGGTGTTATTCAGGTCAGAAGAATCACTATTAAAAAAGACTCTACACGTATTCCAACAAAACATTTAATTTTAACTTTCAATAGCCCAATACTACCGACAAATATAAAAGCTGGATACCTTAACTGTAGAATACGCCCATACATACCGAATCCTCTGCGCTGTTTTAAGTGCCAGAGGTTCGGACACTCACAAAATTCCTGCCGCGGTCAACTTATTGCTCTAGATGTGCATCTGTTGGACATGCTTCCACAGATTGCAGTCTAGAGCCAAAATGTATTAATTGCTTACAACCTCATCCATCAGATTCCAAAATATGCCCTAAATGGAAAATAGAGAAACAAATACAGGAAATAAAAACAACTAAAAATATTTCCTACCCAGAAGCACGTAACTTAATAGTCCCACAGTTATCTCAAACATACGTTCAAGCTGCCAAATCCTCTACTTTAAATAATTCTACCCAAATATATGAAAATATAACTAAAATAAAATGTCCACCTTTAAAATTATTTGGAGAACTATCATCCAAACAAAGATCAAGTATATCTACTGCTAATACCACATCATCCTCAGCCCACAAGCGCAACTTATACCTTCCATCTCTTCAAAAACATCTATAACATCGGATCCTCAGCCACCAACTCCCATGTCTGATGCAAAAGAGAAAATTAAAAAACAATCATCTCGGGTACATGGCCCCCGAAAAGATAACAAAAAAAAACAGACTTAAAGAATGTAAAACCTACGACCACTTTAAAGAAAAATACTGCAAAAAAAAAACATCTGTAAAGATTGCGAGGGAACAAGATTCCCCCAATGAATCATCTCCCGTCTCAGAAAGCCCCTCAGGGGCTCACCTTCTTTAGGTGAGTACGGGTTTCACGCTCCCGAGGTGCCCTAGTGATCTTTTCCTTCTCCCTAGGGGTTTACTGTCTTTGGTAAACACGGGCTTCACGAACCCGGGGAACCCTAGTGATCCTTCTCTATTTTCGGCCCTTTTTCTTGCCATTCCAATTTCCCTTTCCTTCTTTTCCACCTCAGGGGCTCACTTTCGGGTGAGTACGGGAGGCCACGTCCCCGAGGTACCCGAGTGAATTTTGAAAAAAAAAACCCAAAAAAATATTTGCTTAGTTAGAGTTTAAGTTACAGGTCTATATTTCACGTTTTCTTTCTTTCAGTTAGGGGTTGTTATGTGGTTACTTTTATTTTTCATATTTTCAGTTTCATTATTTCTACTATTTTGATTTTGGTTTATTTCTTTGGGGTATTTAAAATAAATGAATTTTACTTTTTGATTTCCGTAATGTTAAGACTGGTTTTTGAGTCTGACCCGCATGTTAATGTGCGGCGACCCGTACCGGGGAAAAGTGGAGTCTGGGGTTCCTGTTGCGTGCCCTTTGGCCCATGCTTCTCCGTAGACGGGAGGCAGGAGTGAGCCCGCTCCTGTCAATCGGCTAGTGATTAGTTCTGCGGATTCCAATACGGGTTCTTTTGGAATACCAAAGACGGTTGCTTTAGGGTTAGTATTGCAGTTAGGGGTGCCCTGGGTGAACTGGCGGATCACATCCCGAACCTGTAATACTATACTCCAGTACCACCTCTGAGGTAAGTGCCGTGCCTGACGCATGTCAGATGACCGGCGGGCTGCCTCCCCTTGTTGGGCTCCATGGTGGGTGGAGGCGTACTGGAATGAACACGAAAACACACTCATGGAACCCATCAGTAATTCTCCTTCAGTGGAGCAACAAGTTGTATCTAAAAAAAGTGACATTCCTTCTCATACACAGCGACAAGAATTTAGCGATTCTGCTAGATTCTTTGTTCTTAAAACTCCGAACACCTTTTCCACCGTATCACCTTTTCTTATCGAGAAGGCGATCACGAGTAGCATTGGGCCGGTCAAGACAATTCGCAAGATGCGCTCCGGGGACTTGTTCCTCGAAGTAGCATCGGCGAAACAGTCTTCCGCCCTCCGAACACTCCGTAAAATGGCCCATATTGACATAACTGTCGTTCCTCACAACACCCTCAACTATTCGCGAGGCGTCATCTCGGCAGCGGATTTGTTGAATGTGTCAACAGAGGAAATAAAGGAGAATATGGTGGATCAGAAGGTCTGTGAAGTTCGGCGCATTACGATTCGGCGGGATGGCCAGGTGCTTAACACTAAGCACCTCATCCTGACCTTTTCTACGCCTGAACTCCCACAGTCCGTAAAGGCCGCCTATCTCCATTGCCCTGTTCGACCTTACATTCCAAATCCGCTCCGTTGCTTTCAATGCCAAAGATTTGGTCATTCGAAAACAGTCTGCCGCGGCCAGCCAACCTGCTCTAGATGTGCAGAGGTAGGCCATGATAGCGCAGACTGTAAAGCAAAGGAACGATGTGTCAATTGTGAAGGGGACCATTCATCGTTTTCTCGATCTTGCCCGACATGGATATTGGAAAAGGAGATCACGGCAGTTAAAATTAAAAATAAAATTTCTTATCCGGAGGCTCGGCGTGTTGTATCATCCCGCACGCCAGTTTCTGGTAAAAGCTATGCGTCGGCAACCAGCAAGACATACGTATCAACAGCCATTTAGGTAGACGCAAGTACGGCCCCAAAATCTGCACAGTCCGATTCTGTGAAACCGAAGCCAATTGCAGTGGATACACGTCCGTCTGTATCCACTCCACCCACTGTTAAAAAGACAAGAAAAGCACGCATCAAGGAATCGGGGGTGCTAGCTCACAAAAAAAAAGAGGTCGAACCTCTCTAAAAAACCCCATGACATGGGAGACGATGTCATGGAAATTCATGCCTCCCAAAGCGACGAAAGTCTGATGGACGATCTGTCGCCCAGACCTTCGTCTTCTGGCTCCTTGCGGGGAGCACGTGCGAAGACTTGATGACCTCCTTTATCTCCTGGAACTGCCGTGGTCTAAGAACTCGACTTGATGATCTCAAATCACTCCTCTCCACGCACAAGCCCGCATGCGTTGCTCTTCAGGAGACATTTCTGAAGAGTCCCATGACACTGCAAGTGCGTGGTTATAATTGTGTACGGCGGGATGTGGATGGCGATACATCTCCAAACGGAGGTGTATGCCTTTTTACGTCCCATCTATATCCCAGTAATGTCGTCACACTGCACACATCATTACAGGCTGTGGCTGTTCGGATTCACGTCCATTCTTTAGTCACAGTCTGTTGTGTTTATTTACCACCCAACGATGTTGTGCCACAAGTGGATTTGAATCATTTAGTCAGTCAATTGCCAGCTCCATTTATTTTGCTCGGTGACTTTAACGGACACAGCCCTCTGTGGGGGCATGATGTTACAAATTCTCGCGGGCGACAGATCGAACAGTTGATTTCTGATCACTGTCTCTGTCTGCTCAACAACGACGAGAAAACTTATTTCCATGCACCCACGAGGACATTTCACTCCCTCGATCTAGCCATCTGTTCGCCAACTCTGCTACCGATGTTGAATTTCGAGGTTGCGAATGATCTGCACAACAGCGATCATTTCCCTCTCCTAGTCTCGCATGTTAATGGAGCGGGGACACGTTTTCCTCCCCCCACTTATCATCTTCATCGCGCAGACTGGGATAAATTCACACGGTTAGCGATTATCTCAGGCACAATGGTTCAGAACAGGGCAGTTGATGAAGCAGTCTTCAATGTCACTGAAGCTATTCGGAATGCTGCCGATGCAGCCATTCCCAGAACATCCAATTATCCTCGAAAGCTGTGCAAACCATGGTGGAACGCTTCCTGCCAACAAGCCAAAAAGGAACAAAGGAGGGCGTTGGGTATTTTCAGGAGGTACCCCACCACTGATAATCTCATAGCGTTCAAACGTGCGAAAGCGTTAGCTCGTAGAATACGTCGTCAATGCCAGAGAGAATCTTGGATCCAGTATGTGTCTTCAATCACATCGTCAACTACCAGTCAACAGTTATGGAGAAAGGTCAAAGCAGCGAATGGCCTTTATCGGGATTTTAACATTCCGATATTGGAAACTTCTACTGCTTTGTATTCGTCACCTTTAGATGTGGCCAACTTGATTGGCAAAACATTTGCTAGTGTGTCCAGCTCCGATTCATATAGCCCTGCATTCCAGGCGACTAAGAATCGTTTAGAGCGGACACCTATCAACTTCAGATGCCGACAACCTTTACAATATAACTGTGACTTTGACATGTTTGAATTGAAGAGAGCCTTATCATCGGCCCACAATACTAGTCCAGGTCCTGATGGAATATCCTATGAATTGCTTCGCCATTTGAACGAGGATTCACTAGTAAGTCTCCTTTACCTATTCAACCGAATATGGAGGGAGCAGGTGTATCCTACTCAATGGCAAGAAGCCATAGTGATCCCCATTCTAAGACCTGGAAAAGATCCTAAGAACCCTCTCGGCTATCGACCGATAGCACTCACGAGCTGCCTTTGTAAGACACTAGAACGTATGGTCATAGAACGTATGGTCAATGCCCGTCTCGTTTACCAGTTAGAAAAGAACAAATGCATTCCTCTGTTTCAGAGTGGCGTCCGTAAAGGAAGATCCACTCTCGACAATATTATTACACTCGAAAACAAAATCAGAAACGCTTTTGTCCGGAGGAATCATCTAGTTTCCATCTTTTTCGATATCGAGAAGGCATATGATCGTACTTGGCGCTATGGGATACTTCGCACTTTATTTAATTTTGGATTAAGAGGCAATTTGCCTACTTTTATTAAAAAGTTTTTAAATCTTCGTACTTTTAGAGTGAGACTGGGTGGCACTCTCTCTGCTCCTTTTACCCAAGCTGAGGGAGTTCTTCAGGGGAGTATTTTGAGTGTCACCCTTTTTATTTGTCATATTTCTTCCATCTTAAACATTTTATCGCCCTCTATACAGGCTTCACTATACGTGGACGATCTACAGATTAGTTGTGAAGGTTCGGACATGCGCATGATTGAACGGCAGTTGCAAACTGCCGTCAACAACATTGTAAAATGGTGCGACACCAACGGTCATAGTATTTCTGCGAGCAAGAGTTGCTGCGTGCACTTTTGCCGCAAACGGGGTATTCATCCCGACCCCGAAATACGCATCCGTGGTATACAAATTCCCGTAGTTCCCGACGTACGATTCCTCGGAGTAATTTTCGACCGCCGGCTCACTTTCCTTCCGCATATTTTACATTTGCGGAAGAAGTGTGAAAAGTCTTTAAACCTCTTGAAGGTGTTGTCAAACACCTCTTGGGGGGCGGATAGAACATCATTACTCCGAGTGTATCAGGCAATCGTACTCTCTCGCATCGACTACGGATGTGTTGCATACGGATCAGCGTGCAACTCTACTCTGCAAAAACTTGACCCCGTCCACCATATGGCACTGAGAATCTGCTCGGGTGCGTTTCGCACATCACCGGTGCAGAGTCTCTATGTTAACTGTCATCAGCTTCCTCTAGATCTTCGACGGAGGAAGCTGTCTCTTGCGTTTTATTTTAAGATCTTGTACGTGCCTTCACATCCTCTGCAGAATGTGTATATGAGTACCAGCATGAAGAGACTTTATGATGCACGGCCGTCTAACATCCGGCCGTTTATGGATCGGATGAAGCTTTTTATTTCTGAACTCGACCTACCTAACGTGCGTATCCAGCAAAGGAACCTTTTCCTATTCCAACCTTGGAATACGCCACGGTTCCTTTATATCAACCCTTTTGCCACTTACAGTAAATCCTCTGTAGTGCCTGTCGTCTTTCAACGCGTCTTCGCCTACCACCGCAGTCAGTATAGTCGTTATTCGGCCATCTATACTGATGGTTCGAAACGTACAGCTTACGTTGGCTGTGGAGTCGTGATTGAAGATATTATGCACGGTTATAGGCTCGACACTTCTTGCAGCATTTTCACTGCCGAAGCTGTCGCCATTTACCGTGCACTTCAATTAATCGACTCCACTATGCCCCGTAAATACTGCATCTATACTTGTAATGGTCCCTGGGGACCTTACTTTGAGAACTAGAATAATTATGAGATATAAAAGAACCAGTAGCCATTATTATAATTAACTTTCTTTATTTGATTATCTTTCTCAAATAGAATCAAAGACTTATTAACAACAATGTGAATTGCAAAGTACGTCCATATATATCGAATCCTCTGCGCTGTTTAAAGTGCCAGAGGTTCGGACACTCACAAACTTCCTGCCGCGGTCAACTTATTGCTCTAGATGGGCATCTGTTGGACATGCTTCCACAGATTGCAGTCTAGAGCCTAAATGTATTAATTGCTTACAACCCCATTCATCAGATTCCAAAATATGCCCTAAATGGAAAACAGAGAAGCAAATACAGGAAATAAAAACAACTAGAAATATTTCTTACCCCGAAGCACGTAAATTAATAGTCCCACAGTTATCTCAAACATACGCTCAAGCTGACAAATCCTCTACTTTAAATAATTCTACCCAAACAGATGAAAAATATAAATTAAATAAACTGTCCACCTTTAAAATTACTTGCACCACTGTCATCCAAACGAAGAACAAGTATTCCTACTGCTGTTACCACATCATCCTCAACCCAAGCGCAACTCTTACCTTCCATTTCTTCAAAACATGTATATCGAATCCTCAGCCACCGACTCCCATGTCTGAGACAAAAGGGAAAATTAAAGAACAACCATCTCCATTACATCGTCCCCGAAAAGATAGCAAAAAAATAGACTTAATGAGTATAAAACCTACAACAAATTTAAAGAAAAATCCTGCTAAAAACACACTCGTACAGATTGCGAGGGAACAAGATTCCCCCAATGAAACATCTTCCGTCTCCTAAAAATCTCGGAGACGGAAAACTTTTAAAACCTCGGATGCCATGGACACAGACGCTAATCCTTCTGACTCGGATTACGTCATAGGTCTGGCATCCGAAGAAGATGAGAGCCTTTTAGAGGCTGATTTTAAAAAAGTGACAGATATTCGCTTGACAGGGCCCCTTTCGCCAAGTTCGCCCAAAAAATAACTTCCCTGCTTTCTTGGAAATGTCGTGGCTATAGATCGCATAAAGATGACGTAAAAGACATCATACTTCAGTATCATCCTGTATGCGTTGCACTTCAAGAAACTTTCTTGAAATCTTGTCACAACACAAAGATACGTTGGTATGGTTGTGTGCGGAAAGTCACGGAGGGATCCTCTGTGTCCGGAGGCGTATGTATTTTTACATCCCTCGATGTTCCATCTAGTGCTCTGCCACTCCATACCTCGTTGCAGTCTTCAGCCGTGAGAATCCACTCCACGAGCCTAATGAGTCTGCTGTCTTTACTTGCCACCAAATACTGTTATCTACCAACAAGACTTGAACAACCTGGTTGATCAATTAGCAGCACCCTTTATCATACTTAGTAACTTTAATGGACATAACACTCTGTGGGGTAGTGTGAAGACGAACCCTCGTGGCAGACAGTTTGAATAGATACATTCTTATCACTGTCTCTGCTTGCTTAATCACGAGGAACCAACGTACTTTCACGAACCCTCACGATCCTTTCACACATTAGATTTGGCCATCTGCTCACCATCACTCTTACCTCATTTAAATTTGTCTATGATACGGGTGGAAAAACCTTCCAACCTACGTATTCTTATGGTCGTGCAGACTGGGCCCTTTTCACACAGTTGGCTGTGATAACTCATGCAATGATCAAGACAGAAAGTGTTGATACTGCTGTACAAAAAGTCACCAATGTTTTGATTGCTGCTGCTGATTTATCCATACCAAAGAGTTCAAGTCATTCATTCCAACGTTACAAACCTTGGTGGAGTACTGATTGTCAGACAGCGTATAAGAACCAGCGGAAGTTATGGGGGATCTTTCATAGATATCCCACTACGGAGAATCTCTTGGCGTTCAAAAAGGCAAAAGCAAATGCTCGCAGAGTAAGGCATCAGAGTCAGAGGTAATTCTGGATTCGATATGTGTCCTCACTCACTTCGTCAACGTCCAGTAAACAATTATGGAAAAAGGTTAAGACAGCAAACGGGATGTATCGGGAATTTTCCTTTCCTACTTTACAAACACCGAACTCTGTCTTTTCTTCCCCAGTCGAAATTGCTAATATACTGGGTGAAACTTTTGAGAGTGTATCTAGTACAGCCTCTTATAATTTTCGTTTTCTCGAGATCAAGAGGCGTGCAGAACGTACCCCGATAAACTTTTCCACTCGCTACTTTTTTCCATATAATTGTCACTTCACGATGACTGAGTTAAAAAAAAGAACCCGTAGAAGCACACAATACAAGCCCTGGACCGGATGGAATCACATATACGATGCTTCGTCATCTAAATCCTCTCTGACTCTATAACGAACATTCTTTTTTAGTTCAACAGAGTTTGGAAGGAGCATTGTTTTCCCTCCAACTGGAGAGAAGCCATTGTTATTCCAATCCTTAAGCCGTCAAGGTGGCAACAGATCCTCTGATTTACCGTCCCATTGCTCTGACGAGCTGCTTCTGTAAGACCTTTGAACGTATGGTTAATACTCGTTTAGTGTATGTTTTAGAGAAAGTAAAGTGTATTTCTCCTCTACAGAGTGGATTCCGCAAGGGCCGATCCACTCTTGAGATAACCTCGTATTCTTACAAACCCAAATCAGGGATACCTTTGTTAGGAGAAACCACTTGGTTTTTCTCTTTTCTTTGAAATATAAAAAGCATGGCACCGAACATGGCGTTATGAGATTCTCCAAAATATGCATGATTTTGGTTTAAGGGGAAATCTTCCCATTTTTATTTTTAACTTTTTAGATTTTCGTGATTTTCATGTACGCATTGGTCATTCATCTTCTCATAAATTTATACAAGATCAGGGTGTTCCTCAGGGTAGCGCTTTGAGTATTACCCTTTTTAATATTCATATGAGTAGCATACTTGATCACCTTCCACCTTCAGTGCGAGGAATGCTTTATGTTGACGATCTGCAAGTCTCTTGTCAAGGTTCAGATATGCGACTAATTGAGCGACAGCTGCAAACAACTGTCGACCGATTAGTTAAGTGGTGCGATCAGAATGGTCACACGATCTCTCCTTCCAAGAGCAGCTGTGTCCATTTTTGGAGAAAGCGTAACCTACACACGGATCCTTTTATTCATATTAGAAATATTGAAATACCCGTAGTCAGTGAAGTGCGCTTCCTCGGAGTAGTCTTTGACTCTAAATTGACTTTCCTTCCGCATGTCCTTTACTTGCGGAAGAAGTGTGAACGATCCCTCAACATTTTAAAGTACTATCAAACACCTTATGGGGAGCGGATAGAGTATCGTTTCTCCGATTGCAATAATCCTTTCTCGTTTGGACTATGGTTGTGTAGTGTACGGTTCTGCTCGTGCATCTGAGTTAAAACGACTGGACACAATACATCATTCTGCTCTCAGAATCTGCTCTGGTGCCTTCAGAACTTCGCCTGTTACCAGCTTGTATGTGGTATGCCATCAACCACCTTTAGAACTTAGGCAGAAGCAATTAAGTGCCAGTTACTTTATTCCTGCCATGTCTGTTCCTTCTCATCCATTAAAACCCTTTTATCTTGTCATTGGTCTCAACCGACTCTATGAAGCCCGTTCATTTAACATCAAACCTTTTTCAGAAAGAGCAAACGCTGTTCTAAACGACGCTCATTTAAATAACATAAATATCCAGGAAAATAATATCCTTGCTTTTCCACCCTGGGACATCCAAATTTTTAACTCTAGTAACCCCTTTTCGGGCTATGACAAAGCAGGCACTGCTGCTGTTATTTATCAGCAACTCTTTTCTTACCATCGCAATAAGTATTCTAAATACATACCAGTCTACACGGACATGTTGGGTGTGGTGTGGTTTTTAACAATACCTTTCTTAGTTTTACTTTACACAATTCCATGTCTGTCTTTACTGCTGAATTGACTGCCATCCTTGTCGCACTTCAACACATATTAATTTCTCACCACCGTCATTTTTGTGTGTACACTGACAGCATGAGTGCTCTAGAATCCTTACACTTTTTGACAGAATGCCGACACCCCACTGTGATGGAAATACTTATTCTTCTGCGAAAATTGGAAAGGAAGGGTTTTGATATAATTTTTTCTGGGTACCTGGACATGTGGGTATACTTGGTAATGAACAGGCTGATAACGCTGCAAGATCCATGTCTGGTCCCATGCAGCGGCCAGTCTCTTACCAGGATTTAAAAACTTCCATACAGCACTATGTCCATTATATATGGCAAGAGACTTGGGATCAACAGATCCTCAACAAACTACATAACATTCATCCTTCCACTTCTCATTGGGCAGCACTACCAGTGCGAAGACATGATGTGCGCTTGACTCGACTTCGCATTGGTCACACTCGTTTTACTCATAGGCAACTTTTGTTGGGTGAAATCCCCTCAGGGGGCTCATCTTCTTTAGGTGAGTACGGGTTTCACGCTCCCGAGGTGCCCTAGTGATCTTTTCCTTTTCCCTAGGGGTTTACTGTCTTTGGTAAACACGGGCTTCCCGAACCCGGGGAACCCTAGTGATCTTTCTCTATTTTCGGCCCTTTTTCTTGCTATTCCAATTTCCCTTTTCTTCTTTTCACGTCAAGACCAAAGACCCTACATTCAACAATGTACTTTGTTCCATCTTTGTTTTTTTCTGGTAAAAAATTTGATATTTTTTACTACCGTATTATGGTTTACATTTTATATTACGTTCTTTTTCATTTGATTTGCTTAAATTTCTTTCAATATTTTGATTTTGTTGCTTCTTCTATGTTCGATTCTTGCTTTTTTTGTGTTCAACTTATTATCTTTATTTTTTTGCCACAAAGTCCTGTGCCCCTAAGGGGGCTCCCCTTCTTTAGGTGAGTACGGGATTCACACACGCTCCCGCGGTGCCCTAGTGATCTTTTCCTTCTCCCGAGGGGTTTACTGTCTTTGGTAAACACGGGCTTCACGACCCCGGGGAACCCTAGTGATCCTTCTCTTTTTTCGGCCCTCTTTCTTGCCATTCAAAGTTCCCTTTTCTTCTTTTCCCGTCCAGAACACAGACAATTATTTCGAAATACATATGCGCATAATTAATTGATTTGTTTTCATTAAATTTCTCATTAACATTTTTGTATACATTTTGCATTGCGTTAATTTAGTTTAATCCTTTCGAGATTTTTTCGATCATTTCTTTTGGTACTTATATTATTATTCTTGGATTTCTTTAACTGTTTTGATTATTTTAGTTTCTTTTTAACTAACAACGTTGGTTTTCCGACCCGCATGTTTGCCGTGTGCGGCGTCCCGTAAGGAGGAAAATGGTGTCCTGGGATTACCTTTGGCCCACGCTTCGCTGTAGACGGGTGGCAGGAGTGAGCCCGCTCCTGTCAATCGGCTGGTGGTACCTCTCTTCGGAGTCTCCGAAGAGACACTGCTGTAGGGTTAGTGCTGCAGATAAGGGGTGTCGGGTTTACCCGTTGGATCCTCGCCCTGATGCTGTAGCATTATATTCTGGGTGTACTTCAGGTAAGCGCCGTGCCTGGTTTTTTGCCAGATGACCGGCACACTGCCTCCCTTGTTGGACTCCGTGGTGGGTGGAGGCACGCCAGGATGAAGTTCTGTACGCATATTTATGGATCCAATGCTGCTGTGCCCGGGTAAAGGCCTTGTTTTACCCAACCAACTTCACATCGATCAAATTGCTACCAATGTCAGATTTTTATTAATCCCATTGCAAAACGTTGAAATGTCTAAAAAATCACCATTTGCCATTCATAAGGCACTGATTGGAATAGGTGGAGAACCGAAAACTGTCAAACGTTTAAGATCCGGGGATATACTAATAGAAACTCATACCACTTTACAAACGGAATCTTTTCTCCTAGCGAACACTTTTCTAGATTTTCCCGTTACAATATGTCCTCATAAATCACTGAATACTTCTCGCGGTGTCATATCTGAATCCGACTTGCTGAGTACTCCTGAATCAGAAATACTTAAAGGATTTTCTGATCAGGGTGTGATTCAAGTCCGGAGAATTACAATAAAAAAAGATGCTACCATTATCCGTACGAAACATTTAATTTTAACATTCAATAGACCGAAACTTCCGCCCGCAATAAAAGCTGGCTATCTTAATTGCAAAATTCGCCCGTACATTCCGAACCCTCTGCGCTGTTTTAAGTGCCAGAGGTTCGGTCACTCTCAAACTTCGTGCCGTAGTCAATTAACATGCTCTAGATGTGTAACTGTTGGACAGGCTTCCACAGATTGCAATCTAGAGCCTAAATGTCTTAACTGTTCACAACACCACACTGCTGATTCCAAACTTTGCCCGAAGTGGAAAACCGAAAAACAAATTCAGGAAATTAAAACTAATAAAAATATAACATATGTTGAAGCCCGAAAACTAATAGTGCCACAATTAGTCCAAACCTATGCCAAGGTTGCAAAACCCTCAATAGTAAACAATTCCACCCAAACAGATGAAAACATCACAAAAATAAAATGCCCGCCATTAAATTTACTCCAACCGCTTTCATCCCTCCCTAAACAGAATAAGTTAATATCCACTCCTGTTATTTCCATGTCATCTTCATCAACCCAAGCAGAACTACTTCCTTCCACATCTTCCAAAGCAGCTGCAGTTTTACAGCCTGGACCATCTATTCCTATGTCAAATGACATACTTTCCAATAGTATGTTCCCCCCAATTGAATCTTCCTCAAACGTATCCACTTCCTTATCCAACGATATTCAACCCCCTTCTACATCCAGTACTGTACGGGATTCCAAACAAAATTCAAAAACAGGAATAAGGAAACGAAAAAAAGAATTACTAAAAAAATTAAATGAGGAAAAAATAGAAATAAAGATGGCGCCGTACAGACGTAAAAAACCAGCTCCAACAGACTACACGACGGATGAGGAAGATATTATCACATACGACGTTGAGGAAGATGAACTTGAACAGCGTCCTAATCTTGTTCAAAAAGACGGTAGGCAATATTGGAAAGGTTCATTACTTTTAACACCGACCAGACTTCGAAAATAACTATTTCTCAATAGTACCTTTTGAACTTGGTGGGGAAATACCCCACCAATATTAGTTTTTAAGTTTGCGATTGAATTTTAAGAAATTTTGGATTTTACCTTTTTTTTTACCTGTAACTTAGTTTATTTTTAAAGATTTTATACTTTTAATGTTTTAACAAATGTCTGGCGCAGTATAGCCGAAATCGGCTCTTGCGCCAATAAACCCCACAATCACTCACTCACTCACTCACTCACGAAGTCCTGTGGCAGACCAGGACTGAGTGGAATGAAGTTGTGTCTGATGGGTTTTCACTATTGGTATGATGACACAACGGACTGCTCCCTGGGAAAACTGGCACTTGAAGCGGGGTTTTGAACTTTTGAGGACCTTTGGACTAGTGAGGTGGGGTCATGGAGGAAGCGGCCATGTAGAGGGTACAGGAGAAAAGCTGAGTTTTGCGTCTCAGGCCGCCAGATAGTACAGGAGCACGGGACAGCCTAACCAGCATGTCCTGGCTGCTCTATCAGCTGGTGTATAATCCCGCCTGTCTTGTAGTTCCAGGTGGTGCCTGGATGGGGTCTGCATTGCAGAGCGGGGGGCTCTCCTGAGGCCACTACTGGTTGCTGAATCTAGGGTAAGCCCTGCCAAACTGGTCTTCTGATAATCAAAAGGAATTCTCATCCTCCTTTCTAAAAAAAAAATTCTGAATTACTCTAATTAAGGAAAAAGTTCAAAACGCATCTTTTAAAACCCCCATCCCACCCTTCCCAACACATGATGCGCATGTATTACCCACTCGCAACATTGATACTCTTTCTACACATACTCGATTTTTATTAATTTCACTTCCGAACAATACCATGTCAAAAGTATCGCCTTTCGCTATTCATGAAACGCTCATCGGAATAGGTGGAGAACCGAAATCCGTAAAACGACTGCGTTCCGGGGATCTACTTATTGAAACCATGTTCTGATTTACAAACGAAGTCGTTTCTTCTCGCCAAAACCTTGTTTAATTCACCAGTAATTGTAAGTCCTCCTAAAACCCTAAACTCATGCAGAGGTGTCATTTCTGAACCTGACTTGTTGAGCACTCCTGATGCGGAAATACTTGAAGGTTTTTCTGATCAGGGTGTCATTCAGGTCAGGCGAATAACAATAAAAAGAGATTCGAATATTATTCCAACAAAACATATAATTCTTACTTTCAATAAACCGAAACTACCTGCCACTGTGTCAAAGCTGGATATCTGAATTGTGAAATCCGTCCTTATATACCGAACACTCCGCGCTGTTTCAAATGCCAGAGGTTCTGTCACTCCCAAACTTCCTGCCGCGGCCAATTAACATGCTCTAGATGTGCTTCCGTTGGGCATTCTTCCACGGATTGTACTCTAGAGCCAAAATGTGTTAATTGTACGCAGTCTCATACTTCAGATTCAAAATTATGCCAAAAATGGAAATTAGAAAAGCAGATCCAAGGAATTAAAATCAATAAAAACATATCTTATTTTGAAGCACGCAGATTAATAGTTCCTCAGTTAACCCAAACGTATGCTCAGGCTGCTAGACCTTCAACTATATCCACAGCTACCCAAACAGATCCGAATCTATCAAACATAATTTGTCCACCGTTACAATGCCTAAAACCCATATCTTCTAAAAATCCATTGCCTGGTACCTCGTCTTCAGTTTCTTCCTTCTCCACGTCGGCCGCGGTAGCCGAGTGGTATTGGTATCGGAACGTGGCTTGCTTTGTCATGGGTTCGAGCCCAGTACCACTAAAGACCCGCCGTGTAGGGCAGCGATGCACGTTAAATCTGTCGAGAGCTGAAACGTCCTCCCGTTGGTGTGGTGTGGTAGTTAGGAGAGGGGGTGCCAGCTCAGGTGTCGTCCACGTCACTTGACCATGGTTCAAAATTACGTGGTCCGTCGCCAAAAGCCCTCGTGTAGCTGAACAGTGCGACGTTAATATTCAATCAATCAATCAATCAATCCTTCTCCACGTCATCTTCATCTACTCAAGACAATCTACTTCCTTCCCTATCTGGTATACTACCAACAATACAAAGTGAGTCTTTATTACAAATACCCATCCCTAGTACTACTACAACTACTTCCCCTGGCAATAACCTGAATACTTGAGTTTCACCTTTAGAAACTGAAACCCGTTCTCATACAACTCCTGCTAAACTTAATTCGGTTTCAACTGAAAACTTACCTGAGTCTGTCTCTAATGAATCCAATAGTGAACATTCTACTGCAGCTGAAGCCGAACAAATTGTAAAACGAAAGTCAAGAAATAGAAGAAAGCGCCCAAAAATACAGAAACCAGATATTGAAATAAAAAGGGTTCTACATAGATCTAGAAATGCAACACCTACAGAAATAACAACTGATGACGAGGATGTGATAACTTACGACGTGGAAGAGGGGGAACTTGAGCAAGATCCTCCGAATAAATTCACCATTGACGAAGATCCTTTCATTCTTCCTAAAGGATATTTACGCGCATTAACTCCATCCCGATACAGGAACTATAGAGAATAATTTTTTATACCATGTATTGTCTAACCTTGTTTTCAACTAACATTTGTCTTTTTCAATGCTTTTATTTTAAGATATGGTCTGACTTGGTGGGGAATTCCCCACCAAATTTTGTTTCTTTAAATCATTGAAAACGGTTTTAAGTGATTTGAAATTTAAAATTTTTTTTTGTAGTGTCATGATTTTTACATATTTTATACAACATTTTAAATTTCTTAACAAATGTTTGGCGCAGCATAGCCTAATTTGGCTCTCTTGCGCCATTAAACCCCACACTCACTCACTCACTCTGTTGGGTGAAAATGCCCCAGAATGTCCCGCGTGTAAAGTCCCATATTTCGTTTATCACATTTTAATAGATTGTCCCGTTTTTAACCATCATCGCATCACCTTCTTTCATACATGTGTTTTAACCTTATCTGATTTGGTGGTGGTGGTGGTGGGGAACTCCCCACCAAAATCTTTTTGCCTTCCTTTTAAAAATTGGATTTTTACATTTAATTTGATTTGTTTGTTTCTTTGAATTTTTACTATGTTATATGTATGCGTGCATGCATGCATGCATACATATACATGTGTACATATACTTTTATACTTACATATTTTAAAAAAATTACTTTTTCTCTCTTTTAACAAGTGTTTGGCGCAACTTGGCCAAAACTGGCTATTGCGCCATTAAAACTCAATCATCATCATCATCACCGAGTGTATCAACCAGTAATCCTTTCACGTTTGGACTATGGTTGTGTAGTGGACGGTTCTGCTCGTGCGTCTGTGTTAAAACGACTGGACACAAGACATCATTCTGCTCGGAGAATCTACATCACCGGTGCAGAGTCTCTATGTTAACTGTCATCAGCTTCCTCTAGATCTTCGACGGAGGAAGCTGTCTCTTGCGTTTTATTTTAAGATCTTGTCCGTGCCTTCACATCCTCTGCAGAATGTGTATATGAGTACCAGCATGAAGAGACTTTATGATGCACGGCCGTCTAACATCCGGCCGTTTATGGATAGGATGATGCTTCATATTTCTGAACTCGACCTACCTAACGTGCGTATCCAGCAAAGGAACCTTTTCCTATTCCAACCTTGGAATACGCCACGGTTCCATTATATCAACCCTTTTGCCACTTACAGTAAATCCACTGTAGCGCCTGTCGTCTTTCAACGCGTCTTCGCCTACCACCGCAGTCAGTATAGTCGTTATTCGGCCATCTACACTGATGGTTCGAAACGTGCAGATTACGTTGGCTGTGGAGTCGTGATTGAAGATATTATGCACGGTTATAGGCTCGACACTTCTTGCAGCATTTTCACTGCCGAAGCTGTCGCCATTTACCGTGCACTTCAATTACTCGACTCCACTATGCCCCGTAAATACTGCATCTATACTGACAGCATGAGTGTACTCGAAGCGTTTGAAAACTACCACGATCGCAGCCATCCAGTGGTATGTACAATACTCGACATTACGAGTCGACTCTACAGCAAAGGTTTCGATATCGTGTTTTGCTGGCTACCAAGTCACGTAGGAATCATAGGCAACGAGCAAGCGGAAAGCGCGGCAATGTCGGCGACG